>CM016614.1:128809350-129409350 GCA_005393395.2 Gossypium australe
GCATCATTGCTTACGTCATGACATTGATTGTTGATTACATCATTGTCTGCGTCACTTGGATGCTGACTGGTTGTCATCTTCCAATTTTGTCTTCATCCTTCTTGGATGTTTCTCAATCTCGTCAAGGTGTAATGATCCGGTGACGGGACTGGTGTGTTCCATTGTTCCCATGTTTCTCGGATCTCCGCTGCTAACGGATAGTCTCCGATTTCCATATCCGCTATTTGTGTTAATAACGAAATGGCTTCTTCATTGCTTTCATCCTGGTGGTTTCCAGTGTTGTAAGCTAAGATTCTTCTTCCATCGGTCCAATACTTGACAGTATCTTGATGGAGAAGGTGTCGAGCCATGCTCATAAGATCAATTCCGGCTTGGACTTGATACTTGTTGAAATTGTTATAGCACTCATCAATGATTTTTGACAAATGCTCTGGATCTTCTCTGACTGCTGCTAGGGCTTTTCCCGAGAACAGAGTGTTTATGTTCCAGATTTGATAAGGCTGATGAAATTTTTCTTCTTCAGCGAAACCAATGAGACTGTTTATCTCAATGTGAAAATAATAGACAAAATCGTCTATGTTTACAAAATTTGATAGCCGGGATTTGACTATCGCAGGAAAATCTTTTAATAAATCAAAAGAGATTTTGGACTGTTATTTCTTTAACAAATCCCATTCAATACTGGTTATATCAAATGGCTCATGATTTAATCGAAATTTTATAACAGGAGTTTTTTCTCCCATGTCATTTGTAAAAACAAATGCTTGTGAAAAATATTTCGAAAATGTTTCTAAAAATAGAGCTTGCTGTTTGCAAATGGCTCTGTTTATTTTCGAAAATATTTCTGAAGGTAAAATTTGTCTACATTTGTTATATAGACATTTTCGAAACAATTTATTAATAGGAGTGTTTCTCCCTTTATTAATAAAGTATTGAAATATATCAAGAAGATTGTTTATCTCCTTAATATCCATATATTCAATTAGGACATCGTCCCAATCTGTATAAAATAGATTTTAATAATAATTCTTCAGATTTTTCTTGAGTTGTTTTTTCAACTAAGAACTCTGAGAATTGGGTAAGAGCTTTTCTGAAACTAGCCCTTTGTTCCAAAATATGGTTTTTCCATATTCTGTCAATGAAATGGTAGTAGTCTGGGGGTAAGCCTGGATTATAAAAATCCTTTAGATTCGAGAATTCAGAGTTTTGTTGTTTTTTCAACAAAGCATCTGCATATTTGAGAATTTCGGAATCGTGTAAGGCTTTTGAGAGAATTGAGAATAACAATCTACCGGTGTTGGTGATTGCGATCCAATTGGTTGGTTTACCAATTGATATGGTAAATAATATCCCTGGTTAGGATAAAATTGTACCTGTGTTGGTGCAGCCATAAATTCTTGTTTAGAACTTATATTTGCAGGTGCAGAAATAAATTCTTGTTTAGAATTTATTTGTGTAGAAATAAATCCTTGTTTAGGACTTACTTGTGCAGGCTGAAATCCTTGTTTAGGACTTTTTTGAGCAGGAATGATTCCTTGGTTTGGACTCATTTGTTTTGCGAAAATAAATCCTTGGTTAGGATTTTTTCCTTTATTGGGTTTTTTTATGGACAGTTCTCCATCCATCATTTTCTATTAGAGGTTGTTTACCTCTATCCATTAGGCCTGCTAAGATAATCTGCAATCATATTGTTAGTACCCTTAATATAGATAACATCAAAATTAAATTGGCATAATTCATTATACCATCTAATTCTTCGAGGAACAGTTTCTAAACTTTTATTAGTTAGAAATTGTTTTACCGCCTGATTATCAGTTTTTATTATAAAATGTTCAGGTGCTAAATATATAAGGAATTTTTTTATTCCTTTTTTTATTGCTAATAACTCTTTTTCATAAATAGCATAATTTATTTCATTGGATTTGAATTTTCCTGAACTATAACCGCAAATTAATTCTTCATTACCAATTGTTTTGGCTTTTAGAACACATCCCCAATTTTTTTCGGAGGCGTCTGTTCTAGAATTAATTTATCACCTTGTTTAGGTAAATAAACCTTAGGAATATAATTTATTTCAGATTTTATTTTTTTTATAATATCTGAATCTTTTTTAGACCAATCAAAAGGTTTGTCCTTTTTTAATTTTTCATATAATTCATCTAGTTTTTTAGATAAATTAGGAAAGAAATTTCTACCATAATTAACAATTCCTAAAAATTGTTGTAGATGTTTTTTATCAACAATATTTTCAGGAAATTCTTTTATTTTAACAATAATATGGTCTTGGAGTTTAAGACCATTGGATGATAATATTAGTCCTAGAAATTCTATTTCAGTTTTTTCTAATTCGATTTTCTTGGGACTTAATATTATTCCGTGTTTTATAAACTCCCTAGCTATAATATTTAGATGTTTTCTATGTTTTTCCAGTGTTTCTGAAAAAATTAGAATATCATCTATATACACCACACAAAATTTTTTATATTTTTTAAAAATAGAGTCCATCCATCTCTGGAAGACTTGTGGTGCATTACATAATCCAAAGGGCATTACTTTCCAATGATAATGTCCATTTGGTGCACTAAAGGCTGTCAAAGGTTTGGATTCTTCTGTAAGCATGATTTGCCAAAATCCTGATTTACAATCAAATTTACTAAAATATTTAGCTGTTTAGCTTGATTAATTAATACATCTTTTCGTGGAATGAAGTATCCATCAAAATAGTATTTGATTTAGTCTTTTATAATTAATGACCATTCTAGCTTTTCCTCTTTTGACTTCGGCATGGTTTCTTACCATGAAAGCAGGACTAGAATGTGGACTAGTAGTTTCTTCTATTAGTCCTTTTTCAAGTAATTCTTTTACTTGTATATCAAATTCGTCTATATCTTGTTTAGTATAGACCATTGGTTTTACTCTAATGATTTATTGGGGTTTTCCATTTTATAGAGCAATATCTAGGACTATTTTTCCATAATTTTAGTGGTTCTTCACTAAAATTATTTTCTAAAATTTTAAACAACCAATGATTTGTTTCAAGTTGTTTAATATGTCTTTAGGAGGGGTAAAGTTTTTATCACAAATATATTTGTGATTTTCTACTAGAGGTATTTCTACTGAGGTATTTTCAGTAGTTAATACAACCAAGTTTTTATCAATAGAAAAGGGTAAATGTTGAAAAATAAAATTATTTCCTAATAATATATCTCCATGCATTTCATGAAAACATAATATTTTAGGAATTACAAATCTAACATTGTTTATGTAGATTGGTATATTTTTAGCTTTAAATAAAATTAAAGTTTCATACCATTAACACCCACAGCTCTAATGGGATTTTTCATAAGTTCCCATTTTTCTGAAGGTATAGCATTTTCTCTACAGCTACTAGTTGTAGCTCCAGTATCAAGTAAAGCATTTAAAGAATACGTTTTATATTCTCTAAATTGGAATGTAATTTCTATATAAGTGTAATATTTTCTTGGTTGAAAATTTGAAAAAGTAATAATATCTTTCTTACCAAATTTCATTTGCTGAATTATTGGTTTTTCCAATTTTTTAGCAAATGAACTGGTTTTAATTCCATTAGGAATTTGTTTTCCCAATGGTTCTTAATATTTCCATACGGATTTTCTTATCAATTTCCCATGGTTTTGGGGCTTGATAATCATACGGATCCGGGGGTTCCGTTTCCATAGGATCTGGAATTTCTATATTTTCTTCTGTTGAAGTTTCTTCTTCATCAGAATTATTATTGCTATTAACTTTTATAATAATACCTGAATTATTATCACTAATATTATCTTCTATTTCTATATTATAACTATTATAATTATCATCATTATTATTATTAGAACTGTCACTACTTTCGGTAGCGTCATATTCTAACATATAATGATAATTATACTTATCAAAAAGTTCTTTATGTTCTTCATAAAGATCTTCTATTAATTTTAAATATTCTACTTTTTCATAGCTATCATCTGTTTTAGAAAATTGGCTTTTCCAATGTTCTATCAGATTTTTATAAGTATTAAAATCATATTTTTGTGATTTTTCTGTTTTTTCAATTTTTTCTTTTGTTTTTTCATTTTTTATATAATTAGTAGATGAGGATTCTTCTGACGAGTCTTCCTCAGATAAAGCTAATATATAATTACTATTACCATAATATAAAGGTCCGAAATCAGATTCTTTATTATTACTAATATTTATAACCTGATCTAATTTATTATTTACATCGGATAATAACTCCTTAGATTTGCTATTCAAATCTAAATCAGTTACTTCTCCCATATTATCTATTTTTTCTTCTACTCTACTAATTTTAGTATATAATTTACCAAAATATGTATTAGTTAAATCTATTAAACTATTGATACCCATACTAAGAACCGAAACAGAATTTTCATTCTTAGAGTCTATATGCATAGCATGATTACAAGTTTTATCTTTATATAAACAATCTATTTGTTCCATTATTATTATCCCTGGTACCTAAAACCTTCTGTGTCTTAACGTCCTCTCAACGCCAACAACGTCCCACTCGGACTCAACGGCTACGAAGACTAACGACAGATATATGGGTTTTGAGACAACAACAGCGAAACAAACAGAGTTGAAACACAAAGATAGAAACTTACAATGATACCAAGATATTAGAACTCCAGAAATCGTTACTCCGGGGCTCCTAGAAGAGGATATCTGATACCAGTTACGAGGGAAAGGGAGAGTAGGAGAAGAGAGAGTATGTGCAAGCGGAAGGGTTTCTAATATCTACTTAGTATTGCTGGGTATGTAGAAGATAGATAATTTACAAAAGAAAAACAGAGAACTGATTTCGGTAAAGGATTATGGTATATTTTATTGGAAGGGGGGAAGATGCCTTCCCAAGCTTACAAGAATGCCTATTTATAATCAAAAAATTCTAGGCTAAAATCTAATTACAACTGAAGTCCGAAATAATTGTTCGGATAAGAATAAAAATTAAACTCTAATTTAATTACAATTGGAATCCGAATAGTATCCTGATAAGGACACATTAATTGTCCGCTTCTTGGTGGTTTCCAAGTAGCTTCCTTTAATTGGTGGATGCCATCTTGGTTGCTTCCAGGTGGCTTCCTTCTTTGGACGGATGCTATGTTGGTTTTTTCCACGTAGCTTCCTTGAACAGTGTGTTGATAAGGATGCTTTTGGATGTTTTCCACGTAGCTTCCTTCTTTGGACGGATGCCATTATGGTGTTTCCACGTAGCTTCCTTTTCTGGCAATGTCTGCTGCTTGCATCATTGCTTACGTCATGACATTGATTGTTGATTACATCATTGTCTGCGTCACTTGGATGCTGACTGGTTGTCATCTTCCAATTTTGTCTTCATCCTTCTTGGATGTTTCTCAGGTTCATTTCCTCGATCTCGTCAAGGTGTAATGATTCCGGTGACGGGACTGGTGTGTTCCATTGTTCCCATGTTTCTCGGATCTCCGCTGCTAACGGATAGTCTCCGATTTCCATATCCGCTATTTGTGTTAATAACGAAATGGCTTCTTCATTGCTTTCATCCTGGTGGTTTCCAGTGTTGTAAGCTAAGATTCTTCTTCCATCGGTCCAATACTTGACAGAATCTTGATGGAGAAGGTGTCGAGCCATGCTCATAAGATCAATTCCGGCTTGGACTTGATACTTGTTGAAATTGTTATAGCACTCATCAATGATTTTTGACAAATGCTCTGGATCTTCTCTGACTGCTGCTAGGGCTTTTCCCGAGAACAGAGTGTTTATGTTCCAGATTTGATAAGGCTGATGAAATTTTTCTTCTTCAGCGAAACCAATGAGACTGTTTATCTCAATGTGAAAATAATAGACAAAATCGTCTATGTTTACAAAATTTGATAGCCGGGATTTGACTATCGCAGGAAAATCTTTTAATAAATCAAAAGAGAGATTTTGGACTGTTATTTCTTTAACAAATCCCCATTCAATACTGGTTATATCAAATGGCTCATGATTTAATCGAAATTTTATAACAGGAGTTTTTTCTCCCATGTCATTTGTAAAAACAAATGCTTGAGAAAAATATTTCGAAAATGTTTCTAAAAATAGAGCTTGCTGTTTGCAAATGGCTCTGTTTATTTTCGAAAATATTTCTGTAGGTAAAATTTGTCTACATTTGTTATATAGACATTTTCGAAACAATTTATTAATAATAGGAGTGTTTCTCCCTTTATTAATAAAGTATTGAAATATATCAAGAAGATTGTTTATCTCCTTAATATCCATATATTCAATTAGGACATCGTCCCAATCTCTGTATAAAATAGATTTTAATAATAATTCTTCAGATTTTTTTTGAGTTGTTTTTTCAACTAAGAACTCTGAGAATTGGGTAAGAGCTTTTCTGAAACTAGCCCTTTGTTCCAAAATATGGTTTTTCCATATTCTGTCAATGAAATGGTAGTAGTCTGGGGGTAAGCCTGGATTATAAAAATCCTTTAGATTCGAGAATTCAGAGTTTTGTTGTTTTTTCAACAAAGCATCTGCATATTTGAGAATTTCGGAATCGGTGTAAGGCTTTTGAGAGAATTGAGAATAACAATCTACCGGTGTTGGTGATTGCGATACAATTGGTTGGTTTACCAATTGATATGGTAAATAATATCCCTGGTTAGGATAAAATTGTACCTGTGTTGGTGCAGCCATAAATTCTTGTTTAGAACTTATATTTGCAGGTGCAGAAATAAATTCTTGTTTAGAATTTATTTGTGTAGAAATAAATCCTTGTTTAGGACTTACTTGTGCAGGCTGAAATCCTTGTTTAGGACTTTTTCGAGCAGGAATGATTCCTTGGTTTGGACTCATTTGTTTTGCGAAAATAAATCCTTGGTTAGGATTTTTTCCTTTATTGGGTTTTTTATGGACAGTTCTCCATCCATCATTTTCTATTAGAGGTTGTTTACCTCTATCCATTAGTCCTGCTAAGATATCAGCAAACATTAGTAACAATTACTATTTATTAATGGTATTTCTATAGAATTATTTTCTATAGATAAAATAACCGATTTCTTATTGACAATAAAAGGTAAATATTGATTAATAAAATTATTACCAAGTAATATATCACCAGTCATATCAGGTAAACAAAATAATTTAGGTATTATAAATCTAACATTGTTTATGTAGATTGGAATGTTTTTTGCTTTATAATAAACAGCAGTTTTTCTACCATTTATTCCATTAATATTTGTTATCTTTTTTACAGGTATCCAGTATTCTTCTGGAATGACATTTCTTTTGCAACTACTTGTTGTAGCTCCTGTATCTAATAATGCATGTAAAGAATATTTTTTATAATCTTTATCATGTAATGTAATTTTAATATATTTATTAATAATATTTTCTTCCGAATATTGTATATTTTCTATTCTAGAGTTTCTAGAAATAGAATTTCTACTTGGAGTAGTAGGGAAAATAGGAATTTGAATTGTTTTCATCCCTATTGGTGTATTTATACTTTCATTATCTTCTTCTTCCTCTGGTTGAGAGTTAGAAGGTAATATTAAATTATCATCTGTGTTAGTAATCAGATTATTTCTGAAATATAACTTATCACCAGATGACATATATTCAATAGTACTTTCCGGTTTAGAAGTACTAGCATTATTAGTCTTATCAATTATCCAGTCTTTTGGAATTGATAAATCTTTTAAATGTAATAGCTTTGGTTGAATTTCTGTAGTAAATTTATTGGGCTCAAAGAGCTCAATAATTTTATTATTAATCTCTTTTATTTCAACCTCTGCCGTATTAGTGTATTCATTAATAGAAGTCCAGCTGATTGCTAAATCTTCTGCTAAATCACTTATATCAGAATTTTTGTCTGAATCCTAAGGCATAGACACTCTTCTATTAGAGGGTCTGTTATGGAAATAAAGTAATTTGGTTTAACTTTAAATCCTATAACACCTGTATGTAGATTAGATTGAATACCTCCAATAAGTGCTTTTATTGGGTTTCAAATCTCTTATCTAATAATACTGCTAAAATAGGAACATCATGACCTCTTCTGAATAAAGCTCTGATTGTTATCATGATAACTCCTAGATGTATATATCTGACCTGAGGATAGTTTTTTCTAATCCTTTTTATCTTTTCTTTAGTAAATAAGGGGATTTCTGTTAACCCACCTTTGGTATCCTTAGCGACTGTGTTGCCACTAATTTTTTCTATGTGTCTTTTTGACCATAGTTTAAACTTAGAAATTTTATAAATTTCTTCTTTAGAAATATGATTTTTATTAATCTTTTCTATCATATCATCGGAAAAATCTATTTCTTCTCCGATTAAATTTCCTAATTTTATATCCTGTTGTTCAGGATTAGGAATTTCTTCTAACTTGTTGTTAGAACTACTTCCTATCATAAAAATATATTCCTCAAAATCTATTAGGAATTTGTTTTCCCAATATTTCTTTGGTTTAATATTTCCATACGGATTTTTCTTATCAATTTCCCATGGTTTTGGGGCTTGATAATCATACGGATCCGAGGGTTCCGTTTCCATAGGATCTGGAATTTCTATATTTTCTTCTGTTGAGGTTTCTTCCTCATCAGAATTATTATTGCTATTAACATTAATATTTATAGCCATATTATTAGAATTACTACTTTCTGTAGTTTCTAAAATATAACTATCATTTTCATTATTATTATTAATATCATTATTACTATTATTATTATCATTATCATCATATTCTAACATATAATGATAATTGTACTTATCAAAAAGTTCTTTATGTTCTTCATAAAGATCTTCTATTAATTTTAAATACTCTACTTTTTCATAGCTATCATCTGTTTTAGAAAATTGGCTTTTCCAATGTTCTATCAGATTTTTATAAGTATTAAAATCATATTTTTGTGTTTTTTCTGTTTTTTCAATTTTTTCTTTTGTTTTTTCATTTTTTATATAATTAGTAGATGAGGATTCTTCTGACGAATCTTCCTCAGATAAGGCTAATATATAATTACTATTACCATAATATAAAGGTCCGAAATCAGATTCTTTATTATTACTAATATTTATAACCTGATCTAATTTATTATTTACATCGGATAATAACTCCTTAGATTTGCTATTCAAATCTAAATCAGTTACTTCTCCCATATTATCTATTTTTTCTTCTACTCTACTAATTTTAGTATATAATTTACCAAAATATGTATTAGTTAAATCTATTAAACTATTGATACCCATACTAAGAACCTAAACAGAATTTTCATTCTTAGAGTCTATATGCATAGTATGATTACAAGTTTTATCTTTATATAAACAATCTATTTGTTCCATTATTATTATCCCTGGTACCTAAAACCTTCTGTGTCTTAACGTCCTCTCAACGCCAACAACGTCCCACTCGGACTCAACGGCTACGAAGACTAACGACAGATATATGGGTTTTGAGACAACAACAGCGAAACAAACAGAGTTGAAACACAAAGATAGAAACTTACAATGATACCAAGATATTAGAACTCCAGAAATCGTTACTCCGGGGCTCCTAGAAGAGGATATCTGATACCAGTTACGAGGGGAGAGGGAGAGGGAGAAGAGAGAGTATGTGCAAGCGGAAGGGTTTCTAATATCTACTTAGTATTGCTGGGTATGTAGAAGATAGATAATTTACAAAAGGAAAACAGAGAACTGATTTCGGTAAAGGATTATGGTATATTTTATTGGAAGGGGGGAAGATGCCTTCCCAAGCTTACAAGAATGCCTATTTATAATCAAAAAATTCTAGGCTAAAATCTAATTACAACTGAAGTCCGAAATAATTGTTCGGATAAGAATAAAAATTAAACTCTAATTTAATTACAATTGGAATCCGAATAGTATCCTGATAAGGACACATTAATTGTCCGCCTCTTGGTGGTTTCCAAGTAGCTTCCTTTAATTGGTGGATGCCATCTTGGTTGCTTCCAGGTGGCTTCCTTCTTTGGACGGATGCTATGTTGGCTTTTTCCACGTAGCTTCCTTGAACAGTGTGTTGATAAGGATGCTTTTGGATGTTTTCCACGTAGCTTCCTTCTTTGGACGGATGCCATTATGGTGTTTCCACGTAGCTTCCTTTTCTGGCAATGTCTGCTGCTTGCATCATTGCTTACGTCATGACATTGATTGTTGATTACATCATTGTCTGCGTCACTTGGATGCTGACTGGTTGTCATCTTCCAATTTTGTCTTCATCCTTCTTGGATGTTTCTCAGGTTCATTTCCTCGATCTCGTCAAGGTGTAATGATTCCGGTGACGGGACTGGTGTGTTCCATTGTTCCCATGTTTTTCGGATCTCCGCTGCTAACTGATAAGCCTCATCACGAAGCAAAGAGACTGCACCTTTCAGTTTCTGCTAAGGAGTGCAGTCCGAATCATTCATGATCCTCTCGGTGGCTTCCAACCAATACTCGGCCACACTTGGGGCGACTCCAGTGACACCCCTAAACAGCTCAGCACCATTAGGCCGGAGTCGTTCAGTTACCGACCCTCGGCCTCTAGATCCAGAATGGGATCCAGCGACCTTCTCTAAAATTCTTAGCATTGTCTGGGATAATGCGTCGTCCCCAACCGAATGGCTTTGAGGCCCAGTCTCAGTAGCAGGCGAAACCGGTGTCTCACGCGTATCCAGATGTGGCATACTGCCCAATGAGAAAGACTCAGCTCGAGCCCCTTACGGTCTCTTCCACGGCCACGATTACCACGTCTGCGAGTTCCACGAGCGCTCATTGTCTAATTCGAGGTTTATCTATATTAAAAGTTTTATGCATCAGTTTCAGTATTTATTAGCAGATGTTTTATGCATAAATTATCAGAAGTTCAAAATCGTTTTCATAAGTTTCAGTCTCTAACTATTCAGTTTAGTTTCAAAGAGTACTAACAACAGGATTTTAGAACAGTTCTAACTGTAACACCCCTAACCCGTAACCATCGCCGGAATAGGGTTAAGAGGCATTACTAGACATATCAGAACTTTTACGATCATTTCACAAACATACAATGCACCATCATCATATCATAGCAAATCATATACATAGAGTCCCTTTTAAATGTCTACGAGACCTTAAACAAACATTGGAAAAGGGTTGGGACTAAACCGAGCACATACAAAATTTTCTAAAAAGTTAAACATTTTTCAAAGTTACAGAGGTCACACGCCCGTGTGGGAGGGTCGTGTGCCTCACACGGCATTAGACACACCTGTGTGTCTAGGCCGTGGCAAAACAGAGCATACATACTGACTTGTCCACAAGGCCACAAGACACACCCGTGTGTTCAGCCCATATGGCTTCCTGACTTGCTTCGAATTGCAACTTTGAGAGACACGACCGAGACACACGCCCGTGTGCTCAACCATGTGGGCAACTATATAGGCCATTTGCAAGGCCAATTCGCCGCATCAAATCATGCTTATTTTACTCTTTCACAAATACAGAACATATTTAATAATTTATCTAATCAATGTCATTTATGAATTCACATTCCAAACTAAACTAACATATCACAAAGCCATGTTTACCGTATCATAAATTCCATATTCGAACCAACTAATATATATATAAATATCAAAACATATTACATATGCTTTATAAGTCCAAAAGCCAAACCATATAACCTTATGACCTAAATAATATCTATACATGAGACATTATCAAACATTACCACATAATAAAATATAGTCTTGTACTTTACTAATACATGTGCAAGTTAACATAATATCATTAACCATTTTATCAAAATAAAAGTTGACCCTTTTGAACACAAATGACAATTCAAGCATACCTATTTCGCATGCAAATTATCACGTTTAAACCTCATATGTCCAACTATTCAAATAAACACTTATTCGGTCATCAATTTAATCTTAATAAGTCATAACATTTCCATCACTTGCATTTTAAGCTAAACATGCTATCTCATAACCTAATATCAAAACGACTATGTCACTTTTAGCTATTCAAATGTCCATCAAACATACTCAAAATATAATCATCATTTTCCATCATGAACCGTAACTAAAAACCCAAACATTCAAGCATAATAAATGTGTATACTTTGCCATTTCAAACCGAATCAACACCACCACTACTCTATCAAATATATATATTCATCACTTTACCTTATTGCCAAGCCAAACTATACCACTTTTTATACTTCCAAAATGAACTAACTATAAAGCCGATTATCCATCATACTTACCATATCTCATTGCCAAATCATATAACCGACATTACAAACTTATTTACCATGAAACATACTTCCAAATTAAACTTAAGACATGACCGGATACACAACCATTAACATCTTAATCAAACCATTTTCGCATGGCTATATATATACAAATTTCAAAACCAAATATATCAAAACTAGCCTATACATGCCATATAACCCAATCTCAAAACATTTATTTACCAAAACGAATATTAGATAGTGATGAGATCTCCCACGACTTCCAACCCGAGCAAGTCTCCGAAACTCTATAAACATAGGAAAAACAGACGGAGTAAGCTTTGAAAGCTTAGTAAGCCATAAGCAAATAAATCATTTCAATAATGTTTATAATTCAATTTAACTAGGCCGAATTTAACAAATTTCAACCACATAAACATTCATCATAATCGTAATTTCTTAAGACCACATTAGGTAACTTCACTAGGCTTAATTATGGATGGACACATATAAACCATGTTTTCTAATTCATATATCAACCATTAGCTCATTCATAAGATTAAGCTTTCACAATTTCATTACATATCAATCGAATCATGGTCATTTATTACATTTTATTCATAAAAATATATCAATTTCTTTTTATACACTTCCAAGCCCAAATAACAATAACAAATCACACATCAAAACCATGTTTCGTGTTTCATAATTCTCATGTCCGAAACATAGAACCATAATTTCATTTAACGAGCATATATAACACATCAATCTTTATCATATATTTCACATATATCATCATTTAATCATACTCACATTTCATATCAGAATTTCATATACAAATAATTTGTACCTAAATCATATATGGCAAAAACACAATTACAATTCTACATTTCTTATATGATTCATTTGTTCATAGTTCACTTGCTAATATCCAGATCTCATTTTCACATAAATCATATAACAAATAATCATAATCATACTCACTTTTATATCTCAAATTCATATTCATCACAACATACCTGATTCGGATGCACATTCATATACTCATTTATTTCTCGGAATGCCCATTGAACCGTTCGGAATCAAATAGGATACTTGGATAGCTCAGAAAACTTATACAATGCCAATGTCCCAGACGTGGTCTTACATGTAATCAATATCGATGCCACTGTCTCAGACAGGGTCTTACACGAAATCAAATACGATGTCGATGTCCCAGACATGGTCTTACTAGTAAATCTCAAATCGATGCCAATGTCCCAGACATGGTATTACACGATAACACATATCGGAATCCAATGTCATGACATATACTATTCCTATGGTTCGTACGAGGCTTTTCGGACGTCGTAATTCTATCAATTCAAGCTCGTAACTAGTTCTCCAACTCTAAATTCAATTCTGCATATACACATATATTTATTAAAAATTAATTCAGCACATATAACATATATACATTCAAATTTAACAGCATTTATTTACTTATGAACTTACCTCGTACGGACGCGAACGAACTGGAACGACTAATCGATAACTTCCGATTTCCCGATCCAAATCCGATTTCCACTTTTGCCAATCTAATTAATATCAAAATTAACTTACTTATTCAACATTTCATTCAACTTTCATTCAAGAACATATAAATGGGCAATTTGCATTTTAGCCTCTAACATTTCGCATTTTTCTCAATTTAGTTCTTATTTCAAAATAACACAAAATACACGAAATTTCACTTATCCATGTTAGGCCGAATTCTACCCATACTACTAGCAGCCCATATTTTTAGTTTATTCACATATTTAACCATGAATTTTACACTTTTCTCAATTTAATCTTTAATTGACATTTTTGTCAAAAATCACCTTATAAAACTTGTTAATCCAGCTTCAAACTTTAATAATCTATCATAAAACATCTAAACAACCAAGCATTCAACAATGGGATTGTAACATCCTAGATTAGGGGTTATGCGTTCGTGCGTAATTCATGAGATAGTGGGCTCAGTGAGTGTGTTGGATGTGTTCTGAGGAGTTTTAGGAACCCTAAGATATGAGGAAATGTAAGGAAATGTATGGAAATGTAAGGAAATGTATGGAAATGTATGGAAATGTAAGGAAATGTATGGAAATGTAAGGAAATGTAAGTAAATATGAGGAAATGTGAGGAAATGTCCTGGAAATGTAAGGAAATGTCTTGTCTTGGAAATGTAGGGAAATGTCCTGGAAATGTAAGGAAATGTTCTAGAAATGATTCAAAAGAGGAAAGTAAACATTTCGGGAAACTTGGAAATGTAAGGAAATGTTAAGTTTAAAGGAGGCAAACGAAAATTTTTGGAAACTTGGAAATGTAAGGAAATGATAAGTTTTAAAGTTTAAAAAGAGGAAATTAAGGCGAGGGTGGCCTTAAGAAAATTAATAGGAAGAATTTGACACACAAACATGCTTGGAAAAGTGGCCTGAAGATATCACTTAGGGCCTCTGGAAATGGCGCCACATGCAAGGGTGTTGGGCCTGAGTTCGAGTCACATGGGTAGCAAATAAAAGAAATTTTATTTTTGCTTCCAGAAGCACAGAGGTGGACGGCAACAAGGCTCTTAAAAGGGGAGTTTTATTCTCTTTAAAGTTCGGCTAAATAGGGGATAAATAAGGGATTTATTTATCATTATTTTCAAGAGATAATGGTTGGATAAAATTCTTTTATTTTGTGATAATTAAAAGGATAAAGCTATCAAATAGAAGAGTGGTGGCCAAGTAAGGGATTCTGAGTAGTAATTTTGGCTATAAAAGGAAGAGTAAGGCTATTCTTCATTCATTCTTTTCTCTTCAAGAAAACCTCTGCCGAAATTCTCTAAAGTTTCTCCTCTTCTCTCTGCCGAATTCTCTCTGCCATTATTCTCTTTTTCTCTTTTATTTCTAATCCCTCCAAAAGCCGGAAGTAAGCCTTTTAAAGCCATACCCGAATATCTTAAGTGGTTTCAAGCTTAGGTGCTGTCGATTTCTTCAAAGGTAAGAACAAGTTTGGTTTCTATTCTTTTCTTTTAGATTTGTCGAAATCTAGGACTAATCCCATCAATATTCCTGTTGCCGAAACCTTGAAGAGATCTTTCGGGATTTACTAAGTGTCGACTACAAGGAAGGAGAAGTTCTTTTCCCGAAGGTACACCATAAGCCGCGTGTTCCCTAGTTATTCGGTGAGTTTTGGGATTTAAAATCCACAAGGTAAGTGTCTATAGCATTCGGCCAAGGCATATTTTAGTAGCTAGATCTATTATTATGTGTTTTAAGCCGAAAACTAACAGATTCAAGGGATCTAGTGAGTAGCCGATTTCAAAGGAGAAGAATACAAGTTTTCGGGATTTGACTATAGTCAATTCGACAACAAGGTAGGTTTTAAGAATACAAATCCTACTAGGATTTGGTTTTATAGGCTTTATGCTAACATATTAAGGTTACCAAATATAGAAATTGAGATCTAAAGCAATAGATTGGTTTTTTCAGGATTTCAAGGAATTCGTTAAGCAAATCAGGTGTGTAATCCCCACTATCTTTTAATACGTTTTATGGCAATATTTAATATAAGTATGTATAAGAATGTGAATATGGCTAAGGTACCCTAATGTGGTACAAAGTACTCAGGTACGTTTCCTACTCCTACTAGGATTACGAAATATGTTATATTTTAACATGTGGAAAGTGACATGAATGTGAATTTAAGTATGATATGCATGATATGAATAATATGGGGCATTCGGGTTATATGAAAAAGGGGTAGTGAATGTGATGACTTCGGTCTCACTATCTGAATGTGGTGACTTCGGTCACATTATCTGAATGTGGTAACTTCGGTTACATTATCTGAATGTGGTAACTTCGATTACATTATCTGAATGTGGTGTCTCATGACACAATTATCTGAATCTGGTGGCTATGCCACGAATTTTATATGGGCGATGAGCACGTCGACTGCAGCGACTGCCTTAGATGGAGTGTAGCGGAAGGAGGATTGACTTAGTAGTCCCCACGGTGTGCAGGTTGGTACGGGGATGTGTTGTAACATCCCGAAATTGGGCCTAGTAGGAATGGGCCCAATAGGCCTTGGGCATAGGAGTGGTTAAAATTTTTGAGAACAAGAGAATGGCATTATTTCAAGTTGGACTTATTAAGAAGATGATTTTAGAAAGTTACCGGATTCTATGAAGTTTCGAGTTCAAGTTGGGCCTTAGTAAAATTTTGTGTTTAAGCCTAATAAGGAGAGATAGAAAGTGGCATCAAGGCTTATGGAAATAAAAGAGTAAATTGCTAGCATAAATGAGCATATGGCAAGGAGGTTATGGCATCAAGTGAAGTACCTTGAGGGAAGAGGTTCAAATCCCATTGTGTGCAAATTTTGACTATTATTTTTGTACTATTTCCCTAAATTTCGGCCAAGCTTGTAAATATGGCAAAAAGGGTTATGAAAATAAAGAAAAGAGAAGTATCATCTTTTCTTCTCTTCATCACCACCTAGAATTGGTAGCAAACAAGGGTTGGAGAGCTCAAAAATTTCAGCAAACAAATCCTTTAGCAAGTAAGTGATTTTGATGACTTTAGTTGATAATTTTTGTATTTTTGGAGCCCCCAAAGCTTAAGCTACCTAATGAGGGGACTAATTTGTAATATGGTTGAGAGTCTAGGGACTTGCCATGAGAGAGTTTATGCTGGTTGCAAGGTCTCGAAGTACTTTATCAAAGGTTCAATCGAAAACCTATCCCTCGTTATAAGTGACTCGGATTTTTGTGCCGCGGAGAGCATCGCGTTACGGATTCCGAATAAGGTGTGTAATCCCGTACCTTTCGTATATATGCTTGAAATGGTGTGTAATATCACACTTCTCTGAAATTTTGTATGAACTATGCTGTTAATCGGTGGAAATACCAAAGAAAACTAAAAACCGGCATCCGTAATCACTCGGGTGTGCGTATGATCGTAGTGGTAATCGTATTTCGTAATAAAACAGTTTCGGTTAGAAGCAGTGATGTATTTTTGAAAAATCACTAAAAATAGAAGAAAAGGAATTAGAAAGTGAATAAGATACCAAATTAAAGCTTACTGTATCTATTTTAATATGGAAGAAACAGAGAAGAAAAAGGAATTTTATATTCTGAGATATCTTGATTTTAGTGAGACTGGTTCTGATTAACTTCGGGGTTCACTGATCTGTTTTGAAAAAATCATATAAAATTGTAAAAAATGAATTATGGGTTATAATTTACATGTATGGATTCTTTAGTGAGTCTATTTTCAAGAGAAACAAGTTGGAACAGTATATGAAAACCGTACAGTGAGATATTTGAAATTAAGTCAAGAGAGGTCAGAATCATTGGACAGTGAAACAAGGGAAACTTTAAGGAATAAACTGTACTAAATGGCTAGGCCAAAAATTCTGGAAAAATTTCAATAAGAAGATACATGAGTCTAGTTTCAAGGAAATTTTACGGATCTAGATTTCGAGTTTTCTAACTCGAGTTATATGCAATTTATTCAGTATGACGCAAATGGACAGTTTAAATTTGTATGCCCCAAATTACTAGTTAAGTTTTAGTTGCGAAATTACCCCGTTTGGGCTTAAAATGGATTTTTGACCCAATAGTTTTGTAGAGACACAAATAGAGTTCTGTATCACTCGAGGCGATAGTGAATCTTCGAAAACACCGTTAAATATGAAATTACCGAATTACCCTTGTAGGGTAAATTACCGAATTACCCTTAGAGAGTAAATTATCGAATTACCCTTAGTGGGTACGATGACTAAATTACGAAAATGCCCTAGCGGGCCGAATTACGAAATGTCCCTATGGGCCAAACTACGAAAATACCCTTTATGGGCCAAAATGTTATAATTGCTATATGGGCCAAATGTTATATTTGCTACATAGGCCATATTTGGTATAAGTGGTGACCGATTGTGTATTTTGGTTTTTAAGGGTAAATCGACAGGCATAAGGAAGTTCCGGGATCGTGTTAAATTCAAGTAGCTAAGGATTTCGCTAAATAGTAAGGTGTGTGATTAACCCACTGTTTTCCGGGTTTATGTTATATTGTATGTGTGGTGTAAATGCTAATGTGTGCATTGATAATTATGAATGGATACCCTTAAGGGGTATATCGAAAATCAGGTCAGTGTTAAATATTAAGAATGTGAATATGCCAATGAGAATATGTTTGTATGCCGAATAGCATGTGCATGCATCATTTTATTATGTTATGACATTATCATATGTTGCATGTGCATGGGATGGGATCTGAAGGTGAAAGAAGAAAGGGTGTACATTATGTACGTGGTCTAATGTTAGCCTTGTGCTACATTAGCGCTTGATGTTAGCTATGTGCTTCATCAAGGGAGGTGTTGGCTAGGTGCCACATCTCGGCGGTTGATAGCTGTGTGCATCACCGTAGATTGATTGATATGTGGGATCCTTATGTGATCGGTGGCCTAGCCACAGCCTTGAGCAGCAAGTCTGCCAAGGTAAGATATGTGGATCACTATGTGATCGGTGGATTAGCCACGGCCTTGGGCAGGGGGTCTGCCAAGGTAGGTGTAAAGGATGGACCCTAGGCTGGGTTGGGTGCATTTTGCATAAATCTGTCTGCTATGTGAATTAATGTGGAAATGGGCCAAGCCCAGTATGTGGAAACATGTGGTTGATTACACTATTATAAGAATGTGATATGGTTGTGGGCCAAGCCCAATAAGTGAAAGCATGTGATTAAATTATCTTAATATCTGTTATATAGGTTATTATATGGTTTGACATGTGGATGGAATTCAGTGGTCTAATTATACACTGAGTCTGTATGACTCACCCAATTTTTACCAACATCGCAGGTGACGCATAGTGCTTGGACCGGGTTGGAGTGGATACGAGGTGGCCCATGCAGATGATAAATTTATTTGTTTTACACATTTTATTTATGAAAGGTTATTTATTGTAATAATGGCCTTTTAAAGTATTTACGGATTATTATTATGTTTTAAGTTGGATTGTCAATTATATTATCATCTGGAAATGTTTATTTTTAGCAACTTAAATTTTAAAAATATGTATTAAAGTTTCAACCCGGATATTTTGTAATAACTTAGTTTTATTTGGAATTTTAAAATACCAAGATTTTACAAACAAGCAAAAATTTTTTTTATGTTTTTACTTTAAGTCAAAATATTTTTCAAACGTTTTCCGCAGTGACATACCAGATCCGATTAAGGCTCGTGGGCCGGGTTTGGGGTGTTACATGTGTAGCGGATGGCATCTAGGTTTGGGTTTGGGATTGCATCATTATCTTGAATTATTTTGTGAACATGATATGTATGGTATGCCTAAATCTATTAAATTTTAGTGTTGGTTTACACATTGAGTCTGTTGACTCACCCCGTTGTGGGAACATGTTTCAGGTGGTGAACAGTGATGGACCGGGACGGCAGAACTTGTGGTGGCCATGCTCAACTTGAAGTTTTATTCAATACGGACATTTTATTTTATTTTAAGTATTTTAAATTTTGGTTTTGGGAATATTTGAGGTAATAAGGCCATAGTTTTATTCCTTTATTTCTATTTTTAATTTTCTTTATGTTTACGAATTATTATCAATTAAAGGTTGAGTAAATTTATTTATTTTTTTTAAATAAACCCTAATTGTTTTGCCACTTTAATTAAATGGATTTCAATATAAGATAAGTTGGTTTCCAACACAAGCCCAACCCAAGCAATACTTTTCTTAAAATCGCGCAAGTTTTTCCCCAAGGAACAAAAGAATTTGAGACTGGTTTACTTAAGGAACATACCAAATCTGGTCAAAGCTCGTGGGCCGGGTTTGGGGTGTTTCAGGGATCATTCAAAATCTATAACAGTTTCAAAAACAAAAATACGGGCTAGCTAGATTAAGTTGCAACGAGCTTAAAAACGTAGAAATAATTAAAAACGGAACAAAAATCGTACCTTAATTGAACTTTAAAGCTTGGCCGAATAAAACCCTCAAAAATGGCTATTCTTCTTGTAACATTCAGCTAAAGAAGATGAATGGAAGGAAAATTTGGCTTTTGTTTTATTACTATTAACTTTAATTACCTAATTACCATTTAACCTTTAAAACATTTAATAATTTCAAAAATACTAATCCATCAACCTTCACTATGTCAATAAAGGACTAATTAACATGCAAGTACTCCCATATTTCAATTTCATGGCTATAAAGTGCTTTTAACAAGTAAGACCTTAATTTTACACTTTACGAGATTTAGTCCTTTTTCACAAATTGAGTACTCAAACGGTAAAATTTTCACACGAAATTTTCACACATATTAATTCACATACTGTAAACACCAAAAATAATATTAAAATATTTTTCTAACTCAAATTTGTGGTCCCGAAACCACTGTTCCGACTAGGGTCTAAACCGGGCTGTTACAACTCTCCCCCTTAGGGATTTTCGTCCCCGAAAATCTTACCAGAAAGTAGATTAAGGATTTGTTTCCACACCATACATTTCAAATTCTCACATAGCTTCAAATTTCAAATCACTTTAATCTCACAATTGAAATTCTGATCTGACTTTCGCTGTACATTATCTATAACTGAGACCGCTTATAACTGTATTAAATTGTTTTTATTTTCTGCTCAATCTCTCTGACGATATTAATCCCGTGGATCATTTTCTCACAAAGCTCGATCCTGAAATAACGAAGTTCGATAACTGCTTATAACAGCAACAGTCTTTCTTAGCTGCTTTGAAACTCTAAAACACAATCATCATTGGTTCAAATAATCATAATAGACATAGTCATCATTGGTTCATAGCATAACAGTGTTTCAAAGTTGTGCTTCAGCATTGGTTTCTGTTTAACAGTCATCAAATATGTTAGTATTCCCGAATTTCAAAACAGAAATTATAATCATAATAGACATAGTCATCACTGTCAAATAGATATCTCTTGCAAATAATCATATGGAATCATAAGAAAATCGAAATAGAGAAATTTTAACATATGGAGTTACACAAGATATCTGAAAATTACAACTCATATAGAATGATATCAATTCCGATGATATCCCAGAAAATGTCCAGAAAGAACAATGTCAGTCATAAATACTGAAATCCACAGTAACAGAAGTAATATAATCTTCACGTATATTCAACAGAACAATAACCAGTAGAAACAGAATATTAACCTCATACAGATTTTTACCATCGACTTTCATATCCACACAATAGAATAAATTATCAGAAAAAGACATAACAATGTCGAACATAACCCAAACAGATCATCCATGCTTTCATCTATCATTACGTTTGGCTAACATTCTCATACGATAAGAATTTCACCTTAACATAATCAGCTACATATAGCTCTGAAAGTAAATGAACACATTGCATACTCAGAAGTGATCGTCGTAATTAACTCAACCACAACCACTGTACTCAATCATCAATACAATTCAAACATTAATCCACTATTTAATTCTATCATCAAAAATTTTCACATTATCCCATCACTAACAGAAATCAATTCAGCAAAGCTTCCAGTTAATACTTTCTTTAGATAACATACCTGAATATGTCATGTAATCAGAGTTAACTTTTTCTTTAACAGTGACTTTGCATAATTTGAATAGTCTTCAGAACTTTTCAATATCTCCTTTAATACTATCTTCATTTGCTGATTCATTCTCTTTTCTGACCACCTTAATAGTATTTCAAACACTGATCTCTATAACTCCACACTCATGAGCTTTTTCATCTCAAAATCTTAAAGATTTCATTTTAACATTTCACTGATAAGGGGGTGAGGGTAGTAATGCCTCAGATTTAACTCTCACATTCATGCACATAACATATACCATCACAAATAACTAGTTCATTTCTAATTTAACATTCTCAAAACATTTAATAATCATTGACTTATCAATACTTTTTGTACTTAACACATAGTTCATATGCCAACTCAAACCACTAATTCATAATCAAAGCATTTCATATAATATTCTTAGGCCACATATCACAGCTCATATACTCATATCATTACAGCATTTATTAACAACAAAATATATTGTATTCGCATTCATACCTTTATGAGTCTCAACTCATCATCAACACATTTTCACTCAAATATTTGAGTATTTACTTTTGTACTATCAGAATTTACTTCTGTATTTACATGTGGGGTTAAAAACACCCACTCATCCCTACACACCACATTGTGTTATTACGACACGTATCAGATATAGTGCAGCCAAGCTGCCAGAAAATAGGCAAAGATCGCCATACAGAACACTTCCTCCTCATATATATTAAACCCACCCCATAATAGATGTAGAAATCAAATACAAACTTATCAGGCAACACATGCCTAACATGCTTTATATAAATAACAAATACACATATATCAGTATAAACAGGCATACATCAATATCCTATTTAGATCAGTCTAACAGAATCTCCTAGCATACAAATTAGGTTTAATTAGCCCTTACCGACCCTACAGTAGGCCTACAGTCGACTGGAGCGACCCGTGCGACCCTAGGGAAATTTCCAGAATTATGGGTCCACATGTCCGTGTGGACTACCCATGTGGGCCCACACGCCCAACTTGGCGTAGCCCGTGTGGCCTACACAGCCGTGTGCTGCGCACGGCCATGTTTTCATCGACCACACAATCGTGTTCTCGCACACAGCTTACCACACGGGTGACCACACGCCCGTGTGGCGTCGACAGTGTAGTTTTTCGACTTTTTTCGAACTACGTTTTTCTGCGTTTCGGGTACACACCTGATACGATTATGCTACGAAACCACTCCTGAAGCCTTCAAAAACCTAAAAACTGACATAACAACACTCAATTTCAGCAATATCTTCGAAACCTTAACAGAGATATTCCACGAACGGAAACCCACAACATCAAACAAAGTATTTGTATACTTACCGGTAACGAAAAAGAACCTTTAACGCTCAAATCGCTGCAGGAGCACCAACAGATTCTTGTCATTCGCCTAAACTGAGAGTAACAAAAACAAACTCTCTCGTTAAACACTTAATCGAAACAACGTTAAAATTCTAACAGTACGCAACTTATCGAACGAGTGAAAACAACGTTGCACAAAGGAGACGAATTGAAACAGAGATTGAAAAGAGAATGGGAGAGGGGAAAGGCAAATTTTTGGCTGAGGAAATAGTGAAACTGACATAAAAAATTCTCTGATATGAGAGAGAAACAATATTTTGAAATATTCTGATAATTCCCCACTCATTCACATCCTAACCACCCACTACTCAGACTTCTAATTAAACTGAAACTCTATCGTAGAGCCAAGCAAAAATAAATACCCATGCTTGCGCAGGGATTCGAACATAGGACCTTTAACACACTAACCCCCTTACCACTCGAACCAGTAGGCTCATTCTGATATGAAATTGCGAGCAATTAAAAATAAGCCCACTGAACAAAGATAGGGCTAAAATCCAAAAAATTACATAATTTGCTAAAGGTAAGATTTGAACTTGGGACCTCTCACACACATCCAAAACACTTAACTACTAAAATAGATACACAAGTGTGTCAAGTACTTACAAAACATAAATAAAAAGATCAGGGCGTTACAGGATTAATAAAAACTTTCTAAAATTTGGGACCTTTGGATTCCATTATGTTACGTTTCGACATTGCGAGATTTTAGTGAAAGTCCTGATGACTTACTGATAGAGGTGTTATTGGTCGGGTCGGGTCAAACTAAAATTTTAGGTTTGGATTTGATTTAATCCAAAAAATGTGTCTAGAATTTTGTTCAAATCCATCTTGGATAAAAAGCTAAAACCCAAGCCCGGTCTGACCGTATCAATTTTTTATATAATTTTTTTAAAAAAATATAGTACATACAAAATATTACAAATAATAAAATAATATTTCTCAACAAATTGAAAATAAATTTTAAAAAATATGTATATTTAAATAACACTAAGATATATACAACTTAACACGCAAATGCTTCTAAAATAGTAATAAATTAACAATAAAAAAAGAGTTATACAATATACAAATAATAACAACAAAATAGTAGTAAAATAATAGTAAAATGGTGGCAAAATGGTGAGAAAACAACAAGAAAACAACAAACAAAAATAACAATTTTTAAAATTTTTGTAAATTTGGGTTTGGCCGAGCTCAGGCAAAAAGAGCCTTACTCGAGACTCGACTCGTTTTTTAAATGGACCTTTTTTTTTTGTCCAAACCTATTTTTTGGGATTATATTTTTACTCAAACTCTTTCATTTTTTCAGGCAGACCTTCGGACTATATCTATCCTAAATTAACTTTTAAAAAAAAGTAAGGTTAGAATTTAGCGTGAAAATTAAGCTTTAGAATCTAGCTTTTAATGTTTAGAGTTTAGAATTTAATTATAAGTTTAAAGTTTAGAATTTCATTTTTGTGATGGAGGGTTTAGAGTTTTAAGGTTAAAATTTAAGATTTTATATTAGTAATTGATATTTGTAAGATTTTAAAATTTAAGATTTAAATGAAAATGGTTGAATAGTTTAATGATATTTTATAATTTTTTTTAAGTTGACGGACCAAATTATAAATTTATTAATAATTTAATTATGTTGAATGTAGTTTACTTTTTTTTTTTCCATAATTTCTTCCTTCCCTACTGGCCAATAGTGTCCAGTAGACCTGATCATAGGTTGGGCCACCCGGCCCGAAAGCCTGCTCAAAATGTGGGAGGGTTTGGACAAAAACATAGCCCCAAAAAATAGGATTGGACAAAAAAATAAGGCCCGTTTAAAAGATAGGCTAGGCCTCGGGTAAGACTTTTTTGCCCGGGCCCGGCCTGAATTCACTAAATGACAGAAAAAATCTGCTCTTTTTTTTTAATGTTATTTTCTTCTTGTTTTCTCCCTATTTTTGCTACCATTTTACTATTATGTTGCTACTATTTTATTGTTATTGTTTGGATATTGTATAAAACTTATTTTATTGTTAATTTTGTTATTATTTTAAAGACATTTATTAATTTTATTACTACTTTAGAGGCATTTACTTGTTAGGTTGCATTTATCTTAGTGTTATTTAAGTTTACATATTTTTTAAAATTTATTTTCAATTTGTTGGGAAATATTTATTTTAATGTTTTTAGTATTTTTGATGAATTATATATATATATTTAAAAATTATATAAAAATTAATACAGGTCAGGCCCGGGTTTTAGCATTTTTATTCGGGTCAGGCTTGGGCAATATTTTAGGCCCATTTTTCGGCCCGGGCCGGGCATGAATTTTTAGTTGAGCCCGGTCCGAACCCGACCCGGCGCATGAGCACCTCTAGTGTCCACTCATCTGAAGCTTTAAAGTTGTGTATGAAGTAATCGCATCAAAATTTTTTAGCAAATTCAGATTAGATGGCAAGATCTTCAACATATCAAACAAATTGAGTCTATTGGTTTATAAATTGGTTTGAAGAAATAAAATTTGGATCGAGTCGGGTGGGTTGAGGGGCAAAGTCAAATAACCTTTTTTAGGGGATCGAAATTAAATTATAATTTTTATGATAGTAAAAATACAGTTTCATCATTTTAATAACTTATATCTTTATAATTTTTAAAGAATTAAATCAAAATTTTATCATTTTAAAGAGGCTAAAGTGTAGTTTTACCTTTACTAATTTAAAATTTTAAAAAAATTTTAAAGAGCCTAAATGGAATTTTTATTTTATTTTAAGGGGGCTAGGGCCCCTGCCAGCCCTCTAGCTACGTCTCTAGGTGAATTTAACTTTTTAAGCTGGGTTTGGGACTCGATAGTAGAACTTCAGGTTTAGGCCAAAGCGGTAAAAAGTTCGCTCCACCTCATTGCCATCATTGAGCATTAGTGATACGTAGATTCTACTTTATAGTTGCTTGGACTTTTGTTTATAATTTATACTATCCATGTTTATACTCTATTTATAATGGTAATAATGGTAAAAACTTTCGAAATTTAAATTAGATTATAAAAAAAATATGTAATAAATATATTTATTTATGTAAGAAACAAATGAAGCTTTGAATGAAATGACAAAATGGAATATCCAAAAATTGTAATGTCTTGAGTTTAAATCTTATCATGGGTAAATTTTTATTGATTTTATATAAAATAGAAAAAACAAAACTACCCTTTTAATAATATAATTTACTTAGTAAAAAAATAGTTTTTGATTTATTTCCCACCTAAGTCTGTGCTCTGTTAACTAGCAACATAAACTCAGTCAGGATTTTAAGTAAAATGTAGATATATATATATATATATATATATATATATGTATGTGTGTGTGTGTATATATATTACATTTTGTTAGTAGACATTTTATTTTACTAAGGATGTGTTTGAATACTACAAAATAATTGGATAAAATTGTAATTATCACTCTCTTGTAATTACAAATAATTCTAATTTCCTGAAATATATTTAGCTGATAGATTATAATTACGTAATTTTTATATTCATGAATATTAATTATTATAATAATTATCAGAGGAAAAAATTCACTAAATAAGTAACGAAACTTAAAAATCAATCATCATATATAATAAATTAAGAAAATATTGATAATACGATTATTAATAAAATTAACAAGAAAAATAAATATTTTATATAATTTTATCTAATTACTCTATCTATTTCATGTTTGTTGGGTTATCCTCTCTAACATTTAAGCATATATTCATTGTCATTATAGATTGGTTCTTAATAGAATATAAGTATTTTTTTTTTGAAATAATATGACTGGATTCATATAAAATAATAAAGATAAAACCAAAACTTGTTGGGCTTTAGTCCAAAAAACAAATAGGTTGAAACAAAACAAAGGAAAAAACGAACAGGCCTACTATCCAAAACAAGCCCAAAAGCGTCAAAATAGAGAAACAAACGACGTTAAATTCAAAAATCAAACCCAGTCAAATCAAACACCAGCTGGACGCCATTAATTCTGCACTCTGTCAAATCCCCACCGACCAGTCATTAATGTTGGCGGTTTCCAAGGTATGATGATAACTTTCTGCTACCATGCCTATGACCCTTCTCTTTCCCCCGCCTTTTCACTTCTACCTTGCTAAAACCCCAAAAGCTCTGATCGAAAAAAACTCCATATGCTGAGCGGACAAAATAAATCCTTTTGTATCCCTCCGCTCCCTCTTTCCTTCCTATTTCGCTAACGATCAGTCTGGCTCCCGTAAACTATCATTCCTTGCCTGTGCTTCAGCATAGAACATCACTCCCCCGTCCAGGTAAAATTCTTCTTTATTCTTCAAAGATTCTGTTGCTATCGTATGTGCTAGGGTGTTTACAAATCTAGAAATGAAATCGAACCTTATCGCTTTAAAATCTGACTTCATTTGATGAATATAAAAAATGTATGAACCTATCAAAGATCTGTCTGGCGAAACATTTCTACATTTTTTGATAACTGTAAGTGAATCGCCCTCAATGATAACATCTTCCTTTTGCATGTCAATCCCTAACTGAACCGCTTCTCGACAAACCAAAGTTTCAGTCGCGAAAGCGGAGACCACCTTCTCATGTAATCTGGACTTCGAAACGAGAACAGATCCTTCATTATCTCTGACCACTACTCCTGATGCCGAGAGATGCTCCTTTATGTCAAAAGCTCCATCAAAATTGATTTTCACAGTCTGGTAAGGTGGGTGTTGCCATTTGTTTGCAGTTTTTGAACTTTTGACTACTTTGGGTTTTGCTCTGTCAAGTTCTTTTACATAGTTTCTCACAAAATCTGCGATCTCCTTACCCGTTCTGCTTCTCTTTTCATGAACCCGAGCATTCCGATCCCCCCAGATGGCCCAAAGAGCTACACAGAGAAGTCTACATAAATCTAAAGAAAGAAGAGCAAAGGACGAGGTGAGCCACTGTTTAAAGTCTGCATTAGGATCTTGTATCAATTGTATTTCAGTTAAATGTGATCACATGACTACTGATGTTGGACAATCTCTGAACAGGTGAATCAACGATTCTGATCCCAAACCACAACGAGGGCAAGAAACATCTGAAGTTAACTTTTTGAGTGATAAATTTACCCTTGTAGGTATGTAATTCCAGGAAGCTTTCCACAGGATGATTTTAATCTTTGTAGGTAGATCAATACACCATAGCTTTTTGTAAAAATCAAAGTAGTTATTGTAACGCATAAGCGCTAGGATCAAGGCTCTGTAATAGTTTATAGGTGCTTTTGACCGAGAAAACCCTAGTTGGGTCAGCCCTCCATACCCTAAGGTCATCATGCGGATACTTTGCTAGAGGGATGCGAAGGATCTTGTCCGCCCCATCAGCTCCGAAGGTATATTCAACCACCTCCCTATTCCATTCTCTTGCTTGGCAGTTAATAATTTCAGCGACTTTATTATCACTTGACCCTTTAAAAGAAGATAATAATCTGAAATTAACGAGATCTGGAACCCACGCATCATTAACGATAGAGATACTAGCACCCGTTCCAACTTTCCAAATCAGCCCTTTTTCCAAAATACCCCTTGCAGCCCAAATACTACACCAAGCATATGAATTTCTATTTCCCAATTGCGAATTAAGAAAATCCCTTTTTGGAAAATATTTTGCCTTAAACACCTGCGAAACTAAAGAGTTTGGATTTTCTAAAAAACGCCATCCCTGTTTAGCCAACATAGCTATATTAAATTGGGCCATATTACGAAAACCCAAGCCCCCTTCATTTTTTGGCCTGCATAAATGACTCCATTGGCACCAATGAATACCCTTCTTGCCCTTCCCCTTCTGCCACCAGAAATTAGCGAAAATGCTTTCCATCTTTTTGCATAAAGAATTCGGTAGAAGAAAATATGACATTGCAAAAGTAGGGATAGCCTAAAGAACCGATTTGAGGAAAACCTCTTTACCTCCCTTGCGATAGCATTCTGTTACTCCACCCCTTGATGCGCATAGAAATTCTATCTAAGAGATTTTGAAACGATTCTTTTTTTCTTTTACTAATCATGTTCGGAAGGCCCAAATATTTCTCTAGATTGTAGCAACTTTGACTCCTAGCAAGCGAGACACCATTGCCTTATCTTCTTCAATAGTATTCAGACTAAAAAAGACTGTTGACTTCGAAAAATTCACACACTGACCTGAACAAATCTCATAGTCCAGTAGAATGTCCTTCAGAAGTTTTGCTCCTTTGTGAAAAGCCTCTCCAAAAAGAATGCAATCATCAGCAAATAACAAATGCGAAACTGCTGGCCCCTGCCTGCTAGCTTTAGCACCTTTGATTAAACCTCGTCTCTTGGCTGTTCTCATGAGAGATGAGAGTCCCTCGCTGCAAATCAAAAAGAGAAAAGGACTTAATGGATCCCCCTGTCTAAGTCCTCTAGATGGCTGAAACAAATTCCCCCTCCTTCCATTTATGTTGACTGCATAACTGACTGTAGTAACACACCTACGTAAAAGTTCCACCCATTCACAAGCAAAACCCATTTTTTTCATAACCTCCTCGATAAACCCCCATTCCACCCTATCATACGCCTTGCTCATATCCAATTTGACTGCCATAACACCTTTCTTTCCTGAACTTTTTTGATTAATCGTATGAAAAATTTCATAAGCTCGAAGCATATTGTCTGTGATGAGTCGCCCAGGGACAAAAGCGCTCTAAACTTTATCAATACATTTGTCAATGATCTTCTGCAATCGATTGGCTATAGTCTTGACCACCATCTTGTAAATAACTGTACACAAACTGATGGGCCTGAAGTTGACCAAATGCGTAGGTTTTGGGACTTTTGGAATGAGAACAATATCTGTACTGTTGAAACCCCCAAATTCCTGATTTTTATTCAAAATACCTAAACAGAATTCAGTGACATCTCGACCTACAATGTGCCAGTACCTTTGATAGAACAGAGCTGGAAATCCATCTGATCCTGGAGCCTTTGTAGGACCCATTCCTTTCAACGCTATCTATATCTCTTCTTCTCGATAGGGAGCTAATAAGAACTCATTATCCTCCTGCTTTATTGTTCTTTCAATGCCATCTAAAACCTTACAAGGATCTGCCACCCCCTTTGACTTGAAAAGATTCTGGAAGAATGAAGAGGCTACACTCAAAATTTCCGATTCCTCCTCGATCCCCATACCTTCCTCTGTAACCAGCTTTGAAATTGTGTTTTTTTGCCTCCGAGTTAAAGCGCATCTGTGGAAATATGCTGTGTTTTTATCCCCGAGCTTTAGCCAATTCTGTCTTACCCGCTGCTCTCAATACATCTCATCTTTGTTAATTTCCAGATTCAAATGAATTTTAGTATCAATGAGCTTAGCCAAAGTGTCATCATCCCTTTCCCCTTCTGCTAGGACTTCCAACTCCTTCATTAATTTTCTTTTTAGGCCCTCCTTATTTCTACTATTTTTGCGTCACCAATCCTGCAAACACAGCTGCAGTTTTCCTATCTTCTCCAATAATGTTCCCTCATTTACCTCCCAAGATTCTCGAATGACTTTTTCTAAAGATTCTTCCATGGTCCATCAAGCTTCGAAATGGAATTTTCCACTCTCAGTGAAAATTATAGACTTTTTTGTATTCAAAAGAAGGGGACAATGATCTGAAGTGGAATAAGAAAGATGCTGAAGAGTATTCAGCGGAAAAAGCTTAAGCCATTTCTCATTTGCAACCCCCTATTTAACCTCTCTCTCATATTTGTTTCTGGCAGATTTCCCCTTTCCCATGTAAAACAGACCCCTGAAAACCCAATATCAAACAGTTGACAGTCCACTAGCGTCTCCCTAAAAGCCTCCATTCACTTGTTATCCCTTGGAATTCCTCCACATTTCTCAAAAGAATAAAGAATTTCATTAAAATAACCTTCGACAAGCCAAGGATAATCAATCTCTTGAGCTAGTCTTTTTATTAGATTCCAAACTGAATTTTTATCTTTCAAATAGGGAGAGCCATAAAAACCAGTATACCTCCATTCCTCTTCCACATTATCCTCATTGATTAGAACATCAATGTGCCATCTGGAGAAACTTCTCAAAGTAATAACGATTTCCTTCTTCCATGCCATACAAAGACCTCCCCTAGAACCCTCCGCTTCAACTTCAATTCCATGTACAAAACCACATCTTCTCCGAACTTTTTCCATCTTTTTCTTATCCAGTTTCGTCTCCATTAAGAAGACCAAATGGGGATTGTGCTGCTTAACTAAGAAGCACAGCCTCCAAACTGCCCGTGGACTCCCCAATCCACGGACGTTTCAGCATAGGCTTTTCATTGTGTTCGGTCGGCTTGCCTACTAGCAGCCGCCGATTTAAAAGAGCCTAAATCTGTATAATCCACCTGAATCTCAATAATTTCACTCCCAACCATTTCTTTATTACCATCTATTTTTTTCTTTTTCACACATCCTGTTCCAAAGCTTCCCTCAAAATTTGTATCACCCTCATTATCAAGAAATTTGTGCTTTCCCACCACCTGGTCACGCATACTGATTTCGCCCTTATTTCTTACTTCTATTCTTTTCCAACTCTTCTTTTTGTGTCCTTCTTTATCTGTCTCCATCTGCTTGATAACCACTCCCTGGTCCACCCCTTCAACAACTACCTTATGCAAAAGGCCATCCTCCCATTTTGACAATTGTCTTCCATTAATTAAGCTCTCGAAATTTACCATAGAATTAGCTCTTCTATCGCAACCTACGATCCCCTCTTTCGAACACCTGTCTAAGTCCCATTGCTTTCTTTTCCCATTGCCTTAGATTCCGCTTTCAGCGCAACAGAGAAAGGGGGGTCATCTTTAATGCTATTTTTTTCTTCCAGACTCATTAACTCACAGTCCTGGAGACCATGGCCCAAATGTCCACATCCGAAACAGAAAACTGATAATTTCTCATATTTGAATGAAACCCATGAATTAATACTAGTACCACTAGAAGCAAATATGCCTCTCCTCAAAGGTTTCTGGACGTCTAACATAACTTTCAGTCGACAAAAATCTTCATAAATCTCAGATCAGATAACCCCACCAAAAGTACTACCAATTGCATGCAACAGATCTTTTTTGTCAAAATCAGGTAAGCAAGGGCCAATTTTAATCCAATATAGTGATGAAGTAAGACAGATTAAATCTCTATCAATTGGACTAACTAATCTATCAAAAAGAATAAGATACTTACGAAATAACCAGGGACGTCCTTCCAAAATCTGCTTCAAATCATCCTCTAAATAAAAAATAACTGAGAATAAATTTTGCCCTTCAAATCTTATCTCAAACTTCTTTTTTGTTTTCCAGATACTTCGCATTTGCGCCCTAAAACATTCAAAATTAAACTGCTTTTTGGTCCACACCGAACAGATCAAAGTGGGTTTGTCGGCTAGAATTACCATAGATCTCTTAATGGACAGTTGGACAAGTTCTTCTGCAAGCAAAGTGATCTCTTCGCTGGAAACCCTCTCTCCGCCACCACTCTCCTCCATCCCAAGCCGCAATAGAAGACTGCTCTCTCAAGGACTCTATGGACAGCACTCTTGGTTTCAGAGTAGAATATAAGTAATTAATAATAAACACTATGTAATTTAATTAAAATTAGTAAAAATAATTTATAATTAATATTATATAATTTAATTAATTATTTAGTAGATTAAAATATATGAAAAATTATCATTTGCCAATAAAAATTTCAGATTATTTAAATAAAATTAATAAAATAGCATATAATTATATAAATATATGTCTTAAAATAAAAATGATGTAATAATTGTATAAAAAATAAAACTTAAATCGTATATGAACATGTTTGAAAAACTGTAAGAGCCCAATTTTGCCCGGGCTTTGAAATAAACCAAAAATAAATAAATAAACAGTTTTTTACAGTCCTTTTACAAAGTCCAAATTTTGATGGCCCAAAATCAAACCCAAACAGATCACCCAAACCTAACTACCCTTTACCCACTTACACCCTTAGCTCATACCTAAACAGACCTAACCTACCCAGACCCAAAATAGAACCCAATACCTAAAACAGTCTACCCGAAATAGACCCAATAGACCCTGACCCCTCAGACCCAAAACAAAAACGGCCCAAAAGGGCCCAAATGTTAATAGAAACGGGAAACCTAAGGTTTCTGGGAAACCGTAGGCGCCGCAAGCCTCGCACCCCAGCTCCTTTTGTGCCACAAGCCTCGCACCCAGTCGCACCGCAATCCACGCACCTAGTCGCGTCGTCATCAACGCGCGGAGATCCCTCGACGCAAGAATCCTCGTCCACCTGCAAAAGAAAGGAAAGAAGACAGCAGCAAGAATGGCAACAATATGGTTTTCCTTTTTTATTTTCATTTTTCAAGGCTATAAAAGCCAATTATTCTGTAAATCGAGTGAGAAGAATACATAGAGACAAAACAATACAGAGAATAAGAATATACAAAAATACACACAAAATACAGAAATAAAAGAACATATTTTTGCAATACAGAGGTGATCTTTTTTTATTTTATGCATTCTTTATATTTTTTATACACGCGTATTTTTTATACAAAAAGAGAAAAGGGAGCGTTAACCTTTCGAAAATGCCGAAAAGCGAGGTTTTTGGCCTCCGGCAGCCGTCCACGGAAGCACGTGTGGTGCGTAGCGAAGGCCCGAAGGATCGGTAGTCGGAACCCAGGCGAGGGCCTGAGAGAGAATTTTTGAACTTTTTTTTTAAAACAGAGTGAAAATGAATTTTTTTTTTGGCTTAAATTGAATTATATGTCAGTAATAAAACGGCGCCGTTTTTGCCTAAACCAATAGGCATTAAAACGACGTCGTTTAAAGGGCCAGGATCCGCGCGTTGACCCGAAAACCCGGGGAGGATCCGCGCGTTTTATAGAAAAGTGAAAATTTCCCTTTCAATCCTTCTGCTATCGAATTAAGTTTAATTTCGTTCAATTCAACTTTTATTTATTTTAAATTAGCCCAAAAACTTATACTTTGCTTCAATTTAGTCCCTCAGACTGCTTTAAGAGTTAAAAATTAGAACGACGTCGTTTTGGAAAAAAGGCATAATTGCCTAATGAGTCCCTGTAGTGCGACGCGTGTCTTAATTTAATCCTTTTATACTTATTTTATTTGATTTTTAATCCTTCTATATTTATTTTTACTTGCTATTTAATCCTTATTTTATTTTATTTTTATTCTATTTTTAAATCATCCTAATATTATATTAAATTATTTTGTCATATTAACATGTATTTTTTTATATACTAATTTTAATTAATAATGTAAATTCACATATATTTTTTATCTTTATATATTGATTTACTACTATGTATTATTTTATTATTTAAATTATATATATAATTTGCATATTTATTATTGTATTGTATATTTTAGAAATTTTATATATTATATTATTATATGTATAATTGAAATCATTTTATGTTTTATAAATTTCGTATATTATATAATATATATTGTTTATATTAGATATATTGTTTTGTATTAAAATATTATAAATATGTTTATTTTAAGACGGATCTTATTTTTTTATTATATATATATTTTTTATTTTTTGTTTTGTAATATTAATTTATTATTTAGTATATGTCATTGCATGGAAGTTTAATACTACATGAGAAATTTTAATATTTATTTGTTTTATTATTATTATATATATATATATATATATTAATTTGTCATCTGTTGCTTTCTATATTCTATTTGTTCATACTCTTGCCTTTCTTTATGACTGCCTTAATGTAGTTTTTAATTGTGATTTTATATTTTATTCCTTTATTGCCTATAGTCATATGAAATGAAGTATATCATGAATGCAATATTTTTCACATGGATCGTCATTTTAAAATAAAAATGCATTTTGTAAAATTACTGTATTTTACCTAAAGGTTTTAAAATAAGGCGATGTTTAGTATTTAGAAATTCGGGAAATAGTGCCCTAACGTGCTGGGTTTCAATTTTCCGTTTGACTAAATAATTAAATACCCTTTTAATAAATTTCGTAAATTATGAGATGATTTTAGTTACGAGGGTTTAAAAATATCGTGTCCTAACGTGCTGGATGTGATGTTTGTATACTTTCGGAACAAAGGAATCTCCAATTTCAACTCAAATTGTTCAAACTTTTTAAAGAAACCATATTTCCAAATCTTTTTTCAAATTCTCGACATAAGGGCATTAATTAATCCATTAGGTACCAATTTTTGGGCGTTACGGGGTGCTAACCCTTCCTCGTACGTAACCGACTCCCAAATCCGTTTTCTGGTATTTTGTAGACCAAAAATCAATGTTTTAAAATAAAATAGGTAAAAAGGGATTGGTGGCGACTCCATTTTCGTTTTAAAGTCGATCCCCCCCTTTTTTTTATAGAAGTTAAAAATGGTTTCGACAAAAAACTATAAAGTAAAGTAATTAGATTTCAGTCAGTGGTGTATCTAGGGGATGGTAGCTGCCCGATCCCCCTAAAATGAAAAATTATCCATTTAGACTATTTAGAAAATTTTTTAAAATTTAAATTAATAAAGATAAAATTGTATTTTGGCTTCCCTACAAATGATAAAAATTTAATTTAATCTTTTAAAAATTATAAAAATATAAACTATTAAAAATTAAATTTTAATTTCAGTCCTTCTCTAGACAAATTTTCTGGCTTCATCTCTACTTTAAAAATAATTATTTATAATTAGTCATATAATTGTTCTAATTTTCATCCTCTCTAATAACAAGAGTAAATTCATTGGGACTCACTAATTATAATATTAACCAAACATTACATTCAAATCCAATTATTCTCGACAAATATTAACTAGATTACACTTTTAAAGAAAAAAATATATGTTGCGATATTATTAAAAAGATAACAAAAAAAAAACCCTAAGCTAAATTATTTGTTGTTTTTCCTAATAATAATACTAAAATAACCAGATTTTTCATCATCTACTTAAGGTAAAAGAGGAGTAGTTTCTTCATATAGTTTATAATTTTGTAGTCTGTAGGCAGCCGGTGGTTAGTTGAGTGTTAAAAAGTTTTTAAAATAAGAAAATGAAATTGAGAGAAATTTTGTGTTCTGTCCGTACAGGAATAAATGGGAGCTCATCAAATATTCCAAATAAAACAAGTAAGATACAAGAAGGGTTGGTCGAACAACACCACCAAATTCCCAACGAATAGTCAAGGCAGGACGGGCCACTTCCAATCTGTGAGTAATGCAAAATATAGGTGACAGATCCTTCAACCATCTCTACATTCTTTTGTCTTATAGCCAAGTGAGAGTCTAAAAAAGTGGGGGGCAACCATTCCAAAAGCCAAAGAATTGTAGCAGTGGAAAGGTAAACCAGTAAGGGGGTAGATGGCAACTACAACAGTCTATCTAAAATGACCATAATTACATAAAAAAAAGGGAGGAGATTGAGAGAGAGAAAGAGAAGGTTTGGGGGGTTGTGGCAGGGGCAGGTACCACGTGCTGGGTGTCATTAAAAGGGCCGTTAAAGGCTCTTTAAAGAACTCACCTTCCTTCCGCTACCCTCAAATCTAACTCTCTTCTAACACTTAACTGCTCTTGTTTTTTTATCATTGCTTTGCATGTTGTGAATTCAAAACACACATTTTGTTTCGTCTTTTTGATCCTCTTTGTCTCTTTCCTTTCTTTTCGCCAAAGATAAATTTAAAAAGTATAAATACTTCAAACCCATATACCAATTTGAAACACTTTGTTTTGCTCCCCAACCTTCCTGGATTGAAGTTCCTTCTTTTCTCTCAGGTAAGGTTTCTCAATTTTTTTTCTTGGGTTGTTTACTGAATTGGGTTTTTTTTGAAGCCATGAAGTGACATTCTGGTTGGGAAAAGTTTTTCCTTTTTTTGAGGGTGGGTTTGTAATTTTGTTGATTGAGGTTTCAGTTTGGTGTGGATTTGAAAACAATAATTTTCAACTTTTTGAGGGTTTTTAATGAGTACTTTTTTTTTTTTGTAAATTTGTGCTCTTGTTGAAATGAAATGTTAATGTGATCCTGAATCTGGGGAACTTTAATTCTAGGCTGTGTTTGGTTATAGGAACTTGAATTCATTAACTAATGGATAAACTATTATTTTTAGTCCTAAAGTATGATTCTTTTGATACCGTGTTCACTAAAATAAGCTACGAGTGAAAGTAAAATAATTAAAGGTCTTAATTACGTCAAATTCTGTTATGTGCGCCAAACAGAGCTTTAGTACATTCATGGGGTGTTTGTGCTGCTAGTCCTATCAGATTTCTCTTTGGTTGGGGCTCGGTTCCATCATCCATGGTGTTGCTTGATGAAACTATTGAGTCATTTACACGTTTAACGAAACACTTCAATTCTCAAAGTCTCAATTCAGAATCAGACTACTCTTTTTCAAAGATTCCCACTTGAATTTGTTTAAACAAACCGAGAGAGTAACATTTAATTTTATTATTGGTTGATATTTGAGTCCTCATCCTTGTTGGTTGTTTGATTTCTGAATATGCAGCATGTTAGAGGCCCAAAGGTCAGCTATGGCTGGTGTTGGGCGTGGAAACAATGGATATATAAACGGGGTGTTGCCGATCAGGAGCCCTGCTACAATAAGTGAAGTAGATGAATTCTGCTATGCACTTGGAGGGAAGAAGCCCATTCATAGTATATTAATTGCAAACAATGGAATGGCAGCTGTCAAATTTATACGTAGTATTAGGACTTGGGCTTATGAGACATTTGGCACGGAAAAGGCGATCTTGTTGGTGGCCATGGCCACTCCTGAGGACATGAGAATCAATGCAGAGCATATTAGAATTGCTGATCAATTTGTTGAAGTTCCTGGTGGGACAAATAATAATAACTATGCCAATGTGCAGCTTATAGTAGAGGTGTGTTTAGTAGACTCTTTTTTCTGGCTTCAAACTTGCTCTTTTGTAGATAAATTGCCCTTTCAAGAAGCATTTCTGTTAAGTACAAAGGAATCTCAATACAGTTGGTATATCCTTGTTCTAAATAATAATTTTGCCCCAGATGGTTCTGACACATAGGTTTTCAGGAGGCTTGTAGCTTTAAGCATTACTGTAGAGTCCTAGGGCATGAAAAGAAAATTGATAAATAGAATGAGATTGTGTTCTTGTGCTTGCTACTTATGGCCAACTTAAGCTAGTTCCCCACATAGTATGTTTAATCATATAAAACATGCTATAATTCTATATTTTTGACAAATTATATTATGTGCTGACTCAGATGGCTGAGATAACACATGTTGATGCTGTTTGGCCTGGCTGGGGTCATGCATCAGAAAACCCTGAGCTCCCAGACGCACTGAATGCAAAGGGAATAGTTTTTCTTGGGCCACCATCCGTATCTATGGCAGCATTGGGCGATAAGATTGGTTCATCATTGATTGCTCAAGCAGCAGATGTGCCCACCCTTCCGTGGAGTGGCTCTCATGTAATTCTTTGTTGCCTGAAGGTTAAAAATTGCCCTTTTCCACAGCAGTTTCTCATACACAATGCTATCTTTCTGTTTTCCAGGTGAAAATTCCAGCAGACAGTTGCCTAGTTTCAATTCCAGATGAAATATATAGTAAAGCATGTGTTTATACAACAGAGGAAGCAATTGCAAGTTGTCAAGTTGTTGGTTATCCTGCAATGATCAAGGCCTCTTGGGGTGGCGGTGGTAAAGGCATAAGAAAGGTTTGCTTCATTCATGAAATATTTTGATGTTCTGTCCATAGCAAATTTAATTCATTAAATGCTTTAAGTTAACCCCCTTTAAAGTTACTGTGCATATTTTGCTAGAAGTGAGATTGATTTAAATACTTTTCATATAACTTGAATTGGTTTGACTTTCAAGGTTCATAATGATGATGAAGTTAGAGCACTATTCAAACAAGTGCAAGGTGAAGTTCCAGGTTCACCTATATTTATAATGAAAGTTGCTTCTCAGGTGAGATTATCTGTTACAATCGATTTCAATGAATTAGCAGGAGTTTAGATCTTTTCTGACAAACCACTTGGTGTATTCTTTCTCTTATTAGAGTCGCCATTTAGAAGTCCAGTTACTCTGTGATCAGTATGGGAATGTCGCAGCTTTGCATAGTAGGGACTGTAGTGTTCAGAGGCGTCACCAGAAGGTATTTTTGTTTCTATTTTAGAGGCTATTTTTTTGAATGTTAATTTTCTGGAACAAATGGGGCCTGCAGCCAAAAAAAGGTTTATGCATCTGTTGCATATATATATTCCCTTCAAGATCTGACTTCATGGTCCTTCATCTGAAATAGATTATTGAGGAGGGTCCAATCACCGTAGCTCCGTTGGAGACTGTGAAAAAGCTAGAGCAAGCAGCTAGAAGATTAGCTAAATCTGTTAATTATGTTGGAGCAGCTACTGTTGAATACCTGTACAGTATGGAAACTGGCGAGTACTACTTTCTAGAGCTCAACCCTCGGTTACAGGTGTGATATAATGGTTCTCTCCTCACTTCTGGAACATGGCATATGGATTAAGCTGTCACATTCATGCAATTGCAATCATATTTGTACTATTTCAGTTTGCTTTATTCATTTAGTGCAGTTATGCCATATATTAATTTTATATGCGTTTAAAACGGATGTAAATTACAATGCTAACTGGTAGTTAGCACTTAGCAGTCTTGGCTAATTGGACCATTTGGAAAAGCATTCAGCTTTATGACCAAAAAGTATTTGGTGATATAACATTTCTATGACTTGTTTGGTGGGTTTTTGCCTTGTTTTGGTGTGAACCTATCAGAAGGAATGAAAAAATTGTGATTTTACAAGCGAACAGTTTGTTGTTCTTCATATTATTTAAAATTTTAATGTTTAAAAATTAACTCCAACAGGTGGAGCACCCCGTCACTGAGTGGATTGCTGAAGTTAATCTGCCAGCTGCCCAAGTTGCAGTTGGGATGGGTATCCCTCTCTGGCAAATTCCTGGTATGATGTCAACATCCATTATTTCTCCAAACAGTTTTTAGCAGTTCATCTAAATCTGTAAATGATGTGTGTGTTTGTATGCTTGATTTGATTAGAAATACGTCGATTCTATGGAATGGAACATGGTGCGGGTTATGATGCATGGAGGAAAACATCTGTTGTCGCCAATAGTTTTGATTTTGACAAGGCAGAGTCAACAAGGCCTAAAGGTCATTGTGTAGCTGTGCGTGTTACAAGTGAGGATCCAGATGATGGGTTTAAACCTACGAGTGGAAAAGTGCAGGTTAGACTTGCTAGGTTTGAGAAAAATTGTACTTCAAATATTTCTTCTTTTTTTCTTTCACTGCCTTTTCTTTTCTTTTCTTAAGCTTGCATTAAGGTACATGAATTTGTGCAGGAGTTGAGTTTTAAAAGCAAGCCAAATGTGTGGGCTTACTTCTCTGTGAAGGTAAATCTTTTAGTTTTTGGCCAAATTATTGGTTGATTGACCCTTGAACTTACAACAACAATGCTGACAATAATAATTGATTTGCAGTCAGGAGGAGGCATTCATGAATTTTCAGATTCTCAGTTTGGTGAGTATTACACTGATAAATTTCTGCTTTTTTAATGAATGTTCTTAGACAAGAAATCCTCTGTGCATTTACATTATTTGTTATAAAAATCATTATTTCTGATAATAGCCTATCTTACCTCAGGACATGTCTTTGCCTTCGGGGAATCCAGAGCTCTAGCTATAGCAAATATGGTTCTTGGGTTGAAAGAAATTCAAATCCGTGGAGAAATTCGTACTAATGTTGATTATACAATTGACCTTTTACATGTAGGTTTATCACTTGAATAACCTTTTTTCTTTATAGAAATTTATGGCTTCAGGAACACTAATATTTACCTGCTTAAATGCTTTACAGGCTTCAGATTACAGAGAAAATAAAATCCACACAGGTTGGTTGGACAGTAGAATTGCTATGCGAGTTAGAGCAGAAAGGCCTCCTTGGTATCTCTCAGTTGTTGGAGGAGCTCTCTATGTAAGTTCTCATGCATTAGAATTGATTTTTCTGTTCATAGAATTGTTGTTTTACACTTTGTACATTGCAGAAAGCATCAGCGAGCAGTGCAGCTATGGTTTCAGATTATATTGGTTATCTAGAAAAGGGTCAAATCCCTCCCAAGGTCCAGTGCTAAACCTGAGTTGCTTTTGTTATGTGGGTCTTTGTTAACATACTGATGCCTGTTGGTCTTGATTGCAGCACATATCACTTGTGCATTCTCAAGTGTCCTTGAACATTGAAGGAAGCAAATACACGGTATGAATTTATGATAATTTCACTTTACCACCATTTTAAGGGTTTCTTTTCTAATTGTCAAGAACTTATAGAGACTTTAGCTATCATGTTAGTGAACACATCATAGTTAACATTTTGAAAAAAAAATGTACCCAGATTGACATGGTTAGGGGTGGACAAGGAAGTTATAGGTTGAAGATGAATCAATCAGAGATTGAAGCAGAGATACATACATTAAGAGATGGTGGTCTATTGATGCAGGCAAGAATTTCTCCCTTGAATGTTCAGAACGATTATTTTGCATGTTTTACTTTTGCCTATGTTGTTTATTTCTCTTTTATTTTTCTTAAACCTCATATTACTGACCTTGGGATTATTATAACAAATTCTCTTCTTTTCTGGCTCTTCTAATGCTTAGTTTAAATTTATTACAGTTGGACGGGAACAGTCATGTTATTTATGCTGAGGAAGAAGCTGCTGGTACTCGCCTTCTAATTGATGGAAGGACTTGCTTGCTGCAGGTGGCCACTTATTCCTTTCTTTCTTATGCTGCTTTACTCCAACTCAAGGGAAAAGCTCCCTTTTCCTTTTAACCACAAGATTAAGGTGTGATGGTATTTATGTTAATTTTCATTGCGCAGAATGATCATGACCCTTCCAAATTAGTGGCAGAAACACCATGCAAACTGCTGAGGTTTTTGGTTTCTGATGGTAGTCGTATAGATGCTGACACACCATATGCAGAGGTTGAGGTCATGAAAATGTGTATGCCTCTTCTTTCACCTGCTTCAGGAATTATTCAAATCAAAATTTCTGAAGGTCAAGCCTTGCAGGTAAACTACATTTCTATATGGGAAATATGAAGGTTATATTTTTGTGGAAGTTAAGTGTCATTGATCTTGCAGGCTGGTGAGCTCATTGCTAGGCTTGATCTGGATGATCCTTCAGCTGTTAGGAAAGCTGAACCATTCCATGGGAGCTTCCCTGTACTAGGGCCTCCCACTGCAATTTCTGGCAAAGTGCATCAGAGATGTGCTGCCAGTATAAATGCAGCCCGCATGATCCTTGCTGGTTATGAGCATAATATTGATGAAGTAAGTGTTTCTCTATCCCATAGTAATATGGTCATAGGGATTAAATTGCACAATAAATCAGCAAACATCTTCTTCAGTAGTTTTTGTCTTTGTCAACTTATCAAGTTCTCTTAATTAAATATCTCTTAAACAATGGGTGTATGGTTTAAGTTGTTAAGCAACCAACCTAAGCTCAATTGTAAATGGGTGTAGGGCCTAACATGAATATAAGACTTCTGGAAACTCAATAGTCAACTGATGTGGGATAACACTACGAACACTCCCTCTCACACGTAGCTCTCAAAGGCCTATATGTAGGCAACCTCCCTGGGGGTCAGCAACCTCACATGGTGTTAGGCAGGAACAACAAAACACACCTTGGTTCTGTTACCAGATTAAGCATTCTATTTAAAACTAATATGTCAGAAGTGGTGGGACCCAACTTGAATATTGAATCACACCCAATACTTAGTAGATGCAGGATAACACCAATTAAAATTAACTTTCCACTCTTTTAAGCTTTTGCTAGTTCTTATATTATAATGAATTACATTTGCTAAGTGCTGTTGTTATCCCTCATTAAGTATTGGATTCTATGTGGTTTTATATTAAACCTACTGCCAATTGGTGTTAGGTTATATTGTTCTTCCTACTTGACTCCATGTGAGGTCGGTGACCCCATGTGAGATTGTCCATGTGTAGACATTGTGAGCTACTTGTGTGGTAGTGTTAAGTGATGTTACTCTACGACTAACAAGTATTCCACTTCCTGTGGTATTATATTAAACCTACTGCCAAATGGTTTTAGGTTATATTGTTCTTCCTACTTGACTCCATGTGAGGTCGGTGACCCCATGTGAGATTGTCCATGTGTAGACATTGTGAGCTACTTGTGTGGTAGTGTTAAGTGATGTTACTCTACGACTAATAAGTATTCCACTTCCTGTGGTATTATTTTAAAGTTGAGCCCCTATTCCTACTGTCGGTTTTAGGTTGGATGCTTAACAACATGAAACTATTAAGTCAGAAATGGAAATAAATATATCCCAATAATTGCGATGCTATAATATCTACATATAACTCATGTTTAGAGTTACTTTTTAAACTTTGAAGAACTTTTGCTGAAAATAATGAATTTTGATTTGGAACTGAACTTTTGGATTTTGATTTGTGACATTAATTGGTTTGACATGTGTTACAGGTAGTTCAGAGCCTCCTAAATTGTCTTGACAGTCCTGAGTTGCCTTTCCTCCAATGGCAAGAATGCATGTCTGTTCTAGCAGCCAGGCTTCCCAAAAATCTTAAAAATGAGGTATATATGCTTGATTTTATCTTTGTGTAGTTGCTTTAGACCTGTATCTTTTGATCTGATTTTACTTCTTTAATTCTATCAGCTTGAATCAAAGTATAAAGGGTTTGAAGCTATTTCTAGCTCCATGAATGTTGACTTTCCTGCCAAATTATTGAAAGGAGTCCTAGAAGTGAGTTCCCTTATCCCACACTCCTCAGTTTGAAGTCCACTTCTTTGCGTCTATTTTTATTCTCTGGAAAGTTTTAACACATGGGGCACCTACTTTGATTACAGCTCCATTTATCCACCTGTCCTGAGAAAGAAAGAGGATCCCTAGAAAGGCTTATTGAGCCATTGATGAGCCTCGTGAAGTCTTATGAGGGTGGAAGAGAGAGCCATGCCCGTGTTATTGTGCGGTCCCTTTTTGAAGAGTATCTATCTGTTGAAGAGTTATTCAGTGACAACATCCAGGTAACTTCTGTCTCAAAGGAAATTATGGTCATCATATTGTTAATAACATTACCACAGATGACTTTGTCATTATTGTTTGTATTGACAAGACTATTCTGAAGTATCAAGACATCAATTCAGATTCATAAATCTTCAATATCATATCTGCAAAGTCCAGTTACAGTCTTCAAGCTTTTGAGTGTGTATTATTTTGTTTGCAAGTTTAAACAAGTCTTTTCAATGCAATATCACAGGCTGATGTGATCGAACGTCTTCGACTTCAGTATAAGAAAGACCTTTTGAAGGTTGTGGACATCGTACTATCTCATCAGGTATTGACTTGTAACATTGTTTTTTTTAATGTTTATTTTTCCTAATGTACATTATTCCATAATCACGCTATGCAATTTCTTTTGGCTTGCAGGGTGTCAAGAGTAAAAATAAACTGATTTTCAGACTCTTGGAACAACTTGTTTATCCTAACCCTGCTGCATATAGAGATCAACTAATTCGATTCTCTGCGCTAAACCATACAAGTTATTCCGAGGTTCGTCAATGAACTATGTTACTCATCTTATCATATACTAAGTTTACTATAATGAGTTTTTAATATTGCGTTCTTTGTATTCGTCATTTTGGTTTTCCAAAATTCTCTTAATTCTTCCTTGTAGAAGATATTTGATTGTTTCATAGGGAGGCTGATTTTTTTTTAATTTGCATGCAGTTGGCACTGAAGGCAAGTCAATTACTGGAGCAAACCAAATTAAGCGAACTTCGCTCCAGCATTGCTAGAAGCCTTTCTGAATTAGAAATGTTTACTGAGGATGGTGAAACTATGGACACTCCCAAGAGAAAAAGTGCCATTAATGAAAGAATGGAGGCTCTTGTAGGTGCTCCTTTAGCTGTTGAAGATGCTCTTGTAGGTCTGTTTGATCATAGTGATCACACCCTTCAGAGGCGGGTTGTAGAGACTTATGTTAGGAGGCTATACCAGGTGATAGGTCTCAACTCTCACTATTTTTTCTTATGCTAATTTGGGATTATCGCATCCTCATTTAACTGGTTGTATTTGTCATCAGCCTTATCTTGTAAAGGGAAGTGTCCGGATGCAGTGGCATAGATCTGGTCTTATTGCTTCCTGGGAATTCTTGGAAGAGCATATTGAGAGCAAGAATGCATCTGAAGATCAAATGTCTGATGAACCATTAGTTGAGAAACATAGAGAGAGGAAATGGGGAGCCATGGTTATAATTAAATCTCTCCAATTTTTGCCTGCAATTATCAGTGCAACACTGAGGGAAACAACTCCTAACCTTCATGAAGAAACTTCAAATGGATCCCTAGAACCAACTACCTTTGGAAACATGATGCATATAGCACTGGTGGGCATCAACAATCAGATGAGTCTACTTCAGGATAGGTATGTCTTCTTAACTTTTGCTTGTTTTGAAATCTGTAGCTGAACTAACATTGCTTCTTGTGAAAGCTTTGATTGTCATTTATTTTTCAAAAAATTATGCAACTTGATGAACTCTAAAGTCAAAGTCAAATGCATATATGTTTAATTCAAATCTGATAATACCAAGATGAGATAAAGTTTGATTGTATATAAATTCAAACTATTAAAAGTCCTACATTGGATTGGTCCTCTCTTTTTTCATCATGTTTGCTAAAGACACTATGTTTCTAACTGAATGTAGGGACAGAATCATAAATCATTGATTTTCTTAATCATCATCTATATTTACTACTTGCAGTGGTGATGAGGATCAAGCTCAAGAGAGAATCAATAAGTTAGCAAAAATACTTAAAGATAAAGAGGTAGGGTCAAGTCTACGATCTGCAGGTGTTAGAGTCATTAGCTGTATCATACAGAGAGATGAAGGGCGAACGCCTATGAGGCACTCGTTTCATTGGTCAACTGAAAAGCTCTATTATGAGGAAGAACCTCTTTTACGCCATCTAGAACCTCCTCTATCCATATACCTTGAATTGGTTTGCTATTTGAACTTCTGCTCCTTCATTTTCCTTCAAAGAAAATATTAATATGCACCTTTAATCTGATAGTTATTAAATCTTAATCCAGGATAAGCTTAAAGGTTACCAGAATATACAGTATACACCATCACGTGACCGTCAGTGGCATTTATACACTGTTGTGGACAAGCCAGTACCAATTCAGAGGATGTTCCTCAGAACACTTGTCAGGCAGCCTACTTCAGATGATGGGCTTTCAGCATATCGGGGACTTGATGTTGACATGATGCGTAGTCAGTCAGCTATGTCTTTTACTTCAAGGAGCATCTTGAGGTCCTTAATGGGTGCAATGGAGGAGTTGGAGATTAACATGCACAATGCGACTCTAAAATCTGACCATGCGCATATGTATCTTTGCATCTTACGAGAACAACAGATAAATGATCTTGTGCCTTATCCCAAGTAATTAAGCCAATATTAATTTTCTTGTTCTTTTTTTTCCCTCCTCTTCCTTCTGCATGGTCGGTGAGCATTTTATATATCTTCTTACATTTGAGATATTTCACCAGGAGAGTTGACCTAGATGCTGGACAAGAAGAAGCTGGAGTAGAGTCAATCTTAGAAGAACTGGCTCAGGAACTTCATGCATTTGTTGGTGTAAGAATGCATAAGTTAGGTGTTTGTGAGTGGGAAGTAAAGCTCTGGATGGCATCATCTGGACAAGCAAATGGTGCTTGGAGAATTGTAGTGACGAATGTGACAGGCCAGACATGCACTTTACACGTAAGTTTTTATCTGGTTAATAGTAGTGCTTCAAGAATTCTCCTACGGGATCTAGCTATAGTGCTTATATATGGAAGAGAGAGAGGGAAAAGTTTTATCCCACTAGCAACTTTTTTGGTTTGCAGAGACTTCATACACCATAGCTTACAAATCTTAATGACAGCAAAAAAATGGTTAAATTGTGAGGAACCATAGACCATAAGTGTTTCATCTCCTTCGATTTTTCTTTTCTTTTTCCCTCCCTTTTTTCCTTTATGTAGTGCTCCTTCTGATTTATTTACATATTGAGATACGTGGTTTCAATTAAAAAAAAAAAAAAAAATCCATATATTACCTTTTTCCTTAGATCAGTTAGCAGAAATGCATTCATGTTGCTGAAAGATATCTAGCTGTATGGTATGAGAACCATACATCACTATCCAACTAGAACCAGTCTAAATCTCAAGCTCAATGAAAATGGAGTTCTCATGAATGAATATAGGCCATATAAAATAATATTGCTGTGTTGTACTTTCAGATATACCGAGAACTAGAAGATACTAGCAAACACAGAGTCGTATACCATTCTCTTTCTGTAAGGGGTCCTCTGCATGGTGTACCAGTTAACGCTCAATATCAGGCTTTGGGTGTTCTTGACCGTAAACGTCTATTGGCAAGGAAAAACAATACCACTTATTGCTATGACTTTCCATTGGTAAGCACAGTGCTACGGGCATACAGTGATATTGGCTGCTTGTTCTTTTCCTTTTTTATGCTCTGAATCCATAGCAGATGAAGGCTATATGACTGACTGTGGTATTACTTGTAGGCATTCGAGACTGCCTTGCAACAGTCATGGGCATCCCAGTTCCCAGGTATTAAAAGACCCAAAGATAAACTTCTTCCTAAGGTTATGGAGCTTGTATTTGCTGACCAAAAGGGTAACTGGGGCACTCCCCTTGTTCCGGTTGAGCGCCAGCCTGGACTCAATGATGTTGGCATGGTAGCCTGGTGCATGGAAATGTTCACTCCTGAGTTCCCATCTGGAAGAACAATATTAGTAGTTGCGAATGATGTGACCTTCAAAGCTGGTTCTTTTGGCCCAAGAGAGGATGCATTCTTCCTCGCTGTAACTGATCTTGCCTGCAGTAAGAAACTGCCTTTAATTTATTTGGCTGCTAACTCTGGTGCCCGTATTGGGGTAGCTGAAGAAGTCAAAGCCTGTTTTAAAGTTGGTTGGTCTAATGAATCCAGCCCTGAGCGTGGTTTTCAGTATGTCTACTTAACTCCTGAGGATTATACTAAGATTGGATCATCAGTCATTGCACATGAGATGAAGCTGGCCAGTGGAGAGAGCAGATGGGTGATAGATACCATTGTTGGGAAAGAGGATGGTTTGGGAGTTGAGAACTTAACTGGTAGTGGGGCCATTGCTGGTGCATACTCTCGGGCATACAAGGAAACCTTTACCCTAACATATGTGACTGGTAGAACTGTGGGAATTGGTGCTTATCTTGCTCGTCTTGGCATGCGGTGCATACAGAGACTCGATCAACCCATTATTTTGACTGGTTTCTCAGCATTGAACAAACTTCTAGGTCGTGAGGTGTACAGCTCCCACATGCAACTTGGTGGACCTAAAATCATGGCAACAAATGGTGTTGTCCATCTCACCGTTTCAGATGATCTTGAAGGGGTGTCAGCCGTATTGAACTGGCTAAGTTGCATTCCTCCTCATGTAGGTGGTCCACTTCCCATTTTAAATCCATCAGATCCTCCAGAAAGGCTTGTGGAGTACTTACCTGAAAATTCGTGTGATCCTCGGGCCGCTATTTCTGGTGCTTTAGATAGTAGTGGCAACTGGAAGGGAGGTATTTTTGACAGGGATAGCTTTGTGGAGATGCTTGAAGGTTGGGCTAGAACAGTTGTGACAGGAAGGGCAAAGCTTGGAGGAATCCCTGTAGGAATAGTTGCAGTTGAGACACAGACGGTGATGCAGGTTATCCCTGCCGATCCAGGACAACTTGATTCCCATGAGAGAGTTGTCCCTCAAGCTGGACAGGTATGGTTTCCAGATTCTGCTACAAAGACAGCTCAGGCAATAATGGATTTCAATAGGGAAGAGCTTCCACTTTTCATTCTTGCCAATTGGAGAGGCTTTTCTGGTGGGCAAAGGGATCTTTTTGAGGGCATCCTTCAAGCTGGATCAACAATTGTTGAGAATCTTAGAACATACAAACAACCTGTCTTTGTGTACATTCCCATGATGGGTGAGCTCCGTGGTGGGGCATGGGTTGTTGTGGACAGCCGGATCAATTCAGATCATATTGAAATGTATGCTGAACGCACTGCTAAGGGTAATGTACTTGAGCCAGAAGGAATGATTGAAATCAAGTTTAGGACAAAGGAGCTACTGGATTGCATGGGCAGGCTTGACCAACAGCTTATAAACATGAAGGCAAAACTTCAGGAAGCAAAGAGCAATGGAGCCCATGCACAGATGGATTCTCTGCAGCAGCAAATAAGATCACGTGAGAAACAGCTTTTACCAGTATACACCCAGATAGCCACTAAATTCGCCGAGCTTCATGATACTTCTCTGAGGATGGCAGCGAAAGGGGTAATAAAAGAAGTAGTTGACTGGGATCGCTCACGATCTTTCTTCTATAGAAGATTGCGCCGGAGAATCGCTGAGAGTTCTCTGGTCAAAATTGTAAAAGATGCTGCTGGTGATCAACTATCGCATAAATCTGCAATGGACTTGATCAAGAAATGGTTTTTGGATTCCAGTGTTGCAAAGGGAAGAGAAGATGATTGGGTTAATGATGAAGCTTTCTTTTCATGGAAGGATGATCTGGGAAATTATAGTGAGAAGCTACAAGAGCTGCGGGTCCAAAAGGTATTACTTCAGCTTACGAATATTGGCAATTCATCTTCAGATATACAAGCTCTACCTCAAGGCCTTGCTGCCCTTCTAAGCAAGGTAAACCATCCAACTATCTTTTCTTACTTTTACAGCATTCTTGTTTATGTCTCTCAAAACCTATTGATAAATGTGTTAACCTAATGCAGATGGAGCCATCAAGCAGAAAACAAATGGTTGATGAACTTCGTAAGGTGCTCGGTTGATTAAATTACCTATAAGATCCTGGGTTTTCTCATTCTTCTGCCACTTGCATTAATATTTTGGTAACTTGCTGCCACACCTGGTGTGGATCTTCTGTAACAATTCACGTAGCTTCATGAGAAGTGGAGGTGGCAGAGTCCTTGGTGCAGCCGGTAGCTTTTGTAAGTGTAAAATTAGCAGGTTGTAGTTGATAAGAGTATTAGATTTTGTGCCGCTAGGAAATCATCGGGCAGTCTCAGTTTGATGTGTTTGCTGCAGATGTGATGAAACTTTGCTCATATATTATTAATTTTTGTAATAATGTGTAGGGAAGTATCAATTATTCCTACTTGTGAATGCAAATTCATTTAGGGTTGAGGGTATTGTGCCACTTTGCTTGTTCTGCATTGTTGGTGATTTGGTTTTGATATTTTGTATCATAGACAATAAATTTGGCTAGTAAATGTTCCCACTTTCATCCTTCAGCACATGAAATGTTACATTTTCATAGGAAATTAATAAAATATACAACGGAAGGGGTTGTCTGAGTTTGAACCTGACGATTACATATGATTACATTTGTAATATCTTCCTCTCTGGTGATAATTATTTCTTGTTGCTCTTCTTCTTTTCTCGTTGTTTCTTCTTCAGGTCTTGGATCCTTTTCTTCTCTTTTTCTTTCTTCTTCTTCTCCAACTGTTGAATTCGATTCTTCATATCTTTCTCTTCCCTCCTTTTCCCCTTTTCCTTTTCTTCTCTATTCATTCTCTCCTCCTTGGCCCTCCTCTTCTGCTCTTCTTTTCTCTCTTTTTCCTTTGCTTTCTTTCTCTTTTCTATCTCTTTCAGCTCTTCTCTTGTGAGTTGTCTTTTCACACTGAAACACATTGGGCTGTATTCTATGCAAGTACTCTTTTTCTCTTTCAATGTTGAATTCTTTATAAATGGTTGTTTAGCAAACTTTTGGGGTTTTATTAATGAGTTGGTTTTCTCCCTTTGTTCTTATCATATTAATGTTAATTACCCATTGCCGTCCAAAGGCCAGCCATTGTCTCACTTTTGACTCCATACAATCTATTTGTATTCTTATTGTATATTAAAAATAAGGTTTAATGCTAATTTTGGCCTTTTGAGCTATATTTGGGTTCTCATACTTAAAACTATAATTTGTTAATGGTTCATTCTAGTTTTTATAATAGCATTAAAAAAACTGGTTAACATGTGGTGTCGATAAAATGTGCAACGTGATAACTTTAGCCATTTAGAACATGACTCATTGTACTCAAGTATATTGAAATTAATATATGCAAAAATATATTTTTTTTTCAGCTTGCATATTAAGTCCAAATTAACTCTAGACTCAATTATCACTAAAAATGAAGAAAAGATGCAAATTATCAACAGAACATACTAAATGACACTAACATAATAATTTAGTTCAAAATCAAGCTCAAGTGTGAAAGTAAACTAAACTGTAGCTTCAGAGAGTGGCTGAAATCTTAGACAAGATTTTTGTTTGTTTGTTTGTGGAGAACATGTAATAATGCAGTAGCTAAAAGATGAATATACTGTAATTTTTTGTTCTAATAATAGATAATAAACCCTATCACTTTTAGGATGCCATAGTTAGGCTTAGGATTAAGTAAATTCATGGTACATGGTAGAGGCAGACACTTTTTACTTTAATTGATTTAGTAAACAATTTCAAAGGTTGTTTACATGTCCATGCAAAGCGCGGAACAGTTATCTAATCTTTTTTAATTTTGGAATTTCTTTACATTTTATTCGTTGTTGGAAGACATTACAATCTATTTATATATGCTCTATTAACTTTGTAACTAATCATACTGGTTCCAGTGCTTGAAATGAAATCTAATACAACGATGAGTAGAAAGTCAGTTTCCCTAGTGGGACTTGTGTTACCGTGCTGCCATGCTTCACTGACTGAGCAGCGACTGCAGGGCATATTCAAAGATCCAAAGGAACCAATTGACGAAAGGGTTAAAGACCTTTTGGGGAAGATGAACCTAGAAGAAAAGGTCGGGCAAATGACGCAAATCGAACGTAAAAATGCGTCGGCAGAAGTCCTCAAGAGTTACTTCATTGGTAGTGTCTTGAGTGGTGGAGGAAGTACACCCAAGGTAAACGCTACTGTGAAAGAGTGGGTGGACATGGTGAATGGCATGCAACAGGCTTCTCTTTCCACTCGTCTTGGTATTCCAATGATCTATGGAATTGATGCTGTTCATGGCCATAACAATGTTATGAATGCCACCATTTTCCCACATAATGTTGGCCTTGGTGTAACCAGGGATCCCCAACTTCTTAAAGAGATTGGAGCTGCAACTGCACTCGAAGTTCGAGCCACTGGCATTCCTTATGCTTTTGCCCCCTGCATTGCTGTAAGCAACATGATAAATCATTTAGTACATTACATCATTAATCACTAAAATATGAATATGTTTTTTGTTTTGGTCAGTTTTTATTTAACTGACTTGGCTATTAAAATCAATGTTATATGACTTTTTTGTTCATATTGCCTTCATCAATCGAAAACTTTCATTTCCCTTCTTTTTTACATTTTAGTTTTTTTTTTCATGAAACAGCTTTAGACGTCACATATATGCAAATTAAAATTTACATAGTATTTTTTCTCCGATCTCCGACACTTACCGTCAGATTAACTTATATTTAAGGTATGTTTTTTTACTTGTTAATCATCAAATCATTGCTTGGAGCTCACAGGAAGAACTTTTTCTTAAAAAAAATTTATCAACCCGGTGACTTAAAATAAAAACTTTTGATTAATTCAGTGACTTAAATAAAGGCTTTTGAATATAGTTCAATTTTAAATTGTAACTATTTTTAATTAAGTGATTAAAACAAAAAATTACTCATAGTTTAATGATTAATGGTGTAGTTTACCGTAGTCATTTTCAATAACAAAAATCATATTGACATTTAAATGTGTATATATATATATATATATATATATATATATAGGTTTGCAGAGATCCTAGATGGGGCCGATGTTATGAGAGCTATAGTGAAGACCACAGAATTGTCCAACAGCTGACTGAGATCATCGATGGGTTTCAAGGAGAAGCCAAAACTGACATGAAGGGCATGCCATATGTTAATAGGAAGTACGTAAACAACTGATATTTATATATAATTATATCATATTAATCAATGATTTGATTATTGTGGTATATGATGTTAGAACAAAAGTAGCAGGTAGTTCCAAACACTACGTTGGTGATGGCGGCACCGTCAAAGGCATTAACGAGAACAACACCATCGTGGACGACTCAGCCTTGTATGGCATGCACATGGCTGCTTACGTTAATTCAGTAGCCAAGGGTATTGCCACCATCATGGCTTCTTATTCAAGTATTAACGGAGTTAAGATGCATGCTCATAAACAGCTGCTTACAGACTACCTTAAAGGCAAACTTGGTTTCAAGGTTAAAACTAATTTTAGCACATTCATTAGCCCAGATTATGATGCTTCTTACTTAAATTTTATGAATATGGTAGGGTTTCATCATCTCGGATTGGGAAGGAATCGACAGGATCACCTCTCCCGCACATTCCAACTACAATTATTCAATTCAAGCTTCAATAAATGCTGGTATTGACATGGTCAGTTGCAGACTTGTAGGTGTTATATGTTATTACTTAAAAAACTATACTGTTTGAGGGTTGCTGATATTGCTTCCAGGTTATGGTTCCTTACAACTACACAGAATTTTATGATGGCTTGATTGATTTGGTTAAGAAGAATGCAATTCCAATGAGCCGAATTGACGATGCCGTGTCGAGAATATTGCGTGTTAAGTTCGCCATGGGACTCTTTGAAAATCCCTTAGGTGATTACAGTTTAATTAACGAGGTTGGGTCACAGGTGAGTTGTTGCATTGCACAATCTATACAACTGGTTTTAATGAAACCTTGTTGTATATTTAAGGGTAAGCAAAAATCGATTCGAATTGAAAAACTGAATTTAGGATTAATCAAATCGAATTATTTGAGTTATTTGTTTTTTTCCATTCGACCCAACATTCAGCTGTTTCTTTCAAATACCAACTAAAACACTCACTGCAGAAGCATAGAGAATTGGCAAGGCAAGCAGTTAGGAAATCAATTGTACTATTGAAAAATGGAAAGCCAGGAAATCCACCTATTTTGCCTCTCCCAAAGAATGCCGGTAAGATAGTTGTTGCAGGATCCCATGCTAACAATTTGGGCTATCAGTGCGGTGGTTGGACTATAGAATGGCAAGGAGTCAGTGGGAACAACTGGACTGCAGGTATAGTTATCATATATAATATTAAACCAAAAACATACCATACACCATATACCCTACAATTCAATTGTATTGAACAGGCACCACCATCCTGGACGGCATCAAAGCCACTGTTGACAAACGCACCAAAGTGGTTTACAAGAAGAAACCTAGCGATACCTACTCTAGCAAGGGAAAGATGGACTATGGGATAGTGGTGGTTGGTGAGGTACCTTACGCAGAGACAAATGGTGATAGCCAAAACTTGACCATCCCTGCTCCAGGTCTGGCAGTGATCGAGAACGTTTGCAAGGAAACCAAATGCGTGGTTATCATCGTGTCAGGGCGTCCGGTTGTGATAGAGCCATATGTTGACAAGATAGACGCCCTGGTAGCGGCTTGGCTACCTGGAAGTGAAGGACAAGGGGTGGCTGATGTCCTATTTGGTGACTATGGATTCACAGGCAAGCTAGCTCGTACTTGGTTTAAGAGAGTAGATCAGCTTCCTATGAATTATGGGGATCCCAAATATGATCCACTTTTTCCTTTCGGTTTTGGACTTGAGACTAAGCCCATCCCTTCCACTAAAAAACCTGAGTTATAAATAAAGAATAAATGATAGATAAACCAGCTTTAGTTTTTTTTTCATAATTTTTCCTTTTGGGTAAATCAAGTGTCACTGACGGAAAAGAAAAAACACCATTGCCTCTTCTCACAACAATAGAGGATGATGTTTGTGTTTAGCTGATCTTGTTTTACTAACCTTTTTTTATTAATATAATTATATTTGGCAGAGGAAAAAAACCAAAGGACAACTATAGAGACGATGCTAATACACATCAAATCAATAATTGTCCCAAAGCTACTCATACAGTTCCCCTCATTAGCTCACAACGTAGCACAAAATCTCCGAGAAAAATTTAATGGCGTGTTGCAAGTAAAACTTTACAATCCTCTTATTACCACTTGTTATTATTATTAGTGTTTTACATGATGGAGCAAGCATTAGGGTTATCATCACTGAACAAGTTGGTGTAGCGGTCGTCAATGGTGGTCTCAGTAACGGTGGCAGTTGCCGGAACCTTCCTGACATGATTGGGAGGAGCTTTCTTGTCGTAAGCTTGAGCCACATAAGGATTAGCCACCAGAGTGTAAGGTACGTAAGGCCACAACTCCACCTTCTTCTTGGTTGACTGCGCCGCCGCCAGTACTTTCTTTGCCTCTACGTAACCCGTCACGGTGGCCTTTTGTTGTTTTAAGTCCACGTCCACAGACTTTGCCCCTACCAAAATCCAGCATTAATTTATAGTGATTGATTCATAATGTATTTGGTATATGGTAAATGAAGATTACCCTTTACGCCGGAGAGGACCTTCTTGACCTTACGAGCACAACCTTCACAATCCATCCTGATTTTGAGAGCTACAGTTTGAATCTGCTTCTTCTTCTTCTTCTTCTTCTTCACGCTGCTAAGCAAATCAGAGATGTATTCCAAGGTGCCTTCTACTCCCATCTTTTGTAATACGATTTGAAGGATTAGTATATTGGATTTTGATCCAAACAAATAAAGAACTATATATATATATATATAAGATGGGTCAAGTCTTGGGTTGAAGACAAGGACTACTCCGCACTACCTTTCGTCTCAAATGGATATAAAAATAAATGCAAAAGAAAGAAGCGTAAAGACTAGAAAGTAAGGAAGTGGGATACTCTTGGTCGCCATGGAAACCTTTGCATGCATGGATTTATAGAGAGAGAATGTAATATTTAACTTAACAAATAAAACATCTTAATTAAGGTGATATATTGAGTTTAATTTTAAGAGTATAAGATATTAGAAAGTGGGGTTTCTCCTGGAAACTCCACGAAACTTCCTTGGGACATACAGGATTTTCTCCCTTTTCACTCTTTGTTCTTATGGAGGAACCAACACTAAAGTTTTTTGCTTTATAAAAATCTTCCCTTTAAACATTCACTTTTTCCTTGATTTTTTATATATAACCTTGTGTTGATGGAGAATATTAGAGAAAAAAAATGTTTAATTAGATGTTTATTAAGAATTATGTAATTAGTAAAAAGAAAATCGAAAATTCATTCCAATTCACTCAATAACAGAGTTGAATGCTTTAGAAATACTAATTAATGTGAAAGCCAAGCAGGTGAAAGTGCCCCGTGGAAGGAGACAAATATACATAAGTTTAAAAAATAAATATTACCTTCTAAAACCCTATCTAAAAGTAGATAAAATTAAAAAACCTCCCCTAAATCTCTATACTTTTTCGAAATATCAAATCAAATTTTCTTAAAAGAAAAACATAATAAATTTTCCAACATTAAAAATTCATCGATTAAATCTTTTGAATAATGATTTTCCTTGTTTACTATAACTATACCTGCTCAACTAGCCGTAGTAATATTGAAATAGCGACAAAATTCAGACTTTTCAAAATGTAAATATTATTTAAAAAATTTAAGTTCAGAATGAACCTAGATAAATACGTATCTAAGTTCATTTTAATCTGGACAACTGATTATCTATACTCATTCAAGATATAGTTTTAAAAGTTTTCAAAATATATTAAAAATTATAAACATCATAGTTCATTCAAGATCATATTTAAATGAACCCGACGTTTTAGACTTCAATTTTTTGAATTTTGCATGCCAACAACAATAATTATTAACATGGATCATCACATAAATATTATGACAATTAAATTGATAATCGTTATTTGATATGTCAACACAATAATAGTCAATGATGATAATTATTATTTAAAAAATTCAATTGATAGATTTTAATATCAAATTTAATTGATTTTTTGAAAAAAAATAATGCTTATTAACCATTTAACCAATCAATAAATATATTTTAAAAAATAAATTAAGTGTAGAATAACGCCAAATTAGAAGTAAAGAACAAATAGTAGGAAAGATTTGTTTTCAACGAAATTATGTAAATGTTCAATAATGGAGTAGTTAGATATGGAATGGATTGCGATGGCACCAGCAGTAACCACGTGCATGCCAGGAGATATGAAAATGACACGTGGATTTAGAAGATTCTTAAAAGGGATTGATTGCCACGTGGCAGGGAAAATTACTGATTGGATAGGGTTAGCTTAGGACTTGTTTGAAAGGAGTGTGCTATTAGTGTCCCACTAAACAAATTTGATTGGTTGAGTGAAATGGGCGGTGGGATAAATATAAAATTATACTTAATTCAATTAGCATTAATATCATGAATTTTATTGTTAATGTAAGAGGACGTGAGTTTAAGTACTCTAAAGCGCATTATTCTCCTATTTATGAGTTGGAGAGATATTATAAGTAGTTATAAGCATGTTGATTCGAAACTATTAATATATATGTGTATATATATATAAGGTTGCACATAAATTACTACCTTTCTTCAATACATGAGATTGCTTGACAACTTAACTAAATTCAATCATCACCAAGAATTTGGTTTTGTAACTTTTAGGTAAAAAACCAGTGCAGTGTATCTCAATTTTGGAAGCTTAATTCACCTAGTTTTGTCAATTTTAAAAATAATAATTAAATGTGGTTAATGCTTTTCATCAATTTAATTTATATAATTTTAATTGATATAATAAATTTAGTTGTGAATGTTTATACATTTTATCAATTCGGTCATGGTTGGTTAATTTTGTTTTCAGCATGTGTAAATTTATAAATATTGAGGCTAAATTTATTAATTTTTTTTATAATCAAGATCAAGTTAATAAAATATGTAAACATTGAGAGTTAAATTTATTATTATACTAATCAAAATAATGTAAAATTGACGAAATACATTAATTTTATTTTATGATTAATTATCCAAAGTTTCTGACTTTTAAAATTTAGAAGGATGGAAGAATTATTTTTACCTAAAATTTATCGAGCCTTATAAAAGAAACCATTTACTATTTCTTCTTTAAGTTCAAGCATGGAATCCTTCAAGTTTTTAATTTATGAATGATACTGAAATTTTTATTTTTTTTATAGAGAGATAGATATTGTTGATGTATGAGTTTAATAAGGAGGAAATACAAAATAAAATATGTGGTAGTGTTGATAGAAGCTCGTTCACCTTGTCTAACGAAGAGTTGGAGAGTAAAGAGAGTGGACATGATGGAAGTAGAGGATAAAGTGGCAGAGTGCAAGATAAAGCGTTTGGAGAGTCTATCATTTTGGGACTATTTATTGGTGTGGTCCCGTGTTAGATAGCATTTACATGGCAGATCCGCTATCAGACCATTATTATAGGACCCATGGAGTGGATGTCCATGATGGGATGAAGATGTCTGTGATGGTATATATTTTGTCATTCTTTTTAATTTATTGTACAAAATAGTTGAACGTACGTTAAATTTATGATCAGAAGGATCACGTTGTTAACAAAGACTGAGTGCATGAAGGAACGAGTGGTGGTCTCCTTTTGTAGAGAACAAGTGACTTTTTTCCTCGGGCAATTGCCTCCTACCAAGCCGGATGGCTAAGTAAAAAGGCAGAGCTTCTGATGGTCTCTTGATTTTTCACGGGTGGGGACACTCCTCAAATGGCCTATTGCGCTGCCACGTATCTTAAGTTGAAAGAGGTATAACAAATTCCCATACTCATGAGACAAATCTATGATTGTATCAACAAATTGAACATAATTAATGTGAATATTATTACGTATAATAAATAATCATTAAGAAAGAAAACTGTTCTACATTTAGACATTGGGTATTCATTAATATCCCTACTAGAGTCTGTGAACCACAGCCATAAGAATGAAGTTCATAAATTATACCAACCTAATCTGGGACTCATAACCAGTGGCATATCTCCATGTTGCAGCAGGGAAATCAATTTTATTGCCATCCTTAATTAATGAACATTTGTGGTGAGACCCCCCGGGAAGAGACCCTAGTGGCCCAGTCAAATACTTGTATTGTAAGCAAGCAGCTGTATCATAATACTTGGCAATCCCTGATGCCATACCAGTGTTATCAACAAACTTGCCGTCGCCATCACTGTTACTACCCTGGTCTACTAGGAAGGAATATCATCTATTATTTTCCTCACCACCTTATAAAATTTAGGTGAACTGCCAAATACTCGATAATGCTTAGTCATTTATATATGTGGAATCAATGGCTTTCTAGGATATATATTTTTTATGACAAAAAAAAAAAAGCAAATTAATATAGATTTAATATAATATTTGGTATTTGAGTTTGACATCATTTTTTAACGTGGTATTTGTGTTAATTTTTGGTCCAATCCAGTATATATATTTGTCAAAAGCTATATATTTTGGTATCTAAAGTTAAGGGTGTTAACTTTTATTTAGTTCAAGTTTTAGGGTTATTTGATGAAAGTTAATTGTTAATATTATTAAGTTTGAATTTTATATATTTTTGTTGATATAATAAAATTAGGGTTAATTGTGAATTTATTTAATTTTGTGTTTAATTTCAAGTTTCAGGGTTAGTTTGATGAAAGTTAATTGCTAATATTATTAGCTAATTATAAATTTTCATCAAATAAACTCTAAAACTCGAATAAACATTAAAAAATTAACACTGTCACTTTTAAGTATCAAAATGTACAACTTTTTTCAAATATAAATACCACATTAGGAAAAAATGTAAATTTTAAATAAGCAATTCATATAATATAAGTTCATGAACTTAGCATGGTGTTAGATGAAGCTAAAGCAAAGCCCTCATCCACTAAATAATTTGAGAAATGATTGGCTTTCATTTTGGTATGTGGAAGGAGGTATTATTAGAAGACCCCACAGAGCAAAATGATACACACCCATCATAAAATTGTACAACAACAACTCAATAATTGCCCACATATTGAAACTCATCTTGGTAGGGTTTCATAGTCTTTACTCATTTTTGTTAAAAGGGAAAGGTTAGAGGGAGCCAATTTGTTATTACATCTTTTTATTTCATGGCAGTCCTTTTTCCTTGATTCATTGCCATTGAAAAAGTTCAAATTTTGTGGATGAAAAACAGTATACTGGACTCAACTACTTCACAACAAACTACAATTTAAGATTCAAAGTTCCAATACTGTATGTGTCATGGACACTAATCCAATGTCATTATCTGTGTTATGAATTTAACATATTCATATCATATTTATATTTACAAGACTAATAAAAATTTATGTTATTATATCTCTACCTCATTTACTCAAATGCATTTTTCTAAAGTATGATTTTATTATATGTATATCTCATTATATATACCTAGTTTGATTAAGGGTGAGTTTGGACGGGCGGTGCGTTTACCTGCAGTTAGCATAAAAATAGCGGTGGTGGTGAGATTAAATATTGTAGCGATACTGTAGCGTGAAAAAAAAAAGAAAACTAAATACATCGCACCGGACCCAATTATCCATCCAAACTCACCATAAGCATGTAATACCATAAACAAAGAGGAGCTAGCCAGAAGCCAAAATGGGCTAGTTAAAAAAGCATCTTAAAAGGTGTACCCATGAATCTTCCTCATGGATCAAATTCAAAAAGTGAGTTTTACAACCAAAAAAAACTCCACTAAGATCACATGGAAACCTTCTAGATCCCAGAAATTATTAATAGCTTTTCTCACCTTATATGGCATGAGCCACACACTATCTCCACCTCTCATATTTTGTGCTTCAACAAGGTATCATATGGCAACTCTTGACACCACTCTATTGTAAGTATAGTCATAAAAGATAGCTCTTTATTAACTCTGTTAGTATAGTCTTCTAAGATTCCAATCTCTTGTCGAGCAAAGGCCTTTTGAAGGCCTTGAGTGCCATTTTCGGCTAAGCTTTCTAAGGTTACAATGCCCTATTAGGTGAAGGCCTTCCGAAGATCCTAATGTCATTTCCAGCAAAGTTTTCTAAGTTTCCAGTGCTCCATCGAGTGTAACCTCTTAAGATCTTAATGGACAATATTACAACACCACGATTGTGTAAGATATAAATATTCTTAAAGAAGTACAAGCTAATGACAAATGAGCATCTACATTAACCTTATTGACTACTCTTCACATTCGATAGTCCCAAAGTAAGTCACATTATAACCTCCCATTCGACTGGGTGGCAATTATTATACCCATTAATTCTTATATACTATCATCAAGTCACCCCATCACATCTTAATGAAACACTCATGTCTCTATAGCCACCCTATATAGAAGGGCCTTATTCTAGTGGAACCCACATCAAAGCTCTTTCTCTATAAACACTCTCTCCATCACAAGAAGAAGACGATTCTAGGATATAGGCTACATCTCCATCGAACATTTCCCAAAAAGCTTTCAAAACTCATGAAATCTCCAAAAATCAACATTTCTAATGGCTCTCTACATCATCTATGGTGTGAAACACCCCGTTTTAGTAGCTCTCTACTAGACTTGTTTATAGGTTGTGTTATTTGTCTAAGCCCGAATGCCTACTTGAAATTTGGGAAGGTTTGAGTAAAAATATTAAGCCCAAAAAAATATGTTTGAGCAAAAAAAATTAGGCCTGTTTAAAATATGGATTGAATTTTTAAATTATTATTGTTTTATATTATATTATTTTTATATATTATGTATTTTATAATACATAAAAATTAAATCTATAGTAGTATATAATATTACTATGATGTAAACATTAAAAAATGTAAATGTGACTATACATAAAATTTTAACAAATAAAAAATCCATAAAATTATTAAATATTAAATATTGAATTATATAGATATATTTAAATTTTTTAAAAAATTAATATGGATGAATCTAAAATGGGCTTAGTTAACTATTTACAAATACGAACGGATTTAGACAAAATTTTAAGTTCATATTTCGAGCTAAGTCAAACTTAAACAAATATAAAGTAGATCCAATCCAATATATAAATACCTCTATTCTCCACATCGGTATGATGTGAATCACCATAACCATTCTACGTTCATTATAATTTTATTTTTATAACAAATATTCGATGGAATATATTTAGTAATTTCAAACAGGCATACTCCTCTATTGTTATTAAATAAATTATTCAAAAGAAAAACATTTATAAGATATTGAAAAGAAATTTCATGGACGTCTAACTCGAGTCCCGTTACTTATTGAAGAAATAAATATAGTGGTAAAATAAGGAGACCATACAACACAAGTTGAATCTATATAGAATTATTCTTTTTCTATTTGACTTTGATTAGAACAAGAATTTTCAACCCTTGAATAGATGTAGTCGACACTCCTCATGTATTATTCATTTTTCAACATTAGTGAATTTCTCCTCCTCTACCTGTGATTTTTTCCGGAAAGAGTTTTCATATAAAATCTATGTTTTTCGTTTTCTTTTTTTATTGCTTTGTGATTGTTCTACCGCTTTTATCGACGTTTATTATAACATATTATGTTAATTTTGGACCAAATATTTGTCAGCAATTTCTTAGTTTTATATTATAAAAACTTTAATCCTTCATCCTCCTAACTAAATATAAAAAAATGTTTGCAATTACGTGTAGACAGTGTATCTGTATGAAATCAACATATGCCGAAAGTAGGCTTACCAGAAAGAAAAGAAAAATGCTCTAAATGCCAACCAGGTTCGTTAAAGTAATTCAAAGTGAACAAAGTTTGCAATTTGGTGCAGCTTTGATTATGAATTTTATTCATATACTTCATTAAAATTGAGACTTTAATTTGTTTATTCACATATTTTATGAAAATTGAGTTGTTTAATGGTTAGTTAACAAATGAAAGGGTTAGTTTTGTACTAATTCTTTACATATAAATCTAAATTGTAGAATTGCTGATTTTCGAGTCAATAATTTAATAGTAAGGTTTAACTGTAAGATTAAATTAGACTTATCAAAATACAAGAAATAAGTTTTAAGAAATTAAAACAAAAGAATTTAATTTCTCAATTTTCATAAAATAGAGAGATGAAGTACAAAATTAGACTAAAAATAAGAAATAAGAATAACACAAAAACACAAGTGCTAGTATTTTACATTCTTCAAAAGACATTTTTGAAGTTACATTGTCTTGTAACAAATATACACAAAGAGAGGGTAAATTGGCATTTTAAAAAAATTATAATAAGGAGTTCAAGAAAATTGACATAAAAGATTTAGAGTGGTTCGACTCTAATTACATACTTCTACTATCTTAACTTATTATCATTAAGAATTTTTTAACTTGACTAATTTGAAACTTTTGAAGGATAAGGTTTAACCTTTACAACATTAGGCAAGATAGAGTTACTTCCCTTAAGATTTTCTACTAAAAACCTTAAGTAATCTCACACAACTTGAGAAATACAATTGAGAATAAATAAGCACATCTAAAAGATAGATATACAATGATAAAACTCTTACGAATACAAAACACAGGTTGTTTACATGTGAAAATGAGAACAAGGTGAAATGATTATTATTTTTTTCTTGATCTTGAAAAGCTTGTTTCCTATCTTCTTTTGAGCATTCTTGAGTTATATTTATATCCTCTCATTAATTTTTTGATGTTTGGAATCGTTAAAGGGAATTTCTAACTATTGAGAGCATTGAATTCGCGCATTTAATGCAATTTGCAAGTCTATGTCTCGAGACATAAGAGAGTTGTCGCAACATGTAGAGGTAAAAATATGATCTTGAGAGTAGGGTGTCCCAAGACAATAAGACTAATGTCTCAAGACATCATAATATGTCTCAAGACTTGGAGAGTTTTGCCTCGAGACCTTTCACCCTTGAAGCAAAACTTTAGCTTCAGTATTTTATGTCTCGAGACAAATCGAGACTTTTCTGAAATTATCTTGAGACTCTGCTCCCCTAAAATATTTTATGTTTCAAGACATATTACCTTGTGTCTCGAGACTTTTTTGAAACTGTAGTATTTTGACTTAGAAACACTTTTAAAGTATTTGCGAATACTAAAAAAATTTTGTATAATGCATAAGTAGTTTAGAAATTTTATTTTTGAGTTTGTAACACTTGAAAAAAAAATAGATATGATAAAAGTAATTTTTGCAAATTTAAATTTTTATATTTAAAAATAAAAGCTAATAATATTGTAGTGTAATCTAATAGAAACCTAACATATCTAACATTGAGAAAGCTAACGAGAATTGGGAGGATTACAAGAGAAATATGACCAATACAAGAATTTTGAGAAAACAAAGTAAAATAAGCAACCCAAGTACAAATAAAATATATCACTCCTTCGAAAATAAAATTTACAAAAGCATTTGGAATGATATAAATATCAGTTGAAAAATAATTCTAATATTTGATATGTTAAATTTTTTTTTGAAAATTAATTTTTTTTTACTTGGGAGTTATTTTTCCATAAATATGGTAACCTGATTCTCATAATAAAAGATGAGAAAGTTACTTTCCCATTAGTTAGAAACTTAAAAAAAAAAAGTAACAAAACAAAATTAACCATATTTTATATTAATTTAGAGTATTAGCCGGGCAAATTACCAGAAAATACCCTTTTTTTATAAAATTTACGAAACATGGCCAGTTTTTTAATTATTTACCGGAAAGGACCATTTTCCCCGAAAACGAGTCCACGTCAGCGCGTTTTCAGGGATGCAGCAGGAAAGCGCGTCCACGAGGGAGCGCTTTCTGCCACATCAGCCAAAATCGCGTCCTTGAGGGCGTGCTTTGCTGATGTGGAAGAAAGCTCTCCCTCGTGGACGCGCTTTCCCCGGTTCCAACGATAAACAAAAAACTATAAACCCCCACCCTTTCATTTTTTCACACGAAAGTCCTTACTCAATTTTCTCTCAAATTTCTCTCAACTTTCTCTCAAATTTCTCTCAAATTCCTTTAAAGTTCCTCTAAAATTTCATAATAGTCCTTTAATTTTTACAAAAAAGCTCTGTTTAAAAGTTTTTTTAAATATTTTTTTGTTAAATTTAAAAATATTCGATCGTATTAGCAATGGCTGGAGAATTAATTCGTCTCGACAATAAACACATCTCCGTCGATCAAATGACAATAGTAAGTTATAATTTTAATTTTTCAATACTATTTAATATTTTTTAGGTTTATACAATTTTAATTCATTTTCATTTTATAATTTTTTAAACAGTCTGTAGATCGGGTGTTGCAATGTTATATCTGCAATATGCCTGATCCGCCATCACCGTTGATCGAGAATTACCTGCGCGAAGCAGGTTTTTGGCACGTGGCCACAATAGGCCCGGGGTGCAAGTTGGACCCGAAGCTAATCAATGCGTTGATTGAGAGGTGGAAACCCGAGACGCACACTTTCCATCTTCCATGCGGAGAGTGTACTATCACTCTGGAAGACGTACATTTGCAATTGGGATTGTCGGTGGATGCGTACGTAGTCACCGGGTCTGCAACTTCTGGTGATTGGGGAGTCGTATGCTACGAGCTTTTAGGTGCTATTCCGGATAACATTTATGGAGGTCGGATCGAAATGGGCTGGTTACGAGACATATTCCTGGAGCCGGATAATGATTCGACCGAAATAGAAAGAATATGGTATGCTCGCGCATACATTCTTGAGGTGATTGGAGGGTATCTGATGCCGGACTTGTCATGAAACCTCGTACATCTGAGATGGCTGCTAAAACTTGTTGATTTTAGAGTAGCCGGTGAATTGAGTTGGGGGTTTGCCGTGCTAGCAAAATTGTATCGGGAGATGTGCGGGGCGACGCGGTCGAATAAAGCGAAAATCAGAGGTTGCCTATCACTACTGCAATCATGGGCACGGTTTCGATTTCCATTTTTACGTCATCGAGTCGACCACCCATATACATTCTCACTCATAACGAGGTAAATTTAATATTAGATTTTACAATTATTACGTAGATTTTAAATATAATTGTATGCTAAAAATTTTATTAATTAGGTGGAACCATTGGGCGAGTTATGTTGGAATACCTACATCCCTTGAAGATATACGGCTTCTATTAGAGCAACGGTCGAAAGCACAAGTAAGTATTAAATAAAATATATTTTTGTAATAAAATAGTCGTTTCGTATTTCGTATTTCGTATTTCGTATTTCGTATTTCGTATTTCGTATTTAGTATTTAGTATTTATTATATAACTAATATTTTTATCATGATAATATAGTTTGAATGGACACCATACGAGGATCTGTCAATTCGGGCAGTAACTCCGGGTGAGTTCTTTCAAAATCTGAACATTTGGCATGTGAAGGTCCCGTTGATCAACTATGCGACCGTGGAGATGCACCAGTCAGATCGGGTTCTGCGTCAATTTGGATTCCGACAACCGATTCCCGTGGCACCTGAGGTGCTCGATGATGAGCACAAAGTCGACTTACGGCAGTTGCATACGGATTGGCCAAGATTTTGGTCAGTGCATATCGAATTGTGGGAGAACTAGTATGATTATATACCTACTCGGGAACCGATCATCGTTCCTAAGTTAACGTGCGTATCGGAATACATGCCATGGTTTAGGATCCATGGCAAGTAGCATTTTTTGTCAGAAGAGGAGAGGCAACGGCAACTTCGTGAACAAAGGGAACGACGGGGCCCTTTAAATCCAAAGAGAATGGATGATGAGACGGGACCATCAATAGCGCCGACACAACCACCGGGCCCATCAACAGCTCCCACACAGTCACCAGGCCCAACACTTCAGCCGATGGCACCCACATCACAGCCTTTTCAGATTATGCCAGGTGCGTACCCTAACCCTTATATGTTTCCTTTTCCCAGTCCCATGGCAGGTTGGAATGCATGGCCCGGTTCGAGTCCGTTCCCGACTGCTCCGACTGGTCAGCCGATCTTTAGGCCACCGTTGCATGAGGGATCGTACGAGGCGCCGTCGAGAAGCTCTTCTTTTTACCAATCTCCTTCGCCTTATGGGATTCAGACACCTCCGCCATGGGCGATGCAAACACCTCCCCAGTCAATATTTTATCAAGGTGGGTCATCCTCCCAACACCCACAACCAGACCCCTTGCCGGAGGAACCAGAATCCCCGCATGAGGGTCCACAACCCCCGCTGGAAGCTAGAAGAAGGAGGAATTCAGAGCGTAACCGTCGACCACCCCCATCTGGCACTGATTCCCACCAGCACCAACATTGATTCCGACCGTCATTATTTAATTTTTTATTGTAATTTATTTTTATATTTATTAAAATAAAGATGTTTTATTTTTATTATAATTTAATTTATTTTTTATATCTTTAATAAAGTAAAAGTTATTTTTTTTTTTTTATTATAATTTATTTTTTATATCTTTAATAAAATAAAAGTTGTTTTTTTTATTTTTTTGTAATTTAATTTATTTTATATCTTTAATAAAATAAAAATAAAAGTTATTTTTTATTTTATATCTTTAATAAAATAAAGTTTGTTTTTTATTTTTTATTGTAATTTAATTTATTTTTTATATCTTAAATAAAATAAAAGTAGTTTTTTTATTTTTATTGTTATTTAATTTATTTTTTATCTTAAATAAAAATAAAAGTTATTTTTTATTGTAATTTATTTTTTTTTTTATATCTATAAACTAAGAATAAATGGATGAATTAGGGCTAAATTGAATAAGTGAAAAAGTATGAGGGGTTAATTTGTAATTTTATCAAGATGGATGTTTATCCAATGTATGAATTTTGAAGGATCGTAAGGGGCAAAATAATCATTTAGCAAGAAAGATAATTTTGAAGAATAATGATGATGGTGATATTTTAGATTAATTGAATAACTTTTTTTTTTTGCAACTTAATCCTTCTACAAAAGTTCACCATTTTCATCAAGAAATTAAAAGAATTTTCATAGCCACCAAGAGACAAAAATGAGAAGGAGACTATCAACTATTCCGATTTGGACACGAGCGAGATGTATGGCTTGGGTTCCTACACCATTCGCATAACTTTCGTTGGTTGGCTGTTTCCCGGATATCCATATTATTGCGTATTCTAGTCGAGCAAGGTTGACCATTTGGTTTGCGACGCAGTTTTCTATCCGGTAACGGCTTAAACAGAGCAAGTGATACAGACGGCCACTTACGTTCATCTGGGACTGGTGGGAATACGTGTCTCCTCAGGTTGAACATGTATTCTATTTTATGCACTTTGTCGACATAGCTCATGGGATCCAGACGGAGATTCTGACAAGCCGCAATTACATGAGCGCATGGATAACGAAGTGCGTCAAATATCCCACAGTCGCAGGTCCTATTTCTCAAGTGTACACGATGTTGCCCGCCAACAATACCTTGGTTCGATCTGTCAAACTCCGTCACACGAAACCATAGGTTTTCGCGATCGTGACACACTGTGTGCATGGTGTTGGCCCGTGCCTTTGCCTTGTTAATTTCTCGCAATACCTTCACGCACCATACATAGCCTCCCTACATTTGGCCTTTATAACTTGCTGCTCGCTTCGAAAATAGTGCCGCTAAACGAAAATATGTCTCTCGCACAACTGATGTTATCGGCAAATGACGCGTTCCTTTTAGAACAGAATTTATGCATTCCGCAATGTTTGAGGTCATATGACCATATCGTAGGCTGTTGTCGTATGCTTGTGTTTACTGTTCGAAAGGTATGTTGCATAGGTAGTTTGCGCCTTCTTCTTTAACTGAGCACAAACTTGCCAACATCTCGTGAAAATGGTCCTTATTGATCTCGTACCCTGCCAATATAAGTTGATAGCAAATATAACATACCACTCTTCAATTAAGAATAAATTGAATATTACAAACGAAATTATATTAATGGATATTACATGCCCATGTTGGTCACTTGTCGTCGTTCACTTGTAGATCTATATTGCCCGTGGTAGTTGGACGCAACATGCCTTAGGCAATATCGATGGTGTGTGCGATGCCACAGGCTTCCCTGTCGCTCTATTGCGGCTAGTACTCCAGGGTCCCGATCCAATATAATGCATATATCAGGTTGGGGGCAGACATGCCTCCTTAACCTAGATAGAAAGAAACCTCAGTCATCAGCTGACTCCCCCGGTGTTATTGCAAACGCAATTGGAAGGATTCTCCCACTGCCATCCTGTGCCACAGCTAGCAATAATCGATGTGTATATCTACCATACATAAAGGTACCGTCAATTTGTACCAATGGCTTGCAGTATAGAAATGTGTCTTGGCATTACTTAAATATCCAGAACAGACGTTTGAACACTTGGCATCCACGGAGCAATCGGTCGTTGTAGTACGCCGGTTCCATTTTCAAGGTCTGTTATGCTGCCTGTGACATATCTCTCAAGCACCTGACACCACTGCCACACTTCATATATGAATCGTCCCACCGACCATGCAATTTTTCCAACGCCTTTTGCTTAGCTATCCAAGTCTTTCGGTAATAGGGCGTGTACCCCAATTGGCTACGAATATTGGCAATTAAGGCCGGCACTGAATTTTGGGATCCGCCTTCACCGTCGGTATTATTAAGTTAGCCAACATATCTGAATCCATCTTGAGATGATCTTGTGAAACACTTGTCAACGAAGTTCGTTAAATAATGCAACATTACGTAATATCAGTATTATTCAAAAACCTTGAACACCTAGTGATACTGTACCGGTAAGACATGTATGTGGACATTTGTACTTTTTAATCTCTCACAAGCTTGTCCTTTTCCTCAACGAGGCCATGATTTTCCATGAACATGTACCGTCTTGCACTGCACACTTGGCCTCGTACTTATCGAGTTTGGATTTAACCATCTTATAGTTAACCCCGTTCTTGATGCTATATTATTTCAATGCACCAAGAAAACTATCCTTGTTGGAAAACTCTTTACTAACTTCTAATTCACCCGAATCCAACGACGAACTTGTACGGTCACGCCTTCTGTGTGGTAGTTCAGGAAACTCCAATTCATCGTCTTGAGATAGATTGACATTATGCATGTGGGATAGAGGCGAGTACGCCCTGAATCGCGGATCTTCTTCTTCTTCATCTGAACCCCCTTCAACATCTTCAGGTACGGTTGGAACAGGCTCCGGTTCAGAAAATAATGCAACTTCTGCACCATCGGGGCCGGGCTCTCGAGGTAGATCCACATCAGACTCATCACCTGACCCACTATCATCTGCAACGAACGAAGTCCCCTCGCCGGTGGATGTCGTAGGGAGTACATTATCCCTTCTTAAACAACTTTCGTAACGTCCCCAATAATATGTGGATTGCCAACCACTAGAAATTGATGACGTTCCCCAATACGTATTTCTAGCATCGAGCGTCGAAGGAAGGATATGCATGTCCCATCCACCAACCGAGTGTCGTGCAGGGGTTGTGTTTTCCATACTACCACCAAACACGGGCGCTTCTGTATTTTGCCTCCCACTAACAGAGTGTCGAGTTGGGGTCGTGTATTCCCCTCGAACAGCAGTAGATGTTGAAGTCGAAGGAAGATCACTTGGCGATGAAAATTGTACATATACCTCAAGATAAAGTGATCCACTGGCAAGATGAGTCTCCACCATTGCCTCCAAGCTCCGAGGACCTTTGATGTCGAATGAGTCATATCTCACGGGATCAATCGAAGCACAAAATCGATACTTAATAGACTGAACTTTCATTGGCGTTGTTCCGAAGATTTTACGCCTAATTCTTTTGCGAAGTTCTGTCAAATCTATATTCTAGTTAAAAACCAGTCGCGTTGTGTTCTCCGATAAAAAAACAACACCGTTTTCGATGTCACAAACCTCACCATCATAGTAAATAATAGTACTAATACGTTCACTTATCTTCAGTTTCTATTTTACTTTTGCCTCAATTTCTATTATGCAACCTAAGAATGAAATTTGGCTCATTCATAGTCTAAGGACAATTAGGGACTACTGTAGCAAAATAGCGTCCACGTGGGAGCTTTTTTCAGTACTCTTGCTGACAGTGCATCCTGCTTGAAGCGTTTTGGTCACTATTTGTTCAGAAACGTCTTCTCAAAATTATTTTTCCAGAGACTACTGTAGCAAAAGAGCGTCCACATGAGAGATTTTTTCAGTACTCTTGCTGACAGTGCATCCTGCTTGAAGCGTTTTGGTCTTCTCAAAATTATTTTGCCAGAGACTACTGTAGCAAAATAATGTCCATGTGGGAGCTTTTTTCAGTACTCTTGCTGACAGTGCATCCTGCTTGAAGCGTTTTGGTCACTATGTGTTCAGAAACGTCTTCTCAAAATTATTTTACCAGATACTACTGTAAAAAAACAAATAATTTTTATCTTGCTGATATATTTTTTCCAAAACCCTAAATCTAAAATTATTTTAATTAATTAACCATAAAATTTAGTTCATTAATTTTCTCATAAAAACCCTAAGACCCTAAAAACCATAAACCATAGCCTTAAAACCCTAAAAACCCATACCCTAACCCCTAAAAACAGCTGAAAACCCTATCAGGAAAAAGCAGGCAAAGCGCGTCCACGAGGGAGCGCTTTCTACCACATCATCAAAGCGTGCCCTCAAGGACGTGGTTTTGGCTGATGTGGCAGAAAGCGTTCCCTCGTGGACGCGCTTTCCTGCTGCATCCCCTGAAAACGCGCTGACGTGGACGTGTTTTCGGGGGAAATGACCCTTTCCGGTAAATAATTAAAAAACCGGTCCTGTTCCGTAAATTTTGTAAAAAAAGGGTATTTTCTGGTAAATTGCCCATATTAGCCTATTAATAAACCAAACAAAAAAAAAAAAAACTATTGTCTCCTTCTCCCTACTTGATTTTATTCAGTTTTTTTTTTCTTAATTTTACTTTTTATATGCATATTATATTTATTTTCTATTGTTTTTCTCTCTTTTCTTTTTGGTATATTAATTGAAAGTTCAATTTTATTATAATCTTTATGAATATTTACGAGCAATAGGGAAAAAAAATTAAAGTTTTGGTTTAGCTCATTGATTTATTTCAAAACAAGTTTATATATACTTATTTTATATATGCATTATTATATGGGTAAATATTTGGTGCACTTTAGTAAACTTTTTTTATTCCACAAGCAATCTTAAAAAAAATTAACATGAGTCTCTTTTTTTAAAATATTTATTTTTTAAATATTTTACTACACCTCTATAGGACACTTGTCAACCCCTTAACCCTACGTGTGAAGTCTAAAAACTTCAATGAAAGTGTACCAAATATTTTCCCTTATTATATTTAAAAACATATGCAAGAAAAATTGAAACAATTTTATTTTCAATTAAAATTATAAATTATAAAATAATTTAAAAATTATCAATTAAATTTTATTATTAAATACTTAATCTAAATATTGTTAAGAATAAAGTTTATTATAACAATTAAATACATGAATATTATATTATATTTAATAAAAATAAATAAATAAATTATTATTATATTTTAAAAAATATATATTTAATGAACCAAAAATGATAATATAACTTTTTTATACCAAAAGTTGTAAAGTAACATTTTCAACAATCACATTCTATTAAAATCATAATATAAAAAAACACCAAATGCTACTAAGATGTATGACTCCTACTGCTCATCAATACCTTAAAATGTAACTTGATACATAATTAATATATATCAGAGTTGAAAAAAAATCAAAAACTTCAAGATAATTTAAATTATTAATATTCTTAAATTAAATATTTAATTACCAATAAAAAAATTTATGCTATTTTTGGTTACTAGTATAATAATGAGAAAATTATTTATACATAAAATAAAAAAAAAATTAATACTAATTCAAACTTAAAATTAGAAACATCAAGAAAAACCCTTAGTGAAAAATAAGAACTTTTTAAAATAGAAAATAAAAATTCATTTTTTTTACCACAAACAAATCAAGTTAGTGGTTAAAAATTACGAATGAAATCTATCAAAGATAGCATTAGTAGTACGGTTGAACTCATCGAAGCAATTTATGTTGAATTTAGTGTTTGCAAGCAATTACAGATAACTGCTGGGTACCCAAAAATAACAGATAATGGCATGTTTGATTTAAGAAACAAAAAGAACCTTTGAAGCAAAACCTGTGCTATATTCATGCATATCTTACAATGCATCTTCCCTCCTGCAGTAATTGGAGTAACAGTTTTTAAAACAACAGACTTTAACCGCCTAACAGCCTTAATGGCCACAACACTCACGTTCCTAACTGACACATGTCATAGACCCCAAACCTTCCGAAGGTAGCCAATGGCACAATGATATTCAGTTACAGGCTCCCCCCAATCTTATCAGGGAAATGAACAAGACAAACTTTCATCCCAACCCTATGTATTATTTTTGTATAACACATTTCAATAAATATATGTAGATTAACCAAACTATGAATCTAAAAGAGAAGATTAAACAATTACTTTGTTGAACTTACTTTCTAGAAGTACAAAAAATGAAAAAATAAAACTGAAGCCTGACTGATGCGATATCTTCTAAAACAATGAATCTACAAGTTTTAACCCTGGTGAAAATTTTATACGAAAGGGGAACCCGTATGATTAAGTATATGAGATTTATAAAAAAAGGGAAAATTTTTCTAACTGTAACAGTTCAACCCCCAATCATAGGGCTGATATATAATCCTCAATTGAGAATCAGCTATTATCCCCAGGAAAGCTTCTGCGTTAGTTGGCTCTAAGTAATTTGAGGCATGTTTCAATACCTCTATCTCATTCTGCCCAAAATCAACACTAAACCTGTTTATTAACAGCAAATAACACAAGTTGTTACCCGTAGAAGTAAATTTATAAGGCAGTAAAATTTTCAAGCTTAATACCTATAGAAAATTTATTGCTAGCCAATAAGGTGGTTTGCATTTGAACCATCCAACTTTTACTAATTATTCAAAACAATATCACTTCATAACAGCATGGCATCTTTCCTGTATTCTGTTTCTCTTAAGTGAAAATTATCAGCTCATGTATTTTATTATCATATGAAGGGAGATTCTAATTTTCATCCCTATAAAGAATCTATCTTATTGTTATTCCCCGATGGGCATGGGTGTACAGTGTACTAAAGGCAACTGCAAAATTAATATTTGTTAGTGCAACAATTTTAAACCAATGACTGCTCTGCTTTATAGCTATTAGCTAGTTGGCTTGAGTTCTGAACCTTAGGCGACCAAGACTTGCATAACTCTACAACTAAGAACTCCTGTAGGCTTATACAAGTCAAAATGAAAGCATCAGTTTTTAGAAGCTCCCTTATGCCAATGAATTAGACTGCATGAACGTGTATGTTAATGTGGCTCTGTGCATATGGGTGTTACCATGAGTGTGCATCTCCGCATGAAGAAACTTTTAAAATCTAAATTTACCTACTGAACAGTAATGGCCTCTGGGAAGAAATACAAATTTGTGCAACAAAAACTCTTGAATTAACTTACCATTTGAGGAGCTTACTAGCATATGCAACCTTGCTACTCAAATCAACAGTAAGTCCACCAGATCTTATGAAAACCCGAGCTGCATCCATCAGCTCTTTATCAATATTTCTGGAAGAGTAGCATTGAAGAGCAGGCCCAGATCGGGTACCACAAACAAGGGCAAAGTGAATTAGAGGCTCAGGATATGGTAGAGCCACCTGATAAAAGCATAACACCGAATGACCTAAATTCAATTTCCACATGAGACATTCAAGGCTCTAGTTTAGTTATTTTACCAACATGGTCTCACCTGTAACCGTTTATCTCTGACACCAAATGGTTTCAAAAGATTGAATGGTGGCCTTTGATTGCACCTTAAAATGCCGTTATGAATAGATGAAAGTGAGTATGTGAACCCACCAACAACATACTTGAAGTCTCCTAACAGCTTCCTCCATTCCAATGAACCATTAGGATGACCCCACACTAAAATTGCATGGATGGCCATCATATTGTACAAGTTTATGAAGAAGGCAAGCTTCTCCTCCCTTGGCATGTCCTGGACATCTACTCTTTGGAGCTCTTGAATTATTCTTAAATACCTAAAATTATTCAGCCATTAACAACAAAAACTTAAAAAGTGAAAAGAATCAAACAAAATTTTGAAGACAGTAGAGTGAGCAATATCATACAGTAGGAGGTGTCAAACCTTGCAAACTCTTCACTTCCATGAACACTTCTATAATCAACATGTCTTCCATCTTCTGATGCATAGGCTTCTAAAATGGCACAGAACAGAAACCTCAATCTTGATGCAATTTCAGTGATGGGCTTTGGCTTCAGTTCAATCATACCCCTTGGAGTGTTGTGACACTGAGTTGATACGACAGGATCATGGTCCAAGAACCGATACAAGTGGTTACTATCCTCCAATAGATTCTCACTATTATTAAGTGTCATCAAGAAAAAAAATTTATGAGAAGGATTGTCAACTGCTGAATAAAAGTTTTAATAAACTGAGAGGGTTTGGACTCACTCAAGAACATGTCGAAAGAACAGTTCACTGGCAAGCTTTCTCCCAAATTCAACAGCCTGCTACACGATAAAAAGGAAAAGAGAGGGGGAAATAATGCTGATATAACCACTTCCAAGAATGTATAAGTAGAGCAGGCATACAAAATCTGGAATTTTAAACTCAACTCAAAACTCTTGAGTAGTCTGATATGATCAGTCAAAAACTAAGAGAAACAAAATAAATAAATGGAAAATATTTGGTACACTATTAGTGGAGTTTTTGGACTCCACAAGTAGGATTAGAGGGTTAACAAGTGTCCTATAGGAGTGTAGTAAAATATTAAGATAAAAGACATGTGGCAATTTTTTAAGGCAGCTTATGGAATAAAAAGAGTACACTCCTAGAGTACCAAATATTAACCCCATAAATAAAATCTCCCAAAACCACTCATTTACAGCAAATAAACAAGTGAACGAGGAAAACATGAAGAGCCATTATTGCAATATGTACAACTATTTTTCTGAGACTGTTTATCGTAAGACATGAAAGTAAAGATAAAATTGCCATCTATAATGCACACACTTATTCATTATCTAGTTTTTCATCTGACCACTTGAAAGTTGAAAGGAAGGACGGAAAGAAAAGACATCAAGGGAACTTCCAGAAAATAAAATTTTCATACCATCCTTCATGAAAATTTTAATACGCAGCAAAAAAATGTTTCTTTGGCTTTACTCTGCATTCACCATAGGAAACCACTAAAATAGTGCTCTAATTCAGGAAATATTGGGTCCTAACACTCTGGAGAAAAACAATAATAGAAATAGAGGACAAATCCGTGAAGCAAACAGTTATCACCTGAAATTCACTATAATGGTCTGAGAGAACATAATAATCCAAACTAACCTCTTCCCTTTCCAGGTACTGATCTTCTGATACGAAATCCACCGCTTCAGAACCGAGAAAACAATTAGTGAACCTGCGCATCTTGTAGAACCTATCCTTAACAACAATATATCTTTTCATTTTTTGGACAATTAGAGCTAGCTCATCAACAGGCCCTTTACAAGAAACATCATCTTCACCAGAAAGAGGTGATAAAGGAGCTTCAGTGGACGGTGCTTCAGTAATCAAAAAATCAATCTTCTCTGCAAGCTTGCCAGACATATCTAAGTGTATGAGTTCGCTCAAGCCTCCAATCAGTACTTCATTAAAGAAGACCTTAGGAACAGCACAAGATCCAGATAACTTCTCTAGCTCCAATTTTCTACTGGGATATAAATCAATGTTGATCTCAACATATCTAAGTCTTTTGTTGCGCAGAAACCACCTAACTTCTCTACAATCTTGGCATCCTAACCTTGTATATAACAAAACTTTTCCTTTTGTGACAACAGGAATAAGTGATCCTTCAGTGTCATCCTCCCCCTGTTCAGCTTTCCATCCTGCATCAGCTGTACATGACATCTTAATATAGTTTAGGGGATTCCAGGCAGATCTTTCTGCAGTTTGTTCCCCGATTTTAGAAGAACCTGGGGCACCCTGATAAACACGAACAGTGCCCATTTCAACATCATCTCTTTTAAAAGAAAGGTGCTGCAAGACACTGGTCACTGCCACTGCACCCTTCTCCTTCACAAAATTTTTAAGCACCACTGCTTTCTCAGGCCACATATATCCCTCTTCCATATTAAAACCCGAGGAACAAGTTGATGAATTTAGTTTGGACTCCATCCCAGGAACCTCCGTGCCATCAAAGACAGGTTCTGGCTCCTCAAAATGAACTGCTTTTGCAGTCTCATACATTTCTTCTAGTGCTTTAGAATATGATTCCCTATCCTTATCCATCTTGTCACATTTTTTAACATGTTTTTCCTTATCACCTAAATTGTCCTGAACAGCTCTAGATTCCAAGGCTTGATTCTGATCCCTGTCATCACCTGATCTGTCTTGTCCATTAACCTCATCTAACTTAATAACATTGTAATTACTGACATTCAGACTTAGTGTCTCCTCAGGTTTCCCCTGAACTTTCTGAATTCCATCAGTAATTTCCCCTAGTCTTTCATCAATCAGAGAAACTGTTGCATTCTTGCCACCAGAGTTGTCCTTTTCCATAATGTGAGCAGCACATAAATTTTGTCATCCAACTTGCTGAAGCAAGGCCCTTAAACTTTTAATTGCTTCTAGTGCTTGTTAAACACAAGAATCAAGGATTTCATTGCAGATTCCTGCAGGGATTTTGCACATGACTTAGCCAAATTCAACAGAAGACCAACTCCATTTAGCCAAATTCAACAGAAGACCAACTCCATCAGTCCATTCGGGATAAAAGTTCAATAATAAGATCCCATATACAGTCAAAAATAGATAACCATACCAAAACTGCTTGACAAACAATAAGTTCTCCCGATTTCACATTTTAGCAATTCAAAAAATTGGAAAAAACAGAAAATGGTAAAACTGGTATAGTCTATCAAGAACATGCTACAAAAACCAACATCTGAAATTCGCGTCCATAGTTCCTATTGATTAAATTTCCTAGGCACGCTAACTTTTTTGTATCATTCTGACACCAAATTTACAAATATAAGCAGACATATTTAATCAAATCTTAATTACAAAATACTCATGATAGAGAAATGATCTCTTGAGCATTAGTCGCAATCTAGCAAGAAAGTCAAGCCACGAAGCTTTAATTATCGACCATAGTCGAACGAGTAGCTCATCTTTAACACGATATGGTGCAAGTAAAGCGAGAATATGCCTATATAATACTACAATACTAAAAAAACATTAAGGCTAAAGGGAAAAGGGAAAAGGGAAAAGAACAAAAAAAAATAAAAAACTAGCAGACAAATGCATGCCATGTGAAAAATAAATTAAATTAAAGGCCAAACTATTTCGTTTCAGTTGAGATAATTGAAAATCATAAAACAAGAAGAATAAACCTTAAGCGCTTAACGCTTGATCACGTTTTCATTTCGTTATCAGACTACTTAGCTGTCCAGAAAATGAAAAAGAAAAATCAATAAACACTAGAAAATTACGAATTGATGAAAAGAAACTAGGTTTCGCAAGTTAATCGTATTGGAAACAACGAAAAATGAAGTGAGAGAGAAAGCTTACTGATCCGGAGAGAGTGACGAGAAAGAGTTGAGAATGGAAAAAGAAAAGGTCTGAAAAGAGTTACATAATTCAAATGGAAATTGATTATGAGTTACGAATTTCCGTTGGGGGATTGCATTGAAATGAAATGAAAGGGTAGGAAATTGTTGGAAAGGAGGTGAGGGACAGTTTTTTTTTTTTTTTTTTTAGTCAAGCGGGTAGCGGGAGAAGCGGGAAATCCATTTTTTTCCATTTTCCTTTTATATTTTTATTATAAGATTACCACACGCGCGTAATAAATCGAAGAATATATATAAAAAGATTTAGGTAAAATTTCCATAGAGGCCCATATACTAAGAGTTAGATTGCATTTTGCCACTCTACTTAAAAAATGAGCAAATTAGTCCTGTACATTATATCAAAGAGCAAATTGGTCCCTTTTTTTTTAAGTGTCATCCATTTGTATTAGTAAAAACTAGCGTGGTTGATAATATAACTAGAAAGCTACACATGATGTGCCACATTTATCTCATGCTGACGTATAGAGATTAATTTTTAACCATAGAAATAGATGTAATTTTTAATAGAAAGACCAATTTGCTCTTTAATCTAACATACATAAATTATTGTACCCATTTTTTCTAGTTAAAGGTATAAAATACAATACAGTTCCTAATACAAGTGTCTTCATGATATTCTTGCATAAAAAAAGATAAATGAAGTTTTAATTGAATCTTGATGTCTTAAGTTCAAATTTCATAATTTGTGGATTTATAATTTTTTTAAATAATTTCTATTTAAAATTTTAAAAAAATTAAAATACTCTATATTTATTACTTTTTAAATATAATGATGTTTTAGTCCATTTTTAATTGAGTTAGTGTGGTTTGACTTGTGACACTAATTCAATTAATCATTTTAAGTTAATAATTTTATCATGTATTAATTTAATAATTTATTATTTTTAAAGAATTAAAAAAACTTTTTAGTATAATTTTACTATATATTACCGTATAATTTTAGTATTTATAAAATGAAAGCTTTTGTAAGGTTGATAAATTGAGTTGCGTGACGGGTCAAAATTTTTTTTTAACTATAAATTAATTTTAATTGATAATTTTTAGTCATTTTCATGATTTGTTTTGAGAAAAGAGAAGAATTTTTTTTGTTTATTTTAAAAATGTATTATTTTTATTCATTTATCTAATTTTAAAATTAAATTTCTCTCTCTTTACTTTTTTTAATACAATACCTAAAAGAAATTACTCATAGCCCCTCTCCAACCCTTAAATAAGAGGATAATATGTTTTAGCGCCACACTCGAAACCACATCCTCTTGTACTAACAACAATGCCGATGTTAATTGAACTAAGACTCAATCAACTACTAATTACTCTTTATTTTATATTTAAATATTGTAATACATATATTTAATAAAAAAAGTAAATTATACCAATAGTCACTCAACTTTGACCTCAATGACAAAAGAGTCACTTAACTTTTAAAAATTAACAAATTAGTTATTAACGTTATCAAAAAGTGACAAATCAGTCATTCATTAACATTTTCCATTACAAGCCTAATGGGACAAGTGACATGGCCAGTTAACTTGTCACGTTGGACGAGGCAAAGTTGAGTGACTATTTTTTTTGTCTTGCATTTTTCGTGTTTTTAAAAAGGGCCCAATATTTCTACTTTTTTCGTAAATGGTCCAATATGTTTATACTTCTTCTTCTTCATACCAACAATCTCGCCATCGCCACCTCTTCCACAACCATCTTTGGCATCACCATCTGTAACACCCCTAACCCTTATCTGTCGCTAAAACAGGGTTACAAAGCATTATCGGACTTTTCAGATTCAAATACAAAAATTTCATAAAATTTAATATACATATCAGAAACCATCATAAATCACTCATATTGTCCCTTGTATGAGCCCTCGAGGCCCAAAATACACATTAAAAGTAAATCGGGACTAAACCGAAAACTCAGAGAATTTTTCCCAAAATTTCAAAAATTTTCCTTAGGTACAGGGGACACACGCAGTGTGGCCAAGCCGTGTGACTCACACGGCCAAGAGACACGCCCGTGTCTTAGGCCATGTGGGCATTCGAAATGAAGCACACGGCCGTGTCCCAACCCGTATTTATGCCCATGTAACTCTCTGACTTAGGTTACACAGCCAAGCCACATGCCCGTGCGCTAGGCCGTGTGAGCATACTAATTTATAAACTTAAGGTGCAGGGGTCACACGGCCAAGCCACACACCCTTGTGCTAGGCCGTGTGCAACAACCTAGGCATTTTGTTTCTAAATTTTAAAGATACAGGGGATACACAGCCAGACCACACGCCCATGTGCTAGGCCATGTGTCACACACGACTGAGACACACACCTGTGTCTTTGCCCATGTTGACGAAAATAGGCCAATTCAAAGCCACATTTCTCATCCATTTAGATATCAACCTATATATAACATTTTAACACATTAAAATATCACAACCAAGCATTCAAAACAAGCCAAAATCATGTATGTCGAAACCATTTTTTTTGAAATCGACTTTTTATTAAAAACGAAAATGGGAGTCGCCACCAATCCTTTTTTATATGAGTTGTGATCGGATCACCTCGAAACTTGGTATTTTTAATAAAAGGTTTAATTTATTAAAACAATGTTTTTCGGTCTACAAAAATCCAGAAAACAGGTTTGGGAGTCGGTTATGCACGAGGAAGGATTAACACCCTCTTGACGCCCAAGATTAGTACCTAATTGATTAATTAATGTCTTAATGTCGAAAGTTGAAAACTCGAAAAGAATTTAAGATATGATCCCTCTTTGTATTATGTTAATTTTACTCACAAATTGCGTGAATAAATAGAAATAAACGTTAAAGACCCTCTCGTCTCGATAACAAAATGTCACATCCCGTTAGGACACGACATCTTGAATCTTTGAGAATAAGCTTGCTTTTATTTTTTTTTTATTTGAAATCTTATGGGTTTTAAATTCTAAAAGGATATTCGGTCATTTGGGTCCAACGAGGAAAATCAAAACCCCGTAAGTTAGGGCACGACTTTCTCGAGTTTCCAAATACAAAGCATTGCCTTATTTTGAAAATTTTCCTTTTTTTTATGAATTCAGGTGAAATTTAATTTAATATTTAAAATGATATACAATATATGATAAAATATTATAATAACAATGATGTAATTACAAAGTTGAATACAATATTAGTAAACAAGTCTCAATAAATAAGTAAAGTAATAAAACAGAAATGCATGATATAAAAAACAAACAAACATAACATAAAATGTTTAAAAATGAATGGAACAATGAAACCATATATAAAAAAGAGGAAATAAATGATAAACAAATGGATAAATAAGTAAATATTAGTAGTAAGAAAATACACGAATCAACAAATATTTATAAAGAAAATATTAACCATACAAACTTTAATATGTATATAAAGCGTATATAATAATAAATAAATAGGTAAGTAAAATAGATATACCTAATGCTAAGTTTAGATTTTTAAAATGTGAAAAATAATAACATAGCAAAGACGAGATAAAAATATAACAACAACAACAACAACAACAACAACAACAACAACAACAACAACAACAACAACAACAACAATAATAATAATATGTGTAAATAAAGGAATAAATAAACATATAAATTCTAAATACAAGAAGAGTAAAGAACCAGATAAATGAATGAATGTAAATATAAATAAATAAAATAAAACAGAACAATATGCATATAAAAAATAAAAACTTGAAATTAAGCGAATAAAGGATTAGATTGAAATTGAAATAAAATTTAGAGTCTAAATTATAATAAAATAGACGAATAAACATAAAAGGGACTAGATTGAAATTTAAATGAAATTTAAGGGCATAAATCAAAATAAAATAAAATAGGGGACCTCATTGAAAAGCGCGAATAACATGGAGGGACCAAATGGGGAAATATTCCTCGCCCTCTAAAACACACTGTTCCAAGAGGACCGAATCAAAACTAAAATAAAATTCTAGGGTATAAATTAAAAATAAGAAAAAAATTGGATTAAAAAATTAAAAAATGCAGAAGGACCCATAAAGCAAATAGACCATTTGGTCAAAAACGAGCGGACCTTAATTGGAGCAGGTCGGGTCGGTCCGTTTCACACCAAAACGATGTCGTTTAGTGTCAGTGGGCACTAAGCCAAAACGGCATCGTTTTGTACCACTATTTAAATTAATTTTTTCAGTTTTTTTTTCTTTTTAACATTCTTCTCAAAAAAGAAAAAGAAAAGAAATCTCTCAACTCTCTCTCATTCTCCAGAATCTGGCCAAAGAGGGGTGGATTCCACGACGGCCACCGTAAACACTAGGAGCCCCCCATTTTGAACGTTTTGGCTCTTGGAGCCCGAATCTGGGGATGGTTTTCATCAAAACTCGGCCAAAAATGGTAAAATCTCAAGGAAACCCTTAGGCTTCTCTGTCATCACACCAAAAAAAGTCGTCCATCATCAGAGACGGCGTCTTCTTCCCTACTCGTGACGGTGGAATCTAAAACAAGTCGGTAAGTTTTAATTTTTATTATATCTTATGCCTTTTTTTTTGAAAAATGATAAAAATAAAAATAGATAACAGGTAAAACGAAGCAAATCACCTTTTGCAAATTCTTTTTTGATTTCTCTAATGCTTGTGTGTTACAATCTGGTTTTTATTGTGGCTTTATATCCGAATACAAAAAGTTTGCTACTATTTTTACTGTATATTTGCTTCATTTCTGCTTTCTCTTTTTTGCTTGTTTGCAGGCGTTAACGGAGGCGGAGAAGGGATTTTTCCATTTCAGTGCGAGCTTACAGACGGACCCCGAGAAGAGGCGTGGGCGACGTGGCCGAGGAGAAACGGCGTGGGGGGAGACTCTAGGGTTTTGTTTTACTGAAAATGTTTAATCACTTTGGGCCATTGGGCTTGTATTTGGGTTAGGGTTAATTTTGGGTTTCCTTTGTTTTTTGGGCTTGTAACAAAAACTTGGACTTTAAAATTTTTTATTTTCTGGCAAGCCGGGCAAATTAGGCATATTACAGCTGCCCCTCTTTGCTCATTATCGTGTAACAAGAATGGAGCAAAGACTTTTAAGAAGGACTGACTTTGCCCGGTCTCGCCAAATCTTGACTTCTTGGTGCTCGTTTTCTTCAAGTAGCCTCTTTCTAACCCACTGCAACTTCAAAGGTATAGAATTTGTCGCTTCAATCTATTCCACTGCAACTTCAGAGAGATACGATTAGTATCTTCAATCTGCTCCACTGCATCTTCAGAGAGATAAGATTTGCTATCTTTAGTCTGCTCCACTACAACTTCAGGGAGATAAGACTTCTATCTTCAATTTGCCCCACTGCAACTTCAGGGAGATCCAATTTGTAATTTGTAGCCTTAATCTGTTCCACTGCAACTTCAGGGAGATAAGACTCGTAACTTCAACCTACCCTACTGCAACTTTAGGGGGATAAGGTTTGCTATCTTCGATATACTCCACTGCAGCTTTAGAGAGATAAGATTTGTAACTTCAACCTACCCCACTGCAGCTTCAAGGAGATAAGGTTTATAGCTCTAATATGCTCTACTGCAACTTCAGAGAGATAAGATTCGCTATCTTCAGTCTGCTCCACTGCAACTTCAGGAGTGTAGGATTTATGGTTTCTCTGATCTTTTTACACCATTCTCTGAAGAATGTGACTTGTAGAATCCATTTCATGGGCCTATTTATGCCTAATGATTAGGATGTCATGATCAAGATGAATCAAATGCTCCTAACAAGATGTGTATGAATGATATTTGTATGAATGCAGAATGTCATTTTTCGAGAATGATCCCTTTTTAATGCTTAGGTTGACGTTGTTCGTCATTTACCAAGGTTCTGTTATTGACGTGTTACCCTGCCTTCTTGTTCAGCTGGTATATTTGATAAAGAACCCGAAAAAATAGTCAGAATTGAGACTATTCTTTCTCAAATGTTTCCAACCCCTAAGTTTGGTTAATTCTGAATTGTGGTCCTGTTTTCAGATCCTTGTACTATTTAAAAAACCTTTCAGAGCAATATGCAGAACTCCTTTTACTTGAATATTATTAGTCCATTAATCATTATTTCAATGTAAAAATGCTTGAAAAAACATTGCAACAATGGACAAGATCAAAATTTATTGGGAGCAAGGCTCGAAATGAATAGATTAATCAAAGATAGCAAATATTACTGAAATACAAGATGAATAAGATGAAAATAGGTGCCCCAGATATCATAGCATGAGCTTCTTCGTACTAACTTCTCGAGGACCCTTTTGAACTTGATATGTGTTTCGAAGATCAAGAGTATTTTGTTGATGCCCCAAGACGTAACATCCCTCTTCCTTGTTAATTCGAGGATAACAAGACTACCATATGCCCCATCTTTGATCAAAATTTGAATTGCCCTTTTCCGGGTTTTCAACTCAAATCCTTTTAAGGTGCCCTTTGCGGGTTTTCGCCTTGGCCTCTCCCTCTTTTTTTAGGTGAAGTACTTCTTGACTGAATCTGAGTTCACATGATTAGGCAAGTTTTTACCATCCATCTCGGTTAAAATCAGCGCTCCTCCAGAAAAATTCTTCTTTACCACATAAGGTCCTTCCCAATTCGGCATCCATTTCCCTTTGAAATCCTTTTGTATGGGTAGGATCTTTTTCAATACTAGGTCCCCCTCATGGAATTATCTGGGACGAACCTTTTTGTTGTAAGCTCGCATCATTCGCTTTTGGTATATCTAACCATAGCGGATGGCTTTCAACCTTTTCTCTTCAATCAAGTTTAGCTGATCATATCGGGATTGAATCCATTCTGCCTCATCCAATTTCAATTCTGCCAAAACTCGGAGAGAAGGAATCTCGACCTCAATGGGTAAAACCGCTTTCATTCCATAAACCAAAGAACAAAGCGTTGCCCCGGTGGAGGTTTTGACAGACGTTCGATAAGCACATAGAGCAAATGGTAACTTCTCATGCCAATCTTTATAAGTCTCAGTCATTTTCCCCACGATCTTCTTAATGTTCTAATTGGCTACCTCTACTGCATTAATCATTTTTAGGCGATATGGTGATGAGTTGTGGTGTTTGATCTTGAACTGATTGTAGACTTCTGATACCGTGCTGTTGTTTAAATTTAGTGCATTGTTAGATATGATCCTTTCCGGCATTCCATATCGACATATGATCTCTTTCTTTAAGAACTCGCTGACTGTTGACTTCGTGACATTGGCATATGAAGCGGCTTCTACTCACTTAGTAAAGTAATCGATGACCACGAAGATGAACCGATGCCCATTAGATGTTATAGGTGAAATTGGCCCAATGACATCCATGCCCCACATAGAGAAAGGCCACGGAGAAGTCATAATATGAAGCGGTGAGGGAGGTACATGAATTTTATCTCCATAAATTTGGCACTTATGGTATTTCTTGGCATAATTGATGTAATCTCCTTCTATAGTGGACCAATAATACCCGAATCTCATGATTTGTCTAGCCATTGTGAAACCATTGACATGTGTTTCGCAGACACCTTCATGGACGTCTTCCAAGATTTTCTTAGCCTCAATAGCGTCTACACACCTTAGTAGCACATGATCATTTCTTCTTTTATATAGGATTTCCTCATTTAAGACATAATCACTGGCCAGTCTTCTCAACGTCCTTTTATCATTCTCAGTTGCTTGGTCAGGGTATTCACGATTCTTCATATATCGCAATATATCGTGGTACCAAGGGTGATCGTCTTCTTCTTCGATGTTGTAAAAATGAGCTGGAGTTTCATAAATATTCATTTAGATAGGCTTTACATCCTCTTGTTTGTTCGCTTTGACCATGGAAGCCAAAGTAGCCAAGGCATCAGCCATCTGATTTTTATCTCGTGAGAGGTAATAAAAGGTGATGTCATCAAACTCTTCAATTAGCTGCAAAACCAGCCTTCGATAATTGATCAACTTGGGGTCTCTCGTCTCTCATTCAACTTTGAGTTGATAGATCACTAGTGCAGAATCTCTGTATACCTCTAGCACTTTAATCTTACGTTCAATGGCTGCACGGATGCCCTTAATGCATGTTTCGTATTCTGCCATAGTATTCGTGCAGTCAAAATCCAATTTATTAATGAATGGATAATGATATCCTTTTGGGGATACCAGGACTGCCCCAATTCCGTTACCTACAATGTTTGAGGCTCCATCGAAGTTTAGTTTCCAAGGATGACCTTCTTGAGGGTCTTTTTTAGTGGTTACAACATACATTAGATCTTCATTTAGGAAATCAAAATTCAAAGGCTCGTAATATTCTAGAGCTCTACTAGCCAAAAAAATCTACTATTGCGCTCCCTTTTATAGCCTTTTAATTCACACAGACTATGTCAAATTCGAAAAGTAGGATTTGCCACCAGACCATTCTTTCATTCAAAGCAATCGACTCCATTATGTACTTTAGAAGATCGAGTTTTGAGATGAGCCAAGTTGTGTGGTACAACATATACTGTCTCAACCTTTGGGTTGTCCAAATCAAGGCGCAACACAACTTCTCGATTGGTGAATATCTTGTCTCACATTCAGTGAATTTCTTACTGAGATAGTATATCGCTCTTTCTTTTCTCCCTGATTCATCATGTTAGCCAAACACACATCTCATGGAATTCCCAAATACTGCCAAGTACAATATCAGCGGTCTATCTAGGCTGGGAGGCATCAGCACTGGGTATTGGAAAGGTAATGTTTAACCTTGTCGAAAGTCTTTTTGGCATTCTTCATCCCAAATGCCTAGATTGTGTTTCTTAAGGAGACGAAATATAGGGTCGCATTTCTCAGTTAATTGTGAAATGAATCGGGCGATGTAATTTAGTCTTCCTAGTAAACCTCGAACTTCTTTTTGAGTGTGCGGTGAAGGCAACTCCTGTATAGTCTTGACTTTGTCGGGGTCGATCTCGATCCCTTTTTCACTAACTACAAATCCTAACAATTTTCCCGACCTAGCCCCAAAGGTACATTTTGCTGGACTGAACTTTAGTTGGAACTTTCTCAATCTTAAGAACAATTTTCTTAAGACTTGTATATGCTCCTTTTCCGTTCTGGATTTTGCAATCATGTCGTCGACATAAACTTCAATTTCCTTATGCAGCATGTCATGAAATAATGTTACCATGGCTCTTTGATTGCTCCCGCATTTCTCAGTCCAAATGGCATCACCTTATAGCAAAATGTTCCCCACATGGTTACGAATGTGGTCTTCTCCATATCTTCAAGATGTATCTTTATCTGCTTGTATCCCGAGAAACCATCCATGAAGGAGAATAGCGAGTAACCTGCCGTGTTGTCCACTAAAGTGTCAACATGCGGCAATGGGAAATTGTCTTTCGGGTTGGCTTTATTTAAGTCCCTGTAGTCTACTCACATTTGTATTTTCCCATCTTTTTTAGGGACGAGGACGATATTGGCTACCCATTCTGAGCAATTAACCACCCGTAAGAAACTAGCATCAAATTGCTTCTTAACTTCCTCTTTTATTTTCAGTAAAACATCGGGCATCATCCTTCAGAGGTTCTGCTGAACTGGCTTGTACTCCTACTTTATAGGGAGCCGGTGTACCACGATATCAGTACTTAACCCGGGCATATCTTGATATGACCATGCGAAGACATCCTTGAATTCTTGGAGTAACTCAATGAGGTCTCGCTTCGTCTCTACGGTAATGTAAGCTCCAATCTTCACCTCTTTTTCCTCTCCCAAGATCACAATTTCCATAGACTCTTTGTAAGGCAGGATTTGTTTCTCATCTTGTTCTACCATCCTCAACAAATCAGCAGATAAGTTACAGTTTCTATCATCTTCAAAATCCTAAGAATCCTCTATACACATATCTTGCTCAAAAAGGAGACTCTGAGTCAGAAGTAGTGTCGCTCATATCATTAATATCTGGAGACTTATTTTAGGGATGAAGGAAGATACAAAGAATAAAAGAATCTAAGAATGACTGTCTATATGGTAGGGTTATGAATGAAATGGAAAGAATAAAAGAATATTTGCTCAAGATGATACGCAAATATGCATTTTTATTGAAATAATGATGTTGAACATAAGCCTATTTCACAAAATGATTCTTATTGCTCCTAGGCTTAGAGCAATAAGTGTGTTTTGAACATTACTCTGAATTAGCTCTAAAAACTACAAGAATCTTTCGCAATTCAGTTGTTCAAAACACTTCCAGATACATAGGGCAGATGTCTGATAAATTTTCTCCCCAAATTCCTTCTTCGGATATAGCGTTAATGTTCAGATTTCCCAACATTTCTTTTGGTCGTGAAGTGATAACCACTGGGTGATTGACTTTATAGACCTTCTCTGTTAACCCCTCTTCTGAGGCACACACATCTTCTCTTTCAGAGTATAGCATATTCAAAGAATTCTAACTCCTTATTGTCCATCAGATTTTGCACTAAGGCCCTGAATTCAACGCACTCCTAGATCTAATGGCCTTTTTTAGCATGGAACTCACAATAGTTCCTCATCCTTTCAGGTCTCTCTTCTGAATCTTGTTTGATTAATCATCCCTCTACCATTTTCTTCCAAACACATTTCAGTGGGGTTTTCAGTTCTACTATGTTCATATTAGTTCTTTTTCCTCCATTCTCGATTATCATATTTACCCCTTTATCAGAATGACTAGGTAACAGGTTTCCTGCCACATTAGGTTCCGATGAATCGTCGAACTTCACAATGCCCATCTTGATAAACCTTTCAATTAACTTTGAACACGGTGCAGTTCTCGATTGAGTGTCCAGTGATTCCCGCATGGTACTCGCATTGAGCATTTGCGTCGTACCATTTGGGGAATAGAGGTTGCATAGGTTTCAGGTAGAAAGGGGATACCACGTGTGCATTAAACAAATTCTGGTACAGCTTCCTATATGTCATCGAGATAGGTGTGAACTGGAGCCTTTTTATATTTGGCCTTGGGTTGGATTCTTGCCTTGGGGGGCCTTGATGGCTATTAGTTACTGTCATTGGTGGGCCTACCGTGATTGGTTTTGAATAGCCCTTGTTTATATGTTTGCATTATTCACCTCATTTTCCTTCTTCCTCAGGGCTGATCTTTTAGCATTTTCCCCCACGTCTATCTTACCACTTCTCACCACATTTTCAATCATCTCACCGAACATTACTATATCTAAGAAGCTCTTAGTAACGCTTCTCAACATATGGTTAATGAACGAGGCTTTTAGAGTATTGATAAAAAGCATCGTGGTTTCTTTCTCCAGAAGAGGTGGCTGAACTTGCGTCGCCACCTCTCTCCATCTTTGGGCATATTGTCTGAAGCTCTCATTTTGCTTCTTTTCCATATTCTGTAATGTGATTCTGTCGGGTGTCATGTCCGTCACATGACTATATTGCTTCATAAAAGCTTGTGCTAAGTCTTTTCATGAATCGATTTTGGCACAACTCAGATGGTTGTACCATTTAGCTGCTGACCCGATTAAACTGTCTGGGAAGCAGTGGATTAACAGTTGATCATTATTGACGTATCCTGTCATCCTTCGATAGAACATAGTGATGTGAGCTTCAGACAACTAGTCCCATTATATTTTTCAAACTTTGGAGTTTTGACCATCGGTGAGAACACTAGATCGTGGACCAAACTCAGATCCTTAGCATCAACTCCACAGTGGTAGTCAGCATTTTCCACTGCTCTGAATTTTTCTTCTAACCATTTGCATCGATCCTCAGGTTGCTTTGGCAGTTCCACTCTTACTTTTTCTATTTCTGCCATATCATCTAGATCAGGGACAACAGGATTGGTTGGATTATCCCCCGGATTAGAACTTGAGCCTATTTGGTAGTCCATTGGTGTTGAGGTACCGACTTGATACTGTTGGGGTCTGATTGTAACGGGTACCCTTTGTGGGTACACATCTAGTTGTGACTGGACGTTTATTGGGGTAAAACTCGGGGGGTAAGTGGGGTCCTCATTATCATCCCTTGAGTTGACCGCGGTGCTCTTCCCTTTTTCGAGTCCTCCAACCATCAACTGTTCCAATTGGCTTATCATACTTCTTTGGGATTCTAGTATCTAATCCCTTATCTCCTGTTATACTTTTGCTAACTGTTCTTACAGTTGCACTTGCAGCTGGTCTTGCATCTCTTTTTGAATCTGTTCTAGCCTTTCCAATCTTTGGTCCATTACTTTGGTTTTGGCGCAAGTACTGTAACGATGTTCGATTGGTTGACTCTTGTTGGTTTCTAGATTAACTGAAATAATTTCGTTTAATTAGGATTTTTTTGTGAAATTTAATGTATATGATGCAGTGCAATGCAAATGCATGAAATGAATGCAAAAAGAGGCATTGACTCTGATTCAATTTTGTTAGAACAAGACATTAACTCTGATTCAATTCTGTTAGAACAACTTTTTTAGAAAACAAGTTTCTTTACATAAAACAGATTACATATACGGTTTTGCCCTAATGCTCAAAGCCTTAACTTTCTAAAGAAGCCAAGCTAACTCCTAACCCCAATTCGATTCTGATTCGCTTCAAACTTAGCATGTCAGCCTGAACTGCTAGGGTTTGCAAATGATTGGCCACATCTTGTATTTGAGCCACTAATTCTTTCAATGGAAAGTAGTTCTCAGAGAATACTTGGTAAGAAACATTCTCTACCCTCTAAAAGTGGCTATGGAACCATGCTAACAAAAGTTGCGCACACCCGATGAACCTACATTCACCTCTTCTCCAGTATACATTCAAAGATCTAAAAGTTTCGACCAAAACTACCGAGACGAGTGTGACCCTTTTATCAAGCCGGTTAAAAAAGTCTGAAACTACCTCATCTACGTGCCCTTGTGTTTTAGGGAGGATTACTAATCCGTAGATACTTAAGGCGAAGATATCAACCTTTTCTTTGTGTCCGGATGCACAAAAATCAGATCTTGCAAACTCTCTCAAGGGATATATTTACCATCTCCCTTTTGCTTAATCTGGGCTGCAACCCATTGCTCACTCATCCCCGTGATGTTTATTAGTTTCTTTAGGAAAGTTGGGACATTGGCGGATCTGGAATAAACCTTGTCGGCTCAAATTTTCGGGGAACGAAGTAAGGTTGTGTATTCTTCCGCAGTAGGTACTAAATCCACTTTTCCAAAAGTAAAGTAGCTGTAGGCAGGATTCCAAAATTGAGCCAGAGCTCGAAACAAATGCTTGTCCACTTTGATATCGAGTAGATAAGGCAAATCACCATAATTATAGTAAAATAGTTGCTTGGTTTTATCATCTCATTGGACTCATATCTCTTTCAATTCTTGTTCTAGGTCACGTTGATACGAGTGAAGTCCCACAATTCTGATACGTACCCTTTCGTCAGACTATTACCTTTCTCTAGTCGCATTTTCTCGGACCATATTCGGACAGCCGCATTATCTTCCACTTTATCAAGAAATTCGTTTTCTATGGCAAGCTCTCTATTTAGTAATCGAACGCGAATCAATACATTTTTTAAAATGAAAATGTCATGCAATCACAATCAAAGCAAAACAAAACAAGTCAGTACATTTTATACAAAGCTAAAGTAAGCAAGAAATAATAAACAAAACACCTATTTTGTAACACCCTGGTTTAGGGGGCTGTGCGTATTGGGTTTAAATAAGGTGTTAGTAGGTTTTTGGGAGTGCTTGGATGAGTTTTAGGGGTTTTAGAAATGCTTGGATGAAAGGGGAAGGGTTTGGAAAATTTTGGATTTTTGGGGTGAAAAGGGGATCGGGCCAAAGGAGGTTTTAAGGATTATTTTTGGGTAATTTGTGGCACATGAGAGGCCTTGGCATAGTGGCTGTGTGCGCAGCTTAAGGGGCTGGAGCGCCTGTGAGGGTCTTGGGTTCGAGACCAAGCGGCAGCAAAAGGGTTTTAATTTTTGGTTTATGGCGCAACAGGGTTGGAGGCCTTAAAAGAACTGGGGCGCGAATGTGGCACAAGAAGCAGCTTGTCCAGGTGGTTCTCGTGCGGCGCATAGGAGTTGGAGGGGAGCGGAGGCGCAGGTTCGAGCGCCTGGAGCTGCATTTTTGGGCGTGTTTTTATGCGGGGCTGGGCTAGGAAGGGTTAAGATAAATTGGTGTGGGTTTTTGTCATAAAAAGCAAGATGGCCGAGTGGCTGGGACATGGGGGTCTTCCCCAGGTCTCGGGTTCGAGACTTGGGGGGGACAGCGTCTGGAGAATGCGCATGGGGCTCTCCTTTTTGCGCCAACGTGAAGGGCCTGCATGGCCCATGCACACGTGAATCAAATGGGGGTTTGCTTTTCTTTTATTTTATTTATTTTATTTTATTCATTTTAATTTTTCTTTTTGTTTCAAAGCTGTAAGAGCATGGTAAACCATTTATTTTTATTTGCTTTGAATAACGGGATAGTATATATGTATGTATATATTATTATTATTATTATTATTATATTATGTATGGGATTTTAATTTGTTTTATTATTATTTATTTTGCTTATTGTTTTCAAAAGCTGCTAGATATTTTTTTATTATTATTTCTTTTAATTATTATGGGGAGTTGAATTTAATTGTAAGCATGGGTTTAAACCTTTACATTTTATTATTTTGTTTGCTTAGATAGATGAGATTGTTTAATTATTATTATTATTATTATATTTTTGGAATGGGTTAAGTGATGGAAATTGTTGTTAAAATTAGCAAAAGAAAAGCATGATCGTGGGACGCATGCTTGATACCAGCTGCCCTTGTTTTATTTATTTTTATTATTAACTTATTATTATTATTAAATTATGTTGTAGTGATGGGAAGTATTTTATTATTATCACTATTATTATTTTATGCAAATTGGGTCTTGGCCTTGGGGAAATGAAAGCATGCGGCAGAGGGGTATTATTATTTTGAAGTTTTGTTAGCTTATATTATTAGTTGAAAAAAAAAAAAGAATTGGGACGTGGGCAATGAATAAACAATAATGTACTAACAAAAATGAGAGCATGTGCTGCATGGGTTGGTATTTTCTTGTTTTAATAAATTTTATTGTATGGGAAAAGAGGATAGCATGGTCGGTTGGATTATTGCATAAGCATGGCCGAATTTTGATTTTTTGGTTCTTCCTTTCTTGACATTTTTGTGCATGGCCGAATGGTAAACTCCTTGGAGACCTTCATTCCGGCCTTGGGTTTGAGGAAGGCTTGGCCAAAAACCTTTGTTTTGTTTCCCTTTTCATTTTTGTCTTAGCCGAATATGGGAGAAAGAAAGAGAGACCGAGCTGCGGTTTGGAAGGAATAGCGAGAGAGGTAGCCATTGTTTTGGTTTTTGCTTGCTCCTTCTTTCCCTTTTTGCTCTTGACCGAGAGAGGGTAATATTCGAACTTCGATTTTAGAAGGAGCTAGGAAGCACTCGACTAGCTTATGTACTTGCATGGTTTCCTTTCATTATTGCTAGCCGAGCATGCTAGGCACTATTGCCGAGTCTCTCAGGGATCGAAAGGAACTTTTGAATGCTAACTTTTCAAACGATTTTGAAGGTGTGTCGACTACGTATTTGTGACCTCTTCGATTGTTTTGGTAAGTATTTCTCTAAGTGATTGGTTCGGGTTCTTATCTTATTCTTTAGTATGCCAAAATCAATATTGGACCTTGGTTTATGGACGGTTGAAATGTGTACAAAGGTGTAAAAATTTTATTAAAGTGATAGCATATAGGATTAAGCACTGTATTGGCCGAATGTATGTTGCCATAGGTATGAAAGGTTGATATGTTTGGACTGGATAAATAATTATGGGTTGAGTTATAATTAATTGGGGAACATGAAGTGAGTGATGGTGGAGATTGAATAAATAATGTTTATTTATGTAAGGCCGAATAAGGCATAGGGAGTATTATGCATGATAGTTTATGTGGACTGGTAAATACATGCATTTATGCAATTGTGATAAGAGTTTGGTTATATACCATTACATAAGGAAAAGAAATATTCGGACATAGGTGCATGTAAATATATCCTTGATGATGTCAAGTGTAGATTCGGCCAAGGGGCCACTTTATCTAGATTTTCGTTGAGTTGTTTCTAACAAGGTTGTCTGGTAGGGTTTTCGACACCACAAGAGTAGGTAGTAGTTCGGGACTTTGCCGGGAAAGTGCTAAGGAGCATCAAAGGAGTCTTTCGGGAATTTAAAGTGCTCAAGGAATTTCGACAGTGGTAATCGAGGGCCTCGGGATTCGAGATCCAATTTCGTGTTAGGATGGAGGCAAATACCAGTCAAGGAGTTCATGGGATAGCCCCTATCCCCAAGAGAGCTGTCTCAGCGGTTCGGGATTGGCCACCGGGGTGTGGGCCAGCCTCCGAGCAACAACGTAGGCAAATAGCCGTAGTATCGCTTAAAGATAGCTTCGGGATTGAGGGCATAACGTTGTTCGTAATCAGGTGCGTAGTTATCGCACTGTTCTCTTACTGGTTATGTATGTTATTGTAAATATACATGTTGTGCATGTTAGCCGAAATAAGGGCTAAGAGGTTGGATACCCAAGGTGGGTGATCGTTAATCAGGTGTGTAAGCTCTTACACACTTTATTAGTATAAATTGTTGTTATAATGATATTTTATCACCTATCATGTAGTATCTTTGCCTTGTGGGCATAAGCTTGGTTTTCGGGTAAGTCCCCTAATACTCGATCTATGATATATGTTGTGTATGCCACCATATGCTGTTAAATATTATGCTATATACAAATGCATGATATATGGGATCATGATACTTGTTATGTGAGCATGATGATGTGGGATAAATGAGTGGAGGGGGCAGTGATATTCGTGTCGACGGACACTAGTGTTTTGGTAACACATTGTGACTACGGTCACCAGAGGTTTGGTACCTCCAGAGGTTTGGCACCTCATAGCGTCTCATCCCTGTGGCTTAGTACCACCGTGGGTTGGCCCCACTATGAGATACGGGATCGACGCCAGTGATTTGGTATCACACGATGGGTTGGCCCCATCATTCGATTGCGACTTCGGGTCACCAGTGGTTTGGCACCACACGTATTGACGGATATTGTGACTTCGAGTCACCAGTGGTTTGGCACCACACGTATTGACGGATATCGTGACTTTAAGTCACCAGTGGTTTGGCACCACCAGTGGTTTGGTACCACACGGGGTAGAAAAAGGAGCATGGATGGCTAGGTTGGGTTGTATAATTGCATTTCATACTAATATCTTGTGTATAAACTGTGTGGATATGGGCTAAGCCCGAATGTGGGGACATGTGTATTAATTACGTACTGAGTCTTGGTGACTCACCCCCTTTCCCTATCTTTTCAGGTGAGTCGACCGCAGAGACGGAGCCGGAGAGGACTCGAGGTGGCCATGCTTGTTCCTCGGTTTTGAAGTTTTATTTCGCACCATTAAAGTTTACTATTTGCTAAATTCGATTTGGTTGTAATATGGCCGCTTATTATTTTTATTATTATTCGTATGATTAAGTAGTAGTTCTAACTTATTTCTAACGAACTTATGAATTGTTAAGCAAATCGGTAAAGGCAACGTTTTTCAAAAATTAGTTCTCGTACGCGTTTTCAAAGACGTTACCATCGGGTAGCCAATTTTACCAAGTTATCAATAACCTCGATATTTCTAAAAATCTAAATGATCAAATGATTTCAAAGGAAAACAAAAAGTTTTCAACTCAATCGCGTTTATCAAACCAACCTATCTTAGTTTTGGCAAAACACCGCTTTACAAATTCAACAATATTTTTAGATTTCCACTGTGAACACGAAATTTTCAAAACGTTTCAAAAAGTTTTTACTCCGTGACATACCAGATCCGGTCAAGGCTTGTGGGCCGGGTTTGGGGTGTTACATATTTGGGTGACCACTAGGGGTTCGGTGTGGTTCTACCTAGGGTAGGCTCTTAGGGCTCACAATATGCAGTTCGGTTCTAAAGCAAGGGTACCTGAAGCGGCAGATTCCTCGATCCTCACCCATTATAGGCTCATACGGACCGAGTTCAATTCAGGGGAATATATTTCCCTATGGCTATACAGAGATGAAAATCTCACGAAGACATAGATACGGATGTATCTCGAAAGCGATCCGCTACCCTATGCGGAGGTGAATATCTCACGAAGGAATAGTTTCTCACTCCCACTTAAAGGGTAAAATCGACCGATTATGAAATGCAATATGTGAAAACATATCTAAAGACTCTGACCAATAAAGCAAATATAATAATTGTGTAGACTATAAAAATGAAATGCAAGAAAAGGATCGTAAATTTAAACCAAATTATCAATTTTCGACAAAAAGATAAGAAATAATCAACTCATGGCTTGACTCTCTTATTTTTTCTTCAGTGGAGTCGCCAAGCTGTCGAAACCATTTTTTTTGAAATCGACTTTTTATTAAAAACGAAAATGGAAGTCTCCACCAATCCTTTTTTATATGAGGTGTGATCGGATCACCTCAAAACTTGATCTTTTTAATAAAAGGTTTAATTTATTAAAACTATGTTTTTTGGTCTACAAAAATCCAGAAAACGGGTTCGGGAATCGGTTACGCACGAGGAAGAATTAGCACCTTCGTGACGCCCAAAATTAGTACATAATTGATTAATTAATGTCTTAATGTCGAAAGTTGAAAACTCGAAAAGAATTTAAGATACGATCCCTCTTTGTATTATGTTAATTTTACTCACAAATTACTTGAATAAATAGAAATAAACGTTAAAAACCCTCTCGTCTCGATAACAAAATGTCACATCCCATAAGTTATGACACGACATCTTGAACCTTTGACAATAAGCTTGCTTTTATTTTTTATGTGAAATCTTATAGGTTCTAAATTCTAAAAGGATATTCGATCATTTGGGTCCAACGAGGAAAATCGAAACCCCGTAAGTTAGGGCACGACTTTCTCGAGTTTCCAAATACAGAGCATTGCTTTATTTTGAAAATTTTCCTTTTTTATGAATCCGGGTGAAAATTAATGTAATATTTAAAATGATATACAATATAAGATAAAATATTATAATAACAATGATGTAATTACAAAGATGAATACAATATTAGTAAACAAGTCTCGATAAATAAGTAAAGCAATAAAACGGAAATGCATGATATAAAAAACAAACAAACAAAACATAAAATGTTTAAAAATGAATGGAACAATGAAACCATATATAAAAAAGAGGAAATAAATGATAAACAAATGGATAAATAAGTAAATATTAGTAGTAAGAAAATACACGAATCAACAAATATTTATAAAGAAAAAATATGTATATAAAGTGTATAGAATAATAAATAAATAGGTAAGTAAAATAGATATACATAATGCTAAGTTTAGATTTTTAAAATGTGAAAAATAATAACATAGCAAAGACGAGATAAAAATATAACAACAACAACAACAACAACAACAACAACAACAACAACAACAACAACAACAACAACAACAACAATAATAATAATAATAATAATATGTGTAAATAAAGGAATTCTCCAGAATCCGGCCAAAGCGGGGTGGATTCCACGACGGCCACCGTCGCCGACGACAGGCCGGAAAACACCATGAGCCCCCCATTTTGAACGCTTTGGCTCTTGGAGCCCGGATCTGGGGATGTTTTTCATCAAAACTCGGCCAAAAATGGTAAAATCTGAAGGAAACCTTTCGGCTTCTCTGTCGTCACACCGAAAAAAACCTTCCATCATCGGGGACGGTATAACACCCCTAACCTGTATCCGTCTCCGGACTAGGGTTAAAGGCGTTACCTGACAGATCAGAAACTTTATCAGACAATTCAAAAAGTAAATCATCGACTACAATCATGGTGTCCCCTCTATAGGTCATCAAGACCTAAAACATACTTAGAAACAAAGTCGGGACTAAACCGGAACACATAAAAAAATTATCAGAAATTTAAAATTTTTCAAAGTTTCAGGGTTTACACGCTCGTGTGGGCAAACCATGTGCCTCCCACGGCTGATAGACACGCCCATATATCTTCCCCGTGGTCGAATCTGACTTATCTCCACGGCCACCAAGCACGCCCGTGTACCTTGGCCATGGTCGAAACTGAATTGGCTCCACGGCCACCAAGCACGTCAGTGTGCTAAGGCCGTTGTCGAGTCTAACTTGACCACATGGCTACTAGGCACGTCCGTGTGCCAAGGCCGTGTACTCTTAGTCAGCTACTGACTTAATCCCACGGTTGATAGGCACGCCTGTGTGCCACAACCGTGTGGCAAAATAGGCCATTTGCAAGGCCAAATTACCACCCACTTTGGGTCAAACCTACAAGCAAATACCAATACAATCCATGTACATTTAATAACCATGAACATGCCAAAATATTCACTCTATCTATATATTCAAAACCAATTTCATTCATACCAAATTTAAAAGACTAAATCTTATATAAACACAAGCATAATCCCTCCATTTACTTACCTTAAACTTGACCATTTCTTACACTATCAATTCATACCAAACATACATCATAAATCACGTTCATTAAAGCATATTGCCAACACATAACTAGCCAAATCACATGGCTAAGTTCACATCTCATACTTATCCAAATAACTAGCCTATACATGCCATATCTAGCTATATACATTTCCAAAATGTACCAAAACAAGTTGAGTAGTGTGATGACGATCCTCGACGGTCCCCGAGCATTCAGTAGCTTTGACAATCTATAAAACAGAGAAAACACACACAGAGTAAGCTTTCCAAAAGCTCAGTAAGTCATATACAAATAAACTTAACATGAAAGGCATATAAGCATATAGAAACATTGGCATAATTAACTTTCATAGCAAATTTATCACATGTATGTTTTGGTCCATGTACTTGACCACATTTTGCCACATTCATCAATTCAAAAATCTAATATACACATAGTTCTTTCATGCATACTTTCACAGATCATATTATTCTTCCAATATACATATTCATCATAGTAAGATCATATAGATACTTACCTTGTATACACACTTAGTATATAAGTCAACGTACGTGAAACGGATCTACAATTCACATAGCTATTCGTAACACAGACTTGCCCGTTGAACTGTTAGGAACCTAATAGGATACTCAGAAAGCTCGGAATAGTAGTATAATGCCAACGTCCCAGACGAGGTCTTATATGTACTCAGATATCGATGCCACTGTCCCAGACAGGGTCTTACACAAAACAATACGATGCCGATGTCCCAGACATTGTTTTACACGTGAAGATCATATTGATGCCAACGTCCTAGACGAGGTCTTACACGAAATCTCAAATCAATGCCAACGTCCCAAACGTGGTCTTACATGATAAAACAGAACAGATACCTATGTCATGACATAGCTAATCCTATCTATTCCTAGGTTCGTACGGGACTTCTCAGACATTGTCACTAAATCAACCTTATCTCGGAATTCATGTACAGATCATCTTGTAAACATTCATCGTTAACAATAGTCGTATGAACATACATAGTTCAATACAAATACGTTTATTTGCATAATGACTTACCTCGGATTCGATTTAACTGAAACAAAAACGGCTACTCGGTTACTTTCGCTTTCTCGCGGTCTAAGTTCGTTTTCCTCAGTTATTGATCTTAATTCAAGCTTGCAAGTGTCGAAACCTAGGATAGTTTTCCTTCTTTTCTCCTTTCAATATTCGGCTAAATGGATGAACATTATAGCCATTTACAAGCTTTTGTTTTACTTAATATTATGTTATTAACTCATTTACAAAATTAACCTTACTACTAAACATATATACAATTAAACATTAAGGGCATTTATGACCTTTATTTATCCACTATCTTAATAGTGGTCTATTTACTTCATAAGGCCTTCACCTTTTAAAAAAAAAAACCACATTACATAAATGCTTTAACAATTAACATGCATATTTCACATTTAATGCAATTCAATCATTTTCATCAAATTAAACACACAAACGAACAAATTAACTTACGGAAATTTAGCACATGCTTTATCACATAACAAAGACACGGAAAAATAATATTAAAATATTTTACGGACTCGGATTTGTGGTCCCGAAACCACTGTTCCGACTAGGGTATAAACCGGACTGTTACAGACGGCGTCCTCTTCCCCACTCGTGGTGGTGGAATCCGAAACAAGTCGGTAAGTTTTAATTTTTATTATATCTTATGCCCTTTTTTTTTGAAAAATGATAAAAATAAAAATAGATAACAGGTAAAACGAAGCAAATCACATGAGCATTGCCTTATTTTAAAAGCTTCTTTTGAATCAAATTATCGAGGGTTTTTCTTAAACAAGGTGTATTTTTTATTTTGAAACCATGATATATGAATGAAATTACCATGCAAATAAAATCGAATGTACTAATAAAACATATAGTGATGATCACATAATATACATTATTTACAAACTACCATGATAATCAAAGACTAAAAAGGTATAACAAATCAAAAAATTATAAAACAAATTAAAATAAATGAAATGTGACAAGCTTTCAAAAAATAATGAATAGAATTAGAATAAATATGAAAGAAAGAAAATTTGAAATCAACCATTTATAAAACAATAAACGATATGTATATAAAAATTTAAAATAGGTAATACACGTAAAAGTTTGAAATAAACCATATAAAAATCAAAATAAATAATATGTAAAATAAAAAAGTATAAATGAATTTTAAAATAAGTATTATGTAAGGAGAATTTTAAAATAAGTAATTTACAAAATAACTTTAAATAAAATACATAAATCTAAAATGGATAATATGCATAAAATGAATAATGTATATATAATAATAATAATAATGTATAAAAGCATGTGAAATAAACAATATATAATTTGAAATAAGTAATATATGAAAGAAGTCTTTAAAAGAAATAAACTATACAAATAAACACACAAAAAATGTATATATAGATGTGTATATATATATATATATATATATATGAAGAATTTAAAAATAATAACTAATGTAAAATCCATAATATACAATATAATCCAAAATATATATTAAAACGTTTTTTGAATAATGAATTTATAAAGAATCATTTAAAATGAATAAATAAAAAAGAAACTAAAATTAAAAAGATAGGGACTCGATTGAAATAAAAACAGCATCAAAAGAATGATTTATGAACAAATAAAATTATTAAAACAGAGTTAAGGACTGAAATAAAATACACACAAACGAACATGGATTAAAACAGAAAATGTCCCAATTCCCAAAACGCGGCATTTAAACTTGGATTAGTTTAAAATAGCGCACAAATTATAAGGAAAAAATCAAAGAACGAAAGAAATGCAAACATGGCCTAATCGAATGTCAGCGCAAAATGGAGGGACCAAGCGCGCAATTATCCCTTCAACGTGTAAACACGCGGACCCTAAAGGTATCGGATCGGGCCAAATCGGTCAGGCCTATATGGCACCATTTTGGAGCCATTGAAACAAGCCTTAAACGGTGTCGTTTCATTCCTTTTATAAACAAAAATAAACCCTACAATTTAGAACACTTAGCCGCCTTTGAAACTAAAAAAAAAAAAAACAAAATGAAAATAAAAACTTAAACTATCCGGCCTCTCCCCTGTTCGGTCGAATCAAGGAGTGGCCATCCGATCAAACAATCCGCCATTGAGGTTAGCGAATGGAGTCACGTGAAGGCCAAAAGTGACCCTATTTGCGAACATGCCCGAAGGCTTGGCCATTTTCACCTTTCGAAACCCCCTTTAAACCTCCATTTCCACGAAGTAATAGGGATTCGGTGGCAGTATTAAACAGATAAGTTCTTCCTCTTTTATTTGATTTTTTTTTTTTTTTGCATGCAGTAAATAAAAAACAGATAGCATAGAATAGGGAAAAGAAAAATCAAAGAGAAACCAAATCTGAGAATCACCTTCAAAAACTTTTTTTTCTGTTTTTATTTCTATTTTTGTATGTGTAAGTCAGTGTTCGTAAAAAAACGTTACAATGTTTCTTCCGACTTTTATAGCCGAATGCCGAAAATAAAAATTGAAAAATCAAAATACAGCAATTTTTCTTTTTTTTTTGTTTTTCTTGCTGTTGTTGTTTGTCTCCTTTCGCAAGTATGGGTGTACGTGGCGCTGTACGGAGGTGGGCCGACGTGCGTGTGGCGTTCGGTGGTGCGCGTGTGAGGGACGCGGTGGCGGCGTTGGAAAGCCTCAAAAGCTTTTTAGGGTTTTTGATATGTTAAGGCATTTGGGCCACTTGGGCATGCTGATTTTTGGGTCTGTAAATCGGGTTGTAGGTTGGGTAGTGGTTAGTTCAGGTTTAGCATTTGGGCTCGGGTTTAATTAATGGGTCATTGTAATTTTTGGGTTTGCTGTAATAAACTGGACTGTTTATTATTAATTTGTATCTGGTTTTAATTAAATTTGGTTTATTTGGTTTGGTATTGATCCCGGGCAGATTTGGGCTCTTACACTATATATTTTATTTGTTGTCATAATTTAGTCCTCTATTTTTATGATATCATTAGTAAATAGTTAATACTGTTAACAATATCAAAGCTAACATCAATTTTTTTAAGATCACTATTCTAACAAAAACAAATTCATTGACATGTTTGAATATGTGTTTTAATCACATTAATAATTTTAACACTGTTTTTACTAACAAGTGAATATTTTCTTTTACTTAAAAAATGTGCACTAATAAATTTAATAGAATAATTTTAATAATTATAACAACTAGATTTGAAATCGTTAAAGGAACTAAATCCTTAAAAATAAAAATAGGGGACTAAATTTTGAATATACAATTTAAATCATATTTTAGCCTTCAAAAGTTGACACTATAATTTAACATAAATAAATAATTAACCCAAAATGAAACTTAGATTATGAACCATACTAATATCAATAATAAAAACGATAATTGTCGTCTTATTTGGCTGTTACCTAAAGTTAATCATTCTTCCTATATAAAAGATTAACACAAAGTTAGTGTTTACATTAAAATAATTCTCATAGTTAAATCGTTTTCTCTATCTTCATCCTCGTGGTATAGATAATCTCTTAAGCTATAATGATATTATTAGTCATATTCCTCCCAACAACAAAACTGACTTGATTTAAGCTAATGATGGTAGGCATAATTGGTGGTAATCCGTTAGTTGTTGTCTTAGTGATACTACATTAAATGCACAGTTGCATGAATGTCTCCTTTGTGGCAAATCAGCACTTTCAATCACAGGCAAAGGCCTAGTCCATTTATTTATCTTCGGGCCTTAAAGCTTGAATGTTTCTTCTTAAGACCTCTATCTCATCGTGACATGTATGTTGTTGTGATGGAACGAATTCTTGTGGTCAAAGATTTTGAGTGGGAATTATGAGCTTAACCTTGGGCATTTAGAGAAAAAGCAGCTTCATCATGTTGGGTTTGGAGGGAAGGGGGTTTGACTTGCCCTCTACTCTTTTATAATTTCAGTATTTTGGCAGAGTTACTCCTAATATTGTCGGCACTGTTGATCATCATTTCATCTCTTAGATTTCTCATTTGCTCTTGAAACTTCAGAACTTGTTGAGAAGAAGAGTTAAATGATTTTAATACAAACACGATATGTAATATGGGAATAACTTATATTAAAATGATCCTAAAAATTAAGGTTTTTAGGCATTAATTTTTTTTTGTCACACCATCAAATTTTAAATATTTGAAATTATTATTATACACTTATCAATAGATAAATTATTTTATGGACCTTTTCTACCATATTATTTATGGTTCCTTTTTAATTGTTTAATAATATTTCAATAATTTTTTTCCATGTCATTAACAAATAATTTTGAGAATTTTTTTACCCTGAAACTTGAATCTAGAATCTCGAATCCTAACCCAAAAATTTAGAACCCCGAATCTTTGCACCCTAAACTCAAACCCTGAATCTTGAACTCATAATTTATAACTTTGAACCTAAACTTAAACTTTAAACTTTAAACCTTGAACCCTAAACTTAAAACTCAAACCCTAAACTTTAAATCTCAAGCTAAAACCTTGAATCTTAAATTTCAAACTAAAACTCTAAACCTCAAGGTTCAGGGTTCAGGATAAAATAATTGCTAAAATTAAGTGTCAATGGCATGAAAAAATTTGCACAAAAATTACTATTTTTTTTAAATTGGTTGCATAAAAATAAAAAATATTAACTTATGGAAAAAAATTAAAATTTGTAAAAGAATAAAAGATGTTTATTTATAATTTAAAAAATTAATTATTTTAAGTAATTTAATTCAAGTGAAATTAAGTTGGAGAATATATTAGATATAGATAAGTGTATAATAATACTTTATTATTTTTAAAATTTAATGACGTGGTATTATTTTATTAATGCCTAAAAACTATATTTTTAGGATGATCCTAATATAATTTTATTCCCATGTAATATATTAATAGGTAATAAGAGTGTATTTTTTTTTATTTCACAAGCAATCTTAAAAAATTATCATATGTTTCTCTTTAAAAAACATATATATTTTTATTATTTTATTATACCCATATAAGACACTTGTTAATCCCCTAACCTTCTAAAAACTCTATTAACAATGTACTAAATATTATTTTATAAAATAAATAAAAAATAAAAATTCAGTATAAATATATGATTAATATAATGGGATTCCATTTAAATGTGTCTGGTAACGTCTTTTCGGTGTGTTTTATCTTTATTCGCGTGTTTGGGTCAGGTTTTTTTGAGTTTTAATTTCCTTAATTTTGCTTGCAGGCCTGTTTGCTTTGGGCCTTATACTGCTTTTGTTTTAATCTATTTGTTTTATTCATAAAGTCCAGCCCGTTTGTTGATTAATATATATATATATATATATATTGGAACCTCATGTGATGGTCAAGAGTATTCACCGCTCTAAGTGTGGCTTGAGTTTAATTCGTATGCCTTCATTTGTCGTAGATTTTCCCGTTTATTGTGTGTATATATTTTTTTATCTTTGAAAATAGTTAGATATTCATTATATTTCTAAATTATTATTATAAATATTTTTATTTTATATAAATATATCTAATTTATAAGTAGTCTTTTTGAAGGAAATTTATAATAAAAATTACTTTTGATAGTGATTTTTGTTATACCTCATATAACGGATCTAACAACTTATCAATAGTTAGTTCACGAATTTCAGCCTGATGAATTATGTATTTTTAAGACTATACGAGGATCATGTGAAAATCCAGAATAGTTAATTGTTAGTCACAATAACATATCACATCCTAAGACATCACATCATTATCATTATCAAATATATCAAATTAGACTTTCACGCCAACTATCTTAAGACATTACCAAAATTGTCCTATATTATAAAAGAATTATGTAAATAGCTCCCAAACTCACCTAGAGAACCCACCAAATCTCCATCTCTCCCTACCTGTGTTCTTTACTTCATCAAACCATCGTCTTCTTCCCTTCGTTTACCTCACTAATTAACAATTTTAATGAAAATTTTCATTGATTAATAATATGATTCTGTATTAATTAATGGTGACGTAATATAATATCAATTTAAAAATGTCTATATCATTATATATGTCAGATATTTTATTTATTTTTTAATGATTTTAATTTGTAAATATTTATATTATATATCATACATATTCAAAAATAGTAATAAAATCATATTTAAAAATAAATATTATTAAAAATATTTTAAAATTCAAAAAATTAACTTAAAACTAAAATTTTCCATATAGTTTTCAATTTTTTAATAATATATATGACTAGCTTTTCTTTTTTTTTTTTTTGGTAACATATATGATTAGATATGATTGCTTTAATCGATGAAGCACTACGATTAAAGGAATTAAAGAGCGAATGACAAGCTCCTTGAACTCCAAGAAAATTTCCTTTGTGAAAACGTTTCACTAATTGTATTGAGTCTTGTATATATATACAATTGGTAATCAGAAAAAGAATAGTAGGAAACATAAACGCCGAAGTCATTCGTATTTATTTTTAAATAGTTTAATATTATACCAATATTTTTATTTTTTAAAAAATTAAAATTTAAGATGAAATTATCGATGTAAAATTAATAATTTATTAAAATATTCCGGTTTCATGCCCAAAGATCTTATTTCTATAACGCAATTCTAGGCATAAATATTATTGTATGGAAAATAAGGATTGGATTGAATTATTGAGGTGATGAGCTTGCTTTTGTTTTTTTTTTTTTTTTAAAGGTTCTAAAATTTGGTTAAAAAGGAAAAGGGCAACAAAAAGAAGACGTTTCAGTGGCAGTGGAAATCATTATCCTATCTTTTGATCTAATCATTTATATTAATGAACGAAAGTTACATCAATTTGTTTTTGTCTTTTGCCCATCCTATGCAACCACAAAAGAAATACTTTTTAAATTGAATATAAGTAAATGATTGGAGTTAATGTGTTTGGTTGGGTTGGGTTCGGTTTAAATTTTATATTATTTAATTTACTATTGGATTAATGTTATCAGATAGCATAATTTGATTCAAGTTTAATTTTTTTTATATATATGGAACTCGTTTTATTTAAATAAGACTAAATGAATGAATAGTTCTTATAAAATAATAGATTGATCATTTCAATATATATAGATGTTATAATAAACGTCCATAATGGCGGTAGAACGATTGCAAAGCAATAAGAAAATAAAAAGAACACACATATTTTTTACATGGAAACCTTTTCGGGGAAAAAATCATAGGCAAAGGAGGAGAAAATTCGTTAATCTTGAAAAACAAATGATGTAATAGGAGATTCAATTACATATATTCTAATCAAAGTCAAATAGAAAAAAAATAGTTTTATATGGATTCAACTTGTGTTCTTTGGCCTACGGCCCTCGGCCTTTCGCCCCCACATATCCTCTTATTTTGTCATTGTATTTATTTCCTCAACAAATGACGGGATTCGGATCAAACAATCTCTAACAATAAACCAAATCATTTAATACAACTATTATTATTATTAAAACTAGATATAATCATACAAAAAGTTAAAGTTATGAAAATATTTCATAAAAAAAAGTTATAAAAGTGTAATTTTATATTAGAGTAAGTAAATTATTTCTTAAATATCATAATTATAATTGTAAGCTAATTCTAATTTTAGAAAAATTGTGTATGAAAATTTATAATTTTTTATTTATAAAATAAATAATTATTCGCTAGTTGTTAATTATATATATGCTATATTATTTATGAACTTAATTGATTATATGGCATATTGTAATGACTCGGTTATAACTAATTAAAAGAAATGACACAACAAAACATTAGGTATAAGAATGATTTATGTATTAGCTTTCCTTTTAACAATTTTGGATGATTATGGCATTAATTTTATTATTCAATGCACTTTATAAATATATAAATGAATAATGATTGTTGTTTGAAAAAAAAAATCAAGAATTACAATATTAATTTTTTTCCAAAACAATGTTATATATGTATATATATTACAAACCCTAAATTTACTAAAACCCTCAAATCAAATAACAATTATTGGCTTTTAAATATTTCGATTTTTATTCAATACGATTTTGATTTCAATTTTTAAAGTTAAAAATCGAATGAAATGTTAAAAATCGAATGGAATGATTTGATTCAATTTTTATCTGAGGTGAAACTAAAGTAAAACATTTGGAGGGCCCACTTATTAATTGAAATCACCGTTTTTTAGCTATTTGATTGATTCTCAACACCAAATATTGGCCTATAGTTAGTTTTGAATTTAGAAAATTAAAAAAAAAAAGCTATTGGAAGGGTTTGAATCCTAAGTGTTTTATTGATATAACTACATATATCTTTATTCATTTTACGGTTTAAGATTAATCTTATTCAGGTTGAGAGTCGAATTTAGGTAAAGCCTTTTCAATAACGATGATTTGAACTAAATTCAAATGCTTGGAGAATAAATCCATTTTTGTTAAATAAAAACTAAAAACTTTACAGTTAGGTTTGGCTCTAATTTGGGATAAACTATGTTCAAATTTATACTATCCACCGTACATGTAGTTCAGTCCTTGCCAAAGTGCCTCAGACAAAAAAAATAAAAATAAAATAAGTATATTTATATGTATATATTTTTCGTAGTTTTTGTTTTATCCACTCTATTTTCTAATTTGAAAGCAGAGGTAATTTTATTTCTACTTTTAATTTTTAGTTATGTTCTGACTTATATGTGAAATTTTTCAAAATAAAGGCGCACACCAAATCTATTAAAAATTGTTCTCGAAGGGCTTTATCATGATATATCATAATGATGATGATAAATTTAAGATGATGAGGAGAATGATAAGCCATCTAAGACTTAACCTTTTTTGCATCATTGATACAGTGAGTCTCCTGGGGCTTTTGGCAATCTTTTCTTGGTTGATTGGTGTTCATCATCAGGTTAATTTGATGATGGCGATGCTAAGATATAAATTTCAGCAATTTAATCAAGTTGATGTATCTCTAAGTTGTTTATGAATTATTCCAATGTTACAGTTATTGTCAATTTGTCCTTTTTTTTAAATTACTTTACAGACATAACAATTGTGCATTAATTTATAGTGAATTATTTATTGTTTATACTATGTACCGAATCGTTATATTATGGTTATTCATTATTCCTATTAATAATAATATTTTTAAAAAAAATAAAAAAACCCATTATTTGTCCATTTGCATGCCTTAAAAAAGCTGCTTCTTTTTTCAGGTCGTTAACTAAGGATTCAGTCATCAAATTGCTTTACAGGAGCCCAAAACTTTAAAATCATCTTTTACATATGTTTGGCAAGCAAGAATTTATATAAAAGAATGCCACTTGGATTCCATCCCATGAGTAATGAGATTATGGGAAGTAGGGAAGGGAGCTAAATTCAAAGAACAAAAATTAAAAGTTAAAAGCAAAGCAAAGAAAGAAATTAAAACTTCCCACCTGAAAGCATTAAAGTAAAAGTGACCTAATTTCTATGGTGGATGTCTTTTCCTCTTTAGACTTTACACACTGATTCTCTCCCTCTCCCCTATCTTAATTAATTAGCTTAACCCAAAGTACATATGATATGAGCAACTCATTTTGGATTCAAAAGGGGCTTTCATTTGTTGCTACCTATAATATCTAATTAACTATAATAATGTTGAGATTCCTATAAAGAAAATTTAGTGCTCCTCTTATATATAGTGGCAATCATGTAGGGGAAAAAAAGCATGCATTGACATATATAAGCCATTTCCCCATTGTTTTCCTTTTGTTTTTTTTTTTCCTAGTAAAATCATTTATCCACCAATAAATAATAAGGATAAAATCGATTGACTAGTCTTATTTCGATTGGTGTGGGCATTGTCGTTAATGTAGAAGGATATGGGTTCGAGCGCGCTAAAATATATTATCCTCCTATTTATGGGTTGATGAGTTATAAGTAGTTCTAGGCATTGTGCCAAAAAGAGTACATACTTTTGAAAATTTAACATTCAAGATATTGCGAAGCTGTGTTTTAAAAAAATAATAATTGTTTTTAAACAATTTCATTATAGGTTCTGATCATATCTATTCTTTTTGACATAATGCTTAAAGCTACTAATAGTCTCTCCCCAACTCATAAATAGGAAGATAATATGTTTCAATGCACTCGAACCCACGTCTTTTTACATTGATAGCAATATTCGTGACAATCAAACTAAAATCATTCAAAAAAATTAAATAACCATCGTAATAAAATATTATTGATTCAAATTTTGGGCAGGGAAAATGGTTTGCTACGTAAATGCAACGTAATAATGTGGGTCTATATGTGTTGAAAGTGAAAGCGTAAAAGGACTGCTAGAGATGGGCAGATTATACATGCAAATTGGTGGTATTATTTAAGAGATAATGTGGTTCATGGGGTAGCCCCTACCCCCCTCCCCCTCCCAAGGAAAAGAATGACCTGTTCTTTTTATTTATTTATTACAAAAACATAATTAAAATAAATTTGAAAATCTAAATATTTATTTAAAATAAAATTCGAATCTGAAATCTAAACATTTTCAAAACGTCGACGTTTTTATAAGAGTGTTAATTGTCACTAATTCTTCACATATGTGTGAAGCACAAATTTATATAGAGAGTGATTTTTTTAATACTAGAAATCTAGATTACTTAGTGTTATGGTTTTGGAGAGAGTGAGAGAATTCGTTAAGTTTAGCCTACTAAAGCATTCACCATACTTTAAGGCCCACAGAGAGTTGTTACAATAATAGAGTAATTGTAAACACTTTACCCACAGTATAACATCACTTAATAATTTTATTCTCCACTAAGGGTCAATTATTATACCCATTCTCATACATTCTCCTCAAGTTGCCCCCATCACATACCTTTATAACCAACTTATATAATAGAGTATTTTTCTGGTGTGACTCATGTTAAAATTAGAGGTGATTATGGGTTAAGTCGGGTCTCAATAGAATTTTAAGTCTATTTTTTACGTTTTGACTCAATTCGATTTAAAAAGTTGGCTTAAAATTTTACTCAAGTCCGGTTGGATAAAAATGCTAAAATCCTAACCTAACCTAGTTCACCCGTATTAATTTTTTTATATAAGAACAAATTTAAAAAATATAATACATCAAGTACACTAAAAATATTAAAATGCATATTTCTTAACAAATTAAAAATAAATTTAAAAAATTATTTATACTTAAATAACACCAAGATAGGTGTCCCTTAACAAACAAATACTTCTAAAATAGTAGCAAAATTAACAATAAAACAAGAGTTATACAATATCTAAACAATAATAACAAAATAGTAATAATATAATAGCAAAATAGCACCAAAACACAATAGTTTTTTTTCAAATTCGAGTCGGTTCGAGTTCGGAGCCAAAAAGAGCTTACCCAAGACGGGCCTAATTTTTTTCCTAAATCCATTTTTTAAATATATATTTTTCCCAAATTCTCTCACCTTTCAGATCGATCACCCAACCCGGCCAAAAACAAGTTTCCTCTGCCCTGTTTTATGATTAAGAGAGGCTTAGAAATATGACAAAACCCTATCAAATCTCTTCCCCCAAAAAAAAAAAAAACAAAACTCTTGAAGCTCATGAGATTCTATAAAATCATTAACTTTATTTGTCTTAAAATTTGTGTCGTGTTACTTGTTTGTAATACTAAGAGAAAATATTGTTAAAAAGAAACACCTTTGGTTTCTAGAAATGTATTATTATTGGAAATAAAAAGAATAGGGCTACGGAAAAGATGAGTGGCTGTCTGCTATCTTTACAAACTTCCCAACCAATCATATTCCACCACGTGGGTCCCCAACGGACGACCACCAGCAAATCCTTTAAAGGGCCAAATGTTCGTTACAAATTGGACCGGGAAATGACGTCCGTTATGGCCACACTAATTGAGGCCTGAGGGAATAAGTGGCGTAGGTTAAGGGAGAGTAAGGTGCGTAGGATAAAAAAAAAAAAAAAAGTTATGCGCATATCGTCTTTTTCCTTATTTATATTTTTTGCTGCTGTTCAAACACTCAGACGTTAACGTTTGACTAGAGATTTTTAGAAATAAATATATTTACAAATTCTTTCTGTTTATGAACTATTTTTAATTTTTGGGTTGTTTTCTTTTATTTACTTTCATGGACTGGTTGAAAATGCTGTTTTTACAGCAACAACAGAGTGTTTGAGTGTTCAATTTCTTTCTTTCCTTTTTTTAATTCAAGGACTTTGATTATCTGAAGTTTTGTTGATCCATAAGGTTAGTAAAGTTTCTCAGCTCTCAATTTTTATTTTTTTTTGTAAATTTTGAAAGGCTCAAATTCTATTTATTAAGATTAGTTAAGTTTCCAAATTTCAACTTTTGTTGTTTTCTATTCTGGGTTGACGAGAAACTTGAAACTTTTGAGAGATTCAATTTTCATTTTTCCTTCTTTGATCACATCAGTTTAGTAAGTTTGTGCTTTACTGGGTTGTTGGAATCTATGATGGCTATGCAGGAAGTTTGGTATACTTTGTGGATGCTTGTAATTTGTAACATGTAACTTTGGCGCCAATTAAGAGCATTAGCCGAGTCTACTTACTTACTAAGAGCAAGAACTGAATGTAAAAGTAGAGCTGGTTGTCTTGTATTTTGGTACATCGTTGTGCAGTCAACTAATGTTTATCATGTGGGTAAAAGTACAACCTATACTAGGAGATAGATTGCATCTTGTCCCCTTTACTCAAAAAATTGAGCAAATTAGTCAGTTAGATCAAAGAGCAAATTGGTCCTTATGTTAAAAATTTCATCTATTTCTATTACATGTGGCACGCTATGTGTCACTGTTTGATTATTCTATCAATCACACTAGCTTTTAACAATACAAATAGATGAATTTTTTTACAGAATGATCAGTTTTCTCTTTGATCTAATGCATAGGTAGTAATTTGCTCATTTTTTCAGTAAAGAGGGCAAAATGTAATCTAACTCTTAGTACAGGGGCCTTCTTGGTACTTTTACCCAGTTTTTCTCATCTAGATTTTCATGTGAAGGGAAATTGAATTTCATTAGGCTTGAAAATGTTGAATAGTATTTTCTTTGTTTTGAGTTTAAGAAAGATAGAGGGGACATCTTGTTTATAACTTTGCGATGTTTCCCCATGCCTGTTTGCTAGTTATAGATATTCATTTAGAAGTGTTAGTAATTTCTTTTTCTAGTCATTTTTATTGCCTTTGGAGAAAACTAGAAACCTTCATCCAACATCCTTAATAGTAATGCACGCTAGAAAGAGAGGGAAACTCTTAACATAACTCAATTGGTCCAAACAAGTAAAATGATTAGACCCCTCCTACATACAGCTTAGATGTTCCGTAGTTCTTGGGACTTTTGCTAGTATTGAGATGATCTTTGTTGTGTTCTCGTTTCAGCATTTGTATCACTACATTGTTTTCCACCCATGGAGATTGATCCATAGATAGAGGTAAGGAAACAATGAAAGCATTGTTGAAATCTCAGACTCTGTCCTCGGCATAAGATTTGTAAGCTATTTGTTGGTTTTGGTTCTGTTCCAGTTGCTTGATAGAGTATGAGCTCTCCATCAACTGAACTTACCAGAAGGATGGCGATATATGAGCAATTCCACCATATAAGCAGGTGGGCAGACACCTTCAATGGTGACAATAGTCCAAATATTGGATCATCCACAATTGTTCCAGCAGATGTCAGGCTAAAGAACAAGGTGAAGTTGCATCGTAGTTTTATTTCTTGGTTGGTTAAGCATTTCTTCAGTTTCAGGCTATAACTAATTTATGCTGATTTAAATCCTAGGCTGAATGTATACCTTGTGAGCAAGTTGAACCATCCATTAGTGATCAAGAAACCAACAAGCCCACCGATAAGGTAATGAATTTGCCGCATTTGCTCTTTCTCTGCAAGACACACATCTTCCCTCAATTAACATTTAAGAAATAATAGCTGCTTCTTCTTCTTCTTTTTTCTGTCATATCTGCTAATGCCTACTTGTGAGCATTTGTGCTTAAGGCATGCTTCAAAGTCCAGGCATAACCCTGAACCCTTTTTAAAGGAAAGTATTATAAAATCCAACCTGTGTGGTTCCTGTTCTGCGGCTGTGTAGCTGTTTTACATTTTAAATATATTAGAACTCCCGCATCTCCTACCTGTTTCAACTGTATTTATCTTTTATTTAAAGAAGCATAATATGTGCAGATACAGAGACGTTTGGCTCAAAATCGTGAAGCTGCTCGTAAAAGTCGAATGCGGAAAAAGGTAGATGGACAGTTATTTCATTGATTGAACATATACATGTACTTGTAAACTGATTTTATCTTATAGGCCTATGTTCAACAACTAGAATCAAGTCGTTTGAAACTAGCTCAATTGGAGCAAGAGCTTGAAAGAGCTAGGCAGCAGGTGAAGTGAACTCTCTCTCTCTCTCCCCCCCCCCCCCCAAGATATGTTTTCTCTGTTTATCAACAAGGCATTTCTTTTTCCTTTTCTTTTTATTTTCAAGAAAAAGATGTCTCTTTTAATCATGTTTATAAATGTGGTATATGTAACAGATTAGCTAATGCCTTAATGCAGGGTATACACATAGCCAGCGCATCAGATGCTGGTTATTTTGGACTGTCTGGAACTGTAAACTCAGGTTTGTGATCTAATCTACTTCAGTTATCATTGTTTTTGCTTTATAGATTGACTCGCAGAATATTTACCTTCCCGACATCTTAGTTCACTGCCATATATGAGCAAGTTTTATCATCTTATTAGCACTTTTTTGAGATATTTCCTTAATTAAAGTGGTTATTATAGTTCAATGGCTTTCTTCACTAAAGTCATGAATGAAAGTTATTATGCTCGCATGTTTATTAGCATAAATTTTGTATAATTTTCATTCTTTTGTAATTTTGACATTCACAATAATGATATTACACAATTGGAATCGGTAATCTAGTTGTTATTTCAAACAATAGAAATTATGTCCGAAGGTCTCATAAATCACAATGCGAAGCACATAAGTGATGGAAGATTTAATTTATATAGCTTTCAAAGAAAGTAGACTTGTTTTACCTTATGCTTCATTAACTAGCAACCAATGAGCAAAGGTTTCCCTCCCTTTGAATTTCACAGTTTTCTCGTGTAAATGTAAAGTGCATATGTCTTGCTATCTTGTTTAGAATCTTTTCATTTGAATTTGGCAGGGATTACTTCATTTGAGATGGAATACGGACACTGGGTTGAAGAGCAAAATAGACTGATTTGTGAACTTAGAACTGCAGTCCAGGCACACATTACTGATATAGAGCTCCATATACTCGTAGAAAGTGGCTTGAACCACTATTACAATCTGTTCCGCATGAAAGCTGATGCTGCTAAGGCAGATGTCTTCTATTTGATCTCGGGTATATGGAGAACTTCAGCCGAGCGTTTTTTCCACTGGATCGGAGGATTCCGCCCGTCGGCGCTTTTAAGTGTAATGCTCAATCTCGTATAACTCTTATTTTTCTGGAAGGCTGTCAATTCGTTATCGATTAATATGAATAAATTCATCCCAAATTCTCTCATAAGATATCTACCCTGTATAGAATCATGGAGATCTGTCCATGTAGGAAACATTTTCTTCGGAGAAGCATGTCCAAATCCTAATGAACTTGCAAAAACCAACTACAGAAACTTGTACATTTTTTTTAACCACTTGATATCAGCTGTTGCATAAAGAGTAAAAGAGTAAACTGAAGACAAGTACATTAATCCTCAACGATCTGAAGCTTTATTTGGATATTTTCAAATCTTTAGTTTCTTTTATCTTTTCCTGGAGATGCCATATGAGCTACCGACTGAGGTCAATAACTTCTCATGATAATCAAATAGTGTAGGGCTGATGCACCAATAGTAGCTACTTTTCTACTCATGAATTATGGATTTTGTAATTCTGTTTGTTCAGGTTGTGGTGCCACAAATTGAGCCGTTGATTGATCAACAGCATTTGGAAGTATGTAATCTTCGACAATCTTCTCAACAAGCTGAAGATGCTCTTTCCCAAGGAGTAGAAAAACTGCAGCAGAGTTTGGCCGAGAGTGTAGCATCTGATTTGTGTTCAGGAAACTACGGAGCTCAGATGGTTGCTGCAATAGATAAATTGGAAGCCTTAGAGAACTTTGTAAGCCAGGTACGACATTCTTTGCTTTTCATCAGTTGTATCTGATCCCTTGAACTTAAATATTTAGTTCAGTCTTTTAAATGAAAAATCAAAGCTTGAGAATGTGAGGGTGTTGTTGATGTGCCACTGATGTTTTTGTTAAGCATTTAACCTAAACCAACTGATGCCGAACTTGAATATGATGATCACAAGCAATCAAAGACTCACGATATGAAATGACACCACTTTAACGGCTTTCACAGCTCGGAGAGGAGGGAGAATGGAGTTTCTTTGTTTCATGACAATTTATGTAGAAATATATAACATATCTAAGATTGTCTAGAATTGTTTGAATAATTCTCAAGTGTATGTTAGTATATTATCCTAGGATGTGCACTTTGTTTACTGGATTTTGCATGTGTTGTTCCCAAAACAGGCTGATCACCTTCGCCAGCAGACTCTGCAGCAGATGGCTCGAATCCTGACAACCCGTCAAGCAGCTCGAGGTTTACTTGCCATGGGGGAATACTTTCATCGTCTACGTGCTCTGAGCTCACTTTCAGCTGCTCGTCCATGAGAACCATCAATATGTCTAGGCTGTATTCACCAGAAGTTTGCTCCTCAACTGGTAAGCATTTGGATTTTTGGAGGTCTTGTTTTATGAACCACAATATATATGTATGTATATATATAGTTTTCAGAGAAACTTCTTGGGCATAAAACTTGTAAATATGAACCCTTATACTGTATCTCAAGAAGAATTTTAGGTCATTAAAGTTAGATTTACTGATGCTGTATAGTACTTTCTATATTCATTGGAAGCTGGAGAATTATATTAGCAAGCTTGTGATTATCTTACTTTCGGCAATTTTTGGTTATTTCAGTTAGTGGGACAAGAAATTTAGCAATATTAGAATTTCACATTATAAAATTCAATGGTTTGCAAATTTATTGTATACACAAGGATTTAGGCTTGTTGAATTAACACAATGAATTTTCTAAAAAAATTAATCATAACTTTAGACAAGTAACTAGTAGAAGCCACCCCAGGTAAGAGTAACATTCTCTTTTTTTTTTCCTTTTAAAAATGCTAAAGAAAAAGGTTGAAAATAACAATTAATTAGCACAATTTTGTTGTAACTTGTCATATTTCCTCCGTAAACGAAAAGTTTGAATTCTACTGTAAAAAGGGTCTTTGCTACTTACTTTTGAGTGAAATTCCAAATAAAGCCTTTTTTTCTTTTAAATTATAAAAATAAGTCGATTTTTTAAAAAATTACGGGAATGGGCCAATTTTGATGAAACACTTCCAGCTCAAAAATATTACCAGTAAAATCTTTCCAGCTGAACATCAGCTCTAAAAGTGGTAACACCAAATTTTACTACATGAGCACGAAAATTTTATAGATGAGATGTGTATAACAAATGTTTATTGATAATGTAATTATGCATGATAATGTAACAAATTTTACATAATTATGTACTATTCGTGCTCATTTGTACTATAAACATTTGTTACATTATCAATAAAAATTTTAAACTCTATAAGTAAAAAAATTATAAAATATAGTGTAGCCTTTAATCTTATATTGTTAGTTAAAAAAGAAAGCAATCCCACATTGTCTATATATATACATCCCATATTTCACATTGTTTAAGAAAATAAGGGAAATAACTTTCGGTCTATATAAAAGTTTGTTTTATAAGTTTTATTTCCACATTAATATGTGGCACAAAAAAAAAGAAATTGGTGTTATTACTTTTAATGCTGACGTGGTAAAAACACTCTCAACTGGAAACATTTCACTGGTCACACAAAAGTGTTTCCGGTTGTGAGTTTTTTTTTTTTTTTTGTAGTTTTTCCTGAAAATGTTTTGTCAAAATTGACCCATTTCCATAATTTTTCAAAAAATGGGTCTATTTTCGTAATTAAAAAATAGTTTTATTTGATAATTTAGTCCTTACTTTATGGAATTTAATTTGTGGGAGAATAATTCGTATATTTTGGAAATTATTTTTCCTTCGAATGTAATTTCTTAAAATTTTCATATATAATTAGAAAGTTAAAATTAACTTTTGAGATAAGATTACTCTTTTCGTATTTATCTTTTTATTTTAATACAATATTTTTTAACCACAAAATCATAAAAGTTATTTAATTTTAAACTTATTTTAAATACTATCGAATTAAATTTAAAATTATATTTCAATTTAAATATATATCAGATATTTTAAACATATTTTAAATTTAATCATATATTAATTTTGAGATAATGTATTAATTTATAATAAAAATAAATCAATATTATTGAATATTTATTAAATGGCATATTTGATAATAATAACCTCACTTTTGTTAATAATAAAATAGGGATAAACATCAAATCTATACATGAACTTTGATTTGGTGAATTATATAGGTGAAACTTGAGCTGTGATTTATATATATATATAAATCTTTATTTTGATTTAGCAGTACACATTTAGTGAAATGAATACGTGTATTCATTTTTATATTAGATTAATATAATTGTTTATGCATGCAACATATCAACAGTGATAATTCTATAATGTTGTTAATAATTTATAAAAAGTGAATCAAATCAAAGTTTCATATATAAAATAACACAAAATTAAAATTCACATATAACATTTTATATCGAATTAAAGTTCAGACCTCATAAAAAAAAAATCCTTAATTAACTAAAATTTTGTAAAGGAAATAGAAACCCAGTGGAAGCGGAGGTTAAAACTTGTATTAAAGTAAAACGATTAACTGCCATAGACCGAAGCTGTCCACAAGCTTTCAGGTAAAAGGAATTAAAATAGGTTAAAATATGCTGTTAGTCCCTATAATTTGACAAAATTCAATATTTAGTCCTTATTTATAAAGTTAAAAATTAAGTCCTCCCATCTTTTTGATTGAAAAATATTAGTCCGGCATTAAAATTGCAAGTATTATCTGTGGAAATTTATCAATTTAGAATTTTTATTAGAATGTTTTCATATAATCTAGCTTATGATTGATAGAAAATAAATAGGTTAAATTGAAAAATTTTGATAAAACTACTAACAATATTATGATTGGATTAGGATTTTTAAATTAAAAAAAGTAAGAGGGTTGAATTTTTAACTTTTAAAGTATGTAGACTAAATCTCAAATATTATACAAGTACAGGGACTACCAACAAATGTTAACCATTAAAATATTTATTTTTATGTGAACAAATGAAAATAATTTTAGGGAGAAAAAAAAAACCCCTCAGAGAGAGAGAGAAGAAAAATAGAAAATTGAACTTTTTTATTGAAAAAGAAAAGACAGTGAAAATTCAAATATTGGTTATCAGAACCTATTCACTTCCTTCACGTCATCTTTCTTTTTTTTCTTTTCAATTTACCGGCTCTGCCATGCAAAATCCCCAATTCTTATCCAGAAAACCCTAATTTTTTTTTAATTTTAAAATAAATCTTATTTTCATTTCCTTTAATTTTGATTTTAATAACTCAAGCTCATAACCCATCTGAAAAAGAAGAAAAAGGAAATGAGCAATTTGAGGACTGTTTGTAGACCACACTTGGTCTTCACTTCATTGATGTGTAGTAGCAGGCACCACTACCTCCATCAATCTCGATCCAGAACTAGAGTTTCCTTTCGAAACCCTGATTTTAGGTCATCTTCCTTCTCTCCGTGGCTCCATTTGTCCAGAGATTTGAGGAGGAAGGAGCCTTGGTTTCGGGTCAATCAAAGAAGAACTGTCGTTAGGGCATCGAATTGGTCCGATCAAAAGTCTCCCTATGAAACTCTTGGTAATTGTTTTAGCCCTTATCCGCTATTAGCTCGATGAGATAAGCGCCGTTCTTTTTATCGTTTGGTTATATTCCAGAAAACAAAATACTTCTAACAATTTCTTTTTCTGGGTCTGCTAATTGTAATTATATTGGAACTTTGATTTCTAAACAACAGAGTTAGAAAGGGATGCTGATGAAGAACAGATAAAGACTTCATATAGACGTTTGGCCAAATTCTATCATCCTGATGGTATGCTCCCTTTAAAGTTTCATAAGTGAAATATGTGTTCTTACTGACTTGATTTTGTTTTCTTCCATCTTTTGGGCATTGGTGTTGTGATTGAGAATGAAATTTTTGCGTTGGAATATTTGGGGGTTGGGCAAATTAAATGTAGGTCTTTAGATAAAGTGATTAGAAGTTTAAAAAATAGAAATGGTTTATAGTGAACTCTGTTTTATTGATTACTGTTGAGGGTTATAAAATGAGCTGAATAACAAGGAACCACAGGGGTTTAACTTTTAAGTAATGGGATTAAGGTAATATCGTAAGAGTTTAATTGCCCTTGAAGGTGGCTTTTGCTCAGAAACAAAAATAAAGAATTCTGATGTTCTAAAAAGTTAGAGAGTTTGGCCTTCAGATGATTTTGTATGGCTTGCAGTTTCAGTCCTGGGCTTTCAGGTGGAATTGAATTATTTGAGATATTAGGAGTTTTTGGTTGGTAAGAAAGGTGACTTGTGATTTTGCATGTTTGCTGGGAGAACTGTTTTGCAGACTTTTTGGCAGAGATGAAATCATTGATCTCAATTGTTTCACGCTTGTTTGTGATGATTTCTGTCTTATCTTCCAACAATTCCCGAAAAGGCTTTTGTATTTAGCTTTGGTGTCATTCTTCTTGATTTTATTATGCCTTTTTAAGTCACTTTGATGAAAGCTTTAGTTTCATGCATTGTTCAAGGAGTTCTTACAGAGTTGTCTCATGGGTGGGGTGATCTCTTCTAACTGGTTTTGTGGTTAACTTTTTTTTCAAGTTTGGGTAATTCTTTGTTGTTACCATGGAATTCCATGTTATTCGGGCATTGGTATAAGCTAAGGGAGCTGGGCATTTGAGCTGCTAGAATGATGTTTGGAGGTAATGTTGCTTTGGATGCTCAATTGTTGATTGTTACGCAGAATTTTTGTAAGGTTTGATGTGTTTTTTGTTTTTTTTACCATTGTAACCTCCTTTGAGTTTTTTTTTAAATAAAATTTTACTTTGGCTGAGCAAAAATATGTATGTGTGTATGGTTTCAATATTACAGTAAATTCTTTTTTTTGTATTTTCTCATCATTATGGTTTCACCATTAGCCCTTTGTCTAGTAACAGAAAATTAGATTGCAAGGTTATTATGTGGTAATGGGAGAGTTTATCCTTAGCAATTATTTGGGGTATCCCTCTTGGTAGGACGTTTCCTGTGTGAAATTCTTTTAACTGTATTATATAAGAAATCAGCATCTGAAACGGTTGAGAGGAGAGTGTAATGATGTTATGTTGGGGTTAAATTTGGATGCTATAATAGGTGTTTTTATCGAGTACTGAAAATTTGTTGGCATTTCAGCGATTTCTTAAAAATGTGGCATCTATTCTTACTAACTGATCATTTTTCAATTTGAAGTCTATGATGGTAAAGGGACTCTTGAAGAAGGTGAGACTGCTGAAGCAAGATTCATTAAGATTCAAGCGGCTTATGAACTGCTCATAGATGGGGAGAGGCGGAGGCAGTATGATATGGATAATCGAGTCAATCCAATGAAGGTAAGATCTCCAATTTTATGGAATCGAACTTTGCTTGGGAACGGGGTTTATTTAGATGTGCATTTTCCGAGTGATTTGTCATCACCTTTTTTTCCCCCTCTCTGAAATTGAAGATTGAAGCTGTGCAATGAGAGACCTAATATCATCGATCCAAATTTGCTTGGGAACAAATTGGATTGTTCCCCCTCATTTTACTCTTTGTCAGCTACACTCTTAAGAGTCGCATTTCCTTTGCTTTTTTATCCTTTCTTCCAGGCATCTCAAGCATGGATGGAGTGGCTTATAAAAAAGCGGAAAGCTTGGGATCAGCGTGGAGATATGGCTGTTTCTGCTTGGGCTGAGCAGCAGCAGCGTGAGCTGAATCTCCGTGTCCGCCGTCTTTCCCGTTCTAAGGTAACTGACTACTTCCGAAACTTCTCTAACAATATAAATGTACCAGGGTGGACTTCCTAAATAAACATTTCCTGGTTTGCCGCCCTGTGTGTGGTAAATTTTAGTTGTATAACCAGTGTACAGCAGTAGAATCTAAATTAAAGTACACACATGGTTTTGCATTGAAGAAATTGAATGAACTTGAAACTAATTCCGAGTTGACTCAAAATCTGAAAGACTGTTAATATTACTATTTTTAATCACCCTATACACAATCAACTTCATATCATTAATTTTTATGTTTCAGTCAAACAGATGGTGATTCATTCCAGCGTAGTTGCTAAATATCTGAAAATATGTATTTGGGTGAAATTGCAGATAGATCCTGATGAAGAGAGAAGAATCTTGGCAAAAGAGAAAAAGGCATCAATGGAACACTTTAACAGTACTCTTAAGCGGCATACGCTTGTGCTAAAGAAAAGGGATTTAATGCGCAAAAAAGCAGAAGAGGAAAAGAAAAAGGTTATAAATCAGCTTTTAGCTGCAGAAGGCCTTGAACTCGATACAGATGATGAATCTCAGTAGAAATATATTATGTTGTACATATTAATTTCTTTATGTACCTCCTTATTAGATCCCTCCCGCATATACATGGATGCATACTTCTGCGCTAAATCCAAAGGAAATACAGAAACTGTATATAAAATTGTTTCAAGTTTAAGAAAGAAATTGTTATTCCAATGCGGGTGTATGTGTTATGGTGAATGCCTGCAACTGCATGTGCTGGTGCAAAATCTAGCCCTTTTTGGCCTGAGAATGCTAATTAAAAGTTGGAAAGAGAAGGGACATTTAAAATTTGACACCAGAAATAGGAAAATTCTAAATGGCATTTATTACCCCATTGTTTTTCTTAAGATGGAAATGAAACAGAAGCTTTGGCTAACAGAGATTAGCCATAATCGGTTACAGACTTAGTAACAGTGTTGGAAATGAAAACAATTTGTTACAGACTTTGTAACAGTAAACAAAAACTGTGTTAATGTTAGATTACCTTCAAAGGATAAACGTAACGTGTGTTTATGAAAGATATGTTGAATATATCAAGGGATCTCCTGCTTGCCTCGAGACAAGATCAAGTGCTAGGATCTTTTATGTAAGTTGAGTGTCGGTTCACAAGGAGTTCAATCAGTGGATCCTCCACATCAGACCCAGCCCAAGTCTTATCCCGGTGAACTGAAATATTTCCATTATCTGTGACAACTGTGACCACCTCTTTCCGGGTCAAAAGCTCATTGGCTACAACTGCATGCATTTTGTACTTTTTCAGAGCCATAGTGGCCTTCTCTAGGAGAATTTTTGAATCTGTCTCAAGCTGTTGATCGAAGCCAGATAAAATGGAGCCAATCAATTCATGATACATGACACGGAAGAGCATTCATTTGAATAACAACTTTCAATAAGTTCTTGCTTCCAAAGCAAACAATAAAGCAAGTGCACCACTGTTGCTGACCTTGAAGGATATGCAGAAAGCCTTGGGAGTCCATTCCGTCCTTAACACTGACAGCATCTTTGGCACTTGCATAAGTCGCATGTCCAAAGGGCCAGATGCTGACTGAATCTTGTGCTCTACCTGTGCAATTAATCAGTGTTTTTGCCAAAGAAGAGAGAAATTATAAATGAGTATTCAAATGAAAATAATATTTCATTCTAGAAAAGGAAGATGATTTCATTATATTGAACCAATACCATGCTCTTCCAAGGAACATAAAAATCAGAGACAGCAGCAGCAAGATAAAACATTGCATGAGGTCCAAGGGTTCTCATTGATGAAGCAATGATCTTTAACATCTTCACTTGCAAGAAAAACCATTCAGGTCATAAGAGATGGTTGCTGTATATGATGAATTTCAGATGTTTTCAGTGTAATAACAAAGAGCATACTTAAAAGCTATGTATCTAATGACAGTGAGAACTAAATATGGTTACCAAATCTGAAGAAAAACTGAAAACATAAGAGTGCCTAACATTTTCTCCTAAAATTTACTTCAGACTCTCTCCCCCAGTGCATTCATCAACATAGAGAGGTCATGGCCTCAGCCAAAGCTATCATTATGCTTTTCCAAAAGCAAAGATAAGAGACCATTAAGTTAAAGCAATTTTAACGAAAATGGTAGCTCACCCATGAAAAAGCATATAATAATGGCTAAAGCTATCACTATGTTTTGCCAAAAGCAAAGAGGAGAGACCATTGAGTATAAGTTTTTTTTAACCAAAATGATACCTACCCCAGGAAAAAGCATATAATAAAGGCCAAACTTTTAAATATATTTAACTGTACGCTTGAAGCTTCACCCACAAAATACGCATTATGAGTTCCAAAAGGTACAAATATATCAACATTAGCAATGGGTCATTAATATGAACCTCAAAGGAGTCATATGAAAGTTTATTGAAGCCAACCTGAAGATACTCAAATATGGTTGCAAAGGGTAGCTTCAAAAGGAGACCCTCTGCCACTGCCTGCAAGAAAATGCGATGAGGCCAACTGTTAAAACAATGTTGATAAGGCTTGCAACCATTAACTAAAAGAGCCACAAGCTATATCAAAGATAAAACTAGAAGAACGATTAATTAGTAATGTTGACAGCCCATACAGCATGATGATCTCTAATGGCCCCCTTCACTGCTTCAGAATGTGATTGCCGTACTGAAATATTAGACATAACCCAGTAACCTCAGTAGGGAATTCCAGCACATTATTAGCACATATAGCAGGTAAAAATTGGCAGATCAGTGTCTTAACATATATAGAAAACAACATGAAACAAAGAAGCACATTTCTATTAAATTATGATTACCCCTCCCCTTCTAGAACTCTTTAATGAAGTAATTCAATAACTCATGTGATACAAAATAACCTATCAAAAGCCAATTTAATGCATTTGAGTCATGACCGTTATCAAATTATAAAATAAAGAGAAAGATTCCACTAAAACTGTATAATTTGGGGTAAAGATAATCCACAAACCTTGAAAATTGAAATCATCAGCGAGCTCAAAGCATTCCAGCAAAGGATCCTCAGGAAGAGACCTGCAATACGGCTGGCAGGTTCCCCTACACACAAAAGTTGAATCAATACAAATATCCACTGAACACAAACAAAAAATAACCGACCGTGGAAATAAACAATCAACAAAAATGAAATTCACCTCCGATACAAAAAGATAACCTTATATCCAGCCTTAATAAAATACCTGCAAATAATAGTTCCACTCAGTTAAAAAAGAGCCCACCATTCAATCAAAAATCTCAAACTGTTCAAAATTCTTTCACATTACTTACTCTGTAGAAGCCGCTCCTCTATTCCCTGAACTAAAATTATCAATATACCGAACACACCGCTGCTCCAGAGGAACCGTAGTTCCGCCTGATGTCACGCACACAACCCTCCTCCCTTTGACTTCTCCTGAAAAATACGAAATGGTATACATATACATACAAATATACGGTACGGAAAGACATATGCAGAATTGATTCGCTACAGGTACCGTACCAGAAGGAGAATCAAATTGGATGAACTGATTCAATTTGTCAGTGATTTTAGCGGAATCTTTGAGAGGAGGAGCTGACTCGAAGAACGAATCGATCTCCTCCTGAAAAGCTGCAGAATCCATTTCAATTCCCCTAGTACAAATCAAAAAAAAATTCATGCAAAATGAGCCCTAGTTGAATTGAACTTATAACAACATCCAGAATATTAATCAATATAAAAAAGTTTCAATCATTTGGGATTGAAACTTACCTTAAAAAGAAAGGAAAAAACAGGAGAAATGAGAAGTAAAAGGCGAGTACACAATGAGTAAACACTGGCGATAGATAGATGCGTATAAATAGGAGAATCACCCAACTCTTGTAAATCTCTTTTATTTGGAAGTTTTTATAACTTCATCCTCTAACCAAGATTGTTTTTGTGAATTATTTAATTTTAAAATTCAACCATTTAGTCAAAGAAGAAGACACTTACCCCTGTAAAATAAAAATACATTTATCCTACAATGACCGTTTTACCCATTAAGTTTCAATAAAATTTCATAGCCCTAGTATCTATTTAGCAAGCACATTTTAAATCAAAACTAATATTTGTATCTTTTTTATTCTTCAATTTGTTATAATATATCTCATTTTTCGCTTAAAATTATAAAAATTTCAATATTTATAAAAAACGAGATATTTTAATTAAAATAAGAGTCGTTATCAATTTGTTTTTAGCTAATTGTGATCCAACATTTACAAAATAAAAAATATATATATTTAAAATGCCTTAAATTTATAATAAAAAATTCAAGTTGAATCGTTAATTTTAAAATTATTTATTTATAAGTTCAATATTCAAACAAAAATTTGTTTAATTAAATCTTAAATTTTGAAAATTCACCAAATGTGACAAATTTATAATACTCAAGAACATAAAATTTCAAACAATAAAATTTATCATTTATCTTATTCTTCTTTTTCTTTGTGTGCCGCCGCCGGTGCCAAGTCCTTAAAATTTGGCGGCCTTTTTTTACATCGCGTGGTTGGCGGTGGGAAATGGTGGGTCCAAGATCCAAGTGAATTTTTTTTTTAAAATTAAATTTGAATAATCTCTCTGGATTATTTCTACTTTTTTTTTATATAATATTTTAGATTATCTATAATCACTTCCCAACCTATAAATAAGGAGGTAATATGTTTCAATTTACTCGAATTTAAGTTCTCTTGCATTGACAATAATGTCATGCTAATCAAACTAAAATTCAGTCGACAATTTTTTAAAATTTTTAATTAAATTCAATAAATATAAAATTGTATGGGCTTTGAAACACGATCACTAAAATATGATAGAATTGAATTAGCATTCCAACGAAATTCGATGTTTATTTTAATTATTTGGGTCATTGTGATTTATATTTTTGGTTATAGTTATTTGAATATTTTTTAAGGGAAATTATTTGCATATTGCTGACGAAGATTTTGAATTTATAATTAAGATTTGAGGATTGATAAATGTTTTATAAAAGTTTTGTAAAATATTTAAAAATAAATATTTAAAAAAAGATATATGTCAACTTTATAAATATGTATGTATTTGTAACTTAAAATAAACTTACATATATAAATTGAAAAATATATTATATTTAACATCTGATTATATTAAAATATAGGCTTAAAAACACAAATTGGTTCACACTACTCAATGGTCTCACATCTAGTGGTTCAAGGAGGCGATTATTGTTAGCAGAAGTTGTCTATGGGGAGGTACAAATGCAATGTCGACAACGATGCCTCATTTGTTGACAGCGAGTGTATGGGATGGGCTATTGTTGTGCACAATGACACGGGTGATTTTGTGAGGTGCATTTCGAGGTTCATGAAGAGCAAGCTTGATCTTTTTAAGACTGAAATTTTGACTATTCGTGAGGTTCTTTCTTAACTTCGATTTTTGCACGTGGATGAGGTTATAATGGAAACTTATAGTCAACAACTTTTATAGGGTTTCAATTATGGTCATATGGATGCTTCTGACTTAGGTTTATTACTAAAGAATTGTGTCTATATTGCCTTAAGTTTTCAATCATTCTCCTTCTATTGTATTCGTAGGGATGCTAATAAGGTTGCACACATTTTAGCAAAGTAATTTTATTGAAAGCGAACTACATGGACTATACTATATATCTTTTCTTTATTGTTGGTATTGTTAATGACGAGAGATTGGCTAATATGGATGATAATGAGGGGAGATAGATTTAAGTGTATTGGGTAAGCATGATGGCTTAGTGTTCCATTTTTATATTTTGTTTTTCCTCAAAAAACACACAAATTGGTACCTAAAGTATATCATTCTCTCATTTTGGTACCTAAACTTTTTTTTTATCACAAGTGGTACATAAACTATTTTCTTTCCAAGTTAGTACTTCCGTTAGTCAAATCGTTAAGTCTATTTTTAAAGAGACTTAACCCACAAATTTATACCTAAATTATGTTTTTTTTTTCCATTTTAGTTACTAAATATTTTTTATCATAAGTGGCACCTAAACAGTTTTTTTCCAAGTTGATACCTCTGCTAGTTCAATCTTTAATTAAATCGTCAAGTCTATTTAAAAAAAAAAAACCTAACATATGACAAAAAAGACAAAATATTTTTTTTTTCTCATATATTTTCTATTTTCAGGACTAGACCGGTGGTCGAACCAGTCAAACCACCAATTTCCAAATTGACCAATTTGTTCAGTTTAATCACATAAGTTATTAAAAAATTCATAAAAATAAAATATTTGAAAATAAAAAAACCCGGTTCAATTGATTTTTTTTTAGCTTGGTTTAATCGGATTCACAGGTTTATTATTGGCTAGATTTTTTAATGAATATAGCATTTTGGTGAAAATTGAGTAACATAAAAATAGTTTAGTTACCACTTGTGAAAAAAGAGTTTAGGTGCCAACTTAGGAAAAATTATACAGTTTAAGTACTAATTTGTGGGTTAATTCCTTTTTAAAATAGATTTCACAATTTGAGTAACGAATATACCAATATAAGAAAAATTAGTAGTTTAGGTGCCACTTGTTATCCAAAAAAAGTTTCGGTACCAAGTTGTGAAAAAAGGTATAGTTTAAGTACCAATTTATGATTAAGCCTAAAATATAATTTAATTCCATAATCATTAAAATGTTTTTATAAAATTTATTGAAAATAATTATGTAACATTAAAAAAAAAAGCCCAAATTATGCATGCAATTATGTTTACAATTAATTACGCTATTTTTGGTATTAAATTTCTAGCATTATATGGTTTATTGGTTCACCTAAAATGATAAATACATAAACTATTTTCTAAAATAAAATACTAAAGTCATCCTAAATAATTAAATGTTGTCAAATCATAAATTATATATCAATCTAAAAGTATTTTTCCTAGTTTGTACTTTTATATAAATTATAAAATAAATAGAATTGATAATATATAATAAATTAAAAAAGAATAAAAATAATGTAGATATTATGAGTGTCTTTTTAAAAATTATATTTTAAACATAATAATTTAATATTGTAATATTAAGAATTAATTTAATAAGTAAAATCTGATAATTTATTTATCTTTAATATATATATATATATATATATATATATATAAGATTAAATTATCACACCAAAACAAAAGAAATCCATTAGTTAGTTGTCAAGTAGAAGGTAGGGGGTAGCTTTTTTGTAGCTTTTTTATTAAGTTATAGATTAAAGATATTTAACTAAACTACCACCAATTAATGTTGACAGCTACGATCTTTTTAAATGAAAATATATCAGTACTAGCGGCTTTAAATTCATACTAATTAAACCAGAGGAAATATTGCTTATACTTTTTTAGGGTAAACTATAGACTTAGTTGCCCAATTATTAGTATATTTTTATTTTGGACATTTAACTATGTAAATTTTTAATTTAGTTAATAACATTTTAGATTATTTCTATTTTGGTTAGTTGACGGGAGTAATGATGTAGTTTTTTCTAACTGCTATAATAACACATTTAATTTTCAATACTTATACATTCTATTAATTTAATCTTAATTCTAAATAATTCAGTAGATTTAGCCCTCCACATTTGTAAATTCTACCAATTTAATCCTCAAAATTAAATATATTTATATTTATATTTAAAAAAATAATGAAATTTTGATAAACTTGTAAATTTGTGATTTTTATAATCTTCATTCATGATCATGCTCATAGCATTCTCAACAAAGGAATCCAATTTTTCCAATAAAACCTAACAAATAATTAACAAATAAAGAGAATAATTAAAAAAACTTTCCATAAACCTTTTGCATTCTTGCCAACTTGAAGAATCACTTAATAATTTTTGAAATTTATTTAGAAAAATGTATAAATTTTAGAGGTTTTCGATTTTTTTAACTTGAATTTTAGATTTTTTTTGTAATATTTTTAATTTTAGGTACATATATTTTTTATAATTTATAGTTTTTTTTATATATTTTAAAAAGTTCATATAATTTCTTTTAATTTTTAAAATATTTTTATAAAAAATATGACATCATCATTGCTACATGTCACAACCTAAGAGTGCATTTTATCCCATATTTAACACTATTACAAAAAATATATATCAAAATTCCTAACAGAATGAAAATTCGAGTACGAACTTAAGACAAAAAAGAATTTATAAATGCCCACTTGGGAAAATGTGTCAAGTTTGAGGAGCTAAATATCAATTTATAAATGTGAAGAATTAAATTTATTGAATTATTTAAAATTAAGATCAAATTAATAAAATGTGTAAAAATTAAGTACTAAATATGTTATTATACCAATTAGAAAAAGCCCACATCTATCACATTGCTGAAGCATTTAAGGGAAAGTGATCAGAACAGAAACGATGTAAAACGTGTTGACCAAAATAAAAATGATTTAAATCCTTAGTTAAATTGAAAATTTTCATAATTAAATAGCCAAAACAAAAACAAGCTAATAATTAGGTGACTAATTGTAAAAATCAAGAATGGTTAACTCATTAAAAGCTTCGACTCAAACAAGGGAATGGAACCATTTTCCTAAATAGTCGAGTTTGAATATCTATAATTGAATAAAAATTAAAGTTTTATATACTACAAAAGAAAATCCCATTTTATAATTATACAAAATAAAAAATCACACATCAAATTGCACTTTAAATCAAAATTTATGTATAAATCTGATATTCATCTCTCTTTTTTAAAAAAAGGATTTTCTTTTAAACTAACTATCAATTCCATACAATTTTCACAAACCATTAATAAAATTATCAACATAGCACAATTAAAATTTCTCAACATCAAGGGAGATTGATCAAACAAAATAAACGCACAAAAAAGTATATAAAAAATAAAATAGCAAACTGAATTCAACTTGCTCATATAAAGCAAACGGAAAAGATGTCTTAAGGATAAGCAGCTGAAAAAACCAGACGCTCAAATTACAGAGAGCATGTAGGGCCGTGCTCACTGTACTTTATTTAAAAAACAAGACCAAGAGAGAAACATATTTGTACCTAGAAGTAGCCATGCAACCATACCAAGAGCTAGAGAATCACTCCTCCTCGGTCTCAGACTCAGCATTCTGGAGCCACTCGATGAAGGGCTTGACATTCTTCCATATCTGAGAGCTCTTATTACTACCAGCTATACCTTTATGGTACCACTCCATGATGAACTCTTCTTCCAATATGTCATCATCATACAATACTTTAATAACTAAAGCCACCTCCTTTGCTGCCTCAGGGCTGGCTTTGCCACAAAAAAACTCCATAGAATGTAGAAGCATCATCTGGCATCCCTCTTCATTGGCTGCAGCTGCTGCCGCTGCCCCTGCTGCAAGGTAGTTCTTCTTTTTAGTTACTTCCTTAGCAAACCCTTTCCCAACATCCTCAAAGAGTGCTGTGAAAAGAGCATCCATGATTTCTTGGGAAGTTCCAGATAGTGAACCTAGGAAGGATTTAAGCTGAGTTGGAGAAGACCCTTTCTTGAGATGTTCCTTTATCTCGTTAACAAGTTTCTCGTGGGTATTGAAACCTTTCTCATGTACCTTGACATCAGGCTCCGGAGTCTTCTTCACTGACTTTTTCTTCTCTTCATTGGTAGATAGCATCACCATATCTGCAGTAACAGCACTTAACTGCTCTTGAATCCTTTGTTGAGCAGCCGCCAGTGAAGTATCTGTTTGCCACTGGACATCATCCTCGTCATCGCTGGCTACCTGTTCATTCTCATCAACCTGGCTTTGTGAAGGGGAATGATCCTCATCAGAATGCTTGCTTTTCTTCTTGGTTACTGCACCCTTGGAAGCAACAACCTTTGTAGTAGAGGAACCTTTCTTTTTTGCCTCCTTTTTAATCTTCTTCAGCTCTTCATCAGCAGCCTCACCCTCCTTGAGTCTCTCCTTTTCAGCTCTCCTCATCGCTTTCTTGTCTTTTGTTGACTTCTTTGCCTCAGGTGGGTTTTTAAGAATGAATGTCGTAAGCTTATCTCGCATGTCAACATCAGAAACAAATCCACATGCAGCACATTTCAGGGTAATCATCTGCGTCTTGGTAATAATTATCTCCGTTTCAGGGTTCCCACAACCATAGCATTGAACATACTTCTTAATGAAGTTCTCAAGAAGCCCTGCAAGCTTGGCAGTGTCGTGGGCCCCATTTACATGTGAAGTTCCAGTCTTCTCATCAAACTTGGATTGAGCTCCCAGCTCACAACCAAAATACTTTGTAGTGTAAGAAGCAGGTCTAGCCAAAGCCTTTGCAATCTCAACCATATTAACTACATTAGTCTTGATGCCATTTCCTCTCCCTTCAATCTTAGTTATCATTTTGGGCATCTTATACCTATAAAAGGCATCATCACTGTTTGAAGCACCAATATTTTGCAAAGCCATCTTGATCAAAACCGTAGGTGAGTGTTAATCAGAAAGGACAGATCAAATACTTGTGTTCTCAATCGCAATGCAAAAGTTTTTACCAGACAGCCTCCTTGCACAATGGCAACCGAGACAGTGTGTGTTATTAGCCTCAATATGCATGCAGATTATTTCAGAAGAGGAAATTATATTCTTTTTTCTAGACTTGGGGCAGTACTCTCCGAGCAATCCAAATGACGACAAAAAGTGAGAGGCCCGTTCAGACATAAAAGAAGATTCAATCGTATCTATCTCCACTTTGACAAGCAGAAGACACAGCAGATTAAGCTGCCAACTTCCTGAAATAATACCAGTCAATCCAAGCAAAAGTTGAAAAGTACTATATCGATAACCAGCATAAAACTCATCCACATCAGGACTTGGCAACAAACAGCAAGCATCGACACAAATAAAAAGTTAACAGTAAAGGAACAATGACACATAAGAATACAATTTAGAATGTTACATATACATGAAGATATATACAAAAATTTCAAATGCCAACAAAATATCACAATTAATAAATATTCATTTCTTAAAGCCCAGAGATTCCAGTACTAATCTAGATACGCAATAGCAATCAAAACGCTTTAAAAGAAAAACTACTAAATTTCAAGGTGAATCTAAAGATACAAAATTAGACAGATCAAATTGAAAAAAAGTAAAATCCCAATTCTAAAACCTTTAGTAATGTTATGAGATAGATTTAATAAAGAACTATTAAGTACTGCAAATTCAGCATTAGATAATCTAAACAATCCTTTCAGCGTTAAATAATGAAAAAACTAAACAGAACACACACACACACACACACACACACACACACACACACACACACATATATATATATAATATCTGTATTGGAATCATCCAAATACGGAAAAATCTTCAAAAGGATAATGAATAATCAAAATATAATCCATCAGGCCAGAACCAAACTACATCAATCAGATCATCAATCCAAATCCGAACCTATATAAGCTCATAAAATATAAAAATATAAACAGATCTATAACGATTCAACAACAGAAAACATAAACCTAGATATTGAAGAAAGACATCAGAGAATAAAATAAACGATACAAAAATAACAAATTAAATCAAACAAATTCAGAAAAGAAATAAAATTGGATACGGAAGAATCATACCTTTTATTAGATGGGAAAAGGAGGGTTATTAGAAAGATTGGGAATTTGAGAAGAGAATGTATGGATTTGATGTGAGAGAATGAAGAAAAGCACGCAGCTTTATACGGCGAATTGCAGAGAAAATGTGAAAACTCTAGGGCAAACTCAAAAACTTCGAATTTTGAAAAGGTTAAAATGCGATAAGTTTTTATACTCTCAGTATTTTTATTTTTAAAAGTTCTAAAACAATTTTATTTGTCTTAATATTTAGATCTAAATTTTAAAATCTGAAAAATAAATTGGCAAGATTTCTAAAAATAAAATATAATAACTAAATTTTAAATTTACGAAATATATAGAGATACGTACATAACCTTTTTTTCAATAATAATTACTTTTAAACCAACTTACTTTATTTACATTCTTACCATTAATTCTATTTATTACTTAAAGGTAAATTTTATTTCTCTCGACTTATTTAGTTGATAAAGTACAACTACATCATAATTTTTTATGTCGTATTTGATGGTATAAATTGTAATCACATAACTAAATAATTTTAAATTCTTAACAAAATAATTATTATAAAAAATTATCAATAATATTAGAGAAAAAGTATATAAAGTAACAAACTTAAAATTAAATCATTTTATATAATATGCTAGAGAAAGTATTCGACAATATGATTAATAATAAAATTAACAAGAAAAATTAGTCTCTTATGTAATTTTATCTAATTACTCTAACATTTCATATTTATTGGTTTATTCTCTCTCTACCATAAAACATATGCTCTTTGTTATCATTGATTGGTCATTGACCAAGTGTAATAAATACTAAGTAATTTAGTATAAATATTTTATAACAAATATCATGTAAATTAGTTTTAAAAGCCACTTAATAATTAGAGTTAGGTGTAATTGTGTATAACTACACATTTGCAGTATATTTGGATAATCACTGTAATTAGTGAGTTATATTCTCCAATTCTTAAAGAGAGGGTGAGAATTGAAGCAATTATGAGAATATTTACAAATATTTACACTCAAATCCAACTCTTCTATGGCTTTTAAAATATGATGGTAGTCATTGCATATACAGCAAACTATAGGGTGCAATGTTAGTGACAAAGATAAGATTTGCCCCTCCCACAGAATAAGAGCAATATATCTTGGCCCCCTAAATGAATTGAATTAGAAAAACATTGTCATGCTCAAATGAGTTGATATAAAATATAAGACTCATTTATATATATCAAACTATTCGAGATTCAAAAAATAAAATATTAGACTATACAAATGTTACTATTCTGTGACTTATTCAATTTAGATATCACAGACAAAAGGATGGACTACATAATAACATTATCACGAAAAATTTATTTCGGATTATGATTTCCTACAACTTAAATAACAGTGATGTATTTCTAAATGTCACTTATTGATTGCAACATTAGAGTTGTTTTATAGTATCGCAAACCTTACAAAATCTTACTAAATCGCACCTTATGGGTGAAATGATTAGAATTCAAACAAAATTGAAATTATATTTAACCTTTCATATAATTTAAATTGATTGATTATATAAGAATATTTATATAATTAATTTAATTTGAAAACATTAAATTTAGACAATATATATGTACTGAATGTAAATACATTTGAAAGGTAAAGAAACTAACCCGACCTAGGCTAGTCTTATACACTGGGTCCTTAAAGTCTTTATCCTTAAAAACAGAAAGCATAGAAAATCTGCATCTCAAACAAATTCCAAGTGGTTAAGGCCACCTGAGTCAAAAATTAAGTGATGGGCGTCGAAACCACCAAATAAAAATTCCTACGATAAAATAAATTTAAACAATAGTAAAAAAAAGTAGGGTCGAGTCCACAGGGATTGGTTATTATGATCAACTTTCGTCATTTTTTTGTGAGCAGAATTTTTGTCGTGACAGTAGTCATGCCCACGACTCAAAACGAACTTACTGAAAAATAAATAAAATAAATTAGAAAAGTTGAAAATGTCTGGAAAATAAATGAGATAGCAGAAATAAACAAATATAAAAATCGAAAATAAAATAAAATTAGAAAATGAATTTGAATTTTGTAGATAGAATTATAAAGCCTTAGTCCTAGGCTCGGTGAATTCTAGTTTCTAAATTAATCACTGAAAATGAGTTTTCTCCTCCAAACAATAAGCTAGTTATAACGATTAAAAACGTCCCAACCGCCAATTCTTTCTTTCATAGTTGATTTCGGTACGTCCTGCAAACCAACCTTTACTGATTGTCTAATCGCGATACATGCGTTAGCAATTCAAGACCTCGGTAGCCTTGAGACTGAAAAACCCAACTCAGATCAATGGCCTCAACCGCGTGGGACATTTAAATCCGATCATCATCTCCCTTGATGAAAATCCCACTAGTATGACCCCGCCAAAATATGCCAATTTGTTCGCGGGAATCCGAATATAGCACGGTCGACTCGTGTTCCTAACTGTACGCCAAAATGACTCCAACCCAACGCTCATTTTTAAGTTGAAATCGAGTTAACTTTCAAGGAAGAGTTTGTCAATCCCAATGTTCCGGAGATACGGTGAACATCGTTATAAAAGATTTTTAGTGTGAATACATTTCTCACGATTCTTGACCGGAAATAATATCGGCCTAATGCTAAAAAGAGATTTAGTGAAGCATGAAATTAATCATGCTTTTGTTGTTTTATGTGAATAACTTAAATGGAAATGGTGGGAGATGAAATTAGGGAAGGATTTGAGAAATAATTAACCCTAAATATTGAAAAGTAAATGAAAGTTGATAGAATGCCTCGTACTATGTCACGCAAAGAATGAAAGAAATGAATTAATTCTTTTTATTCAATTTCCAGGTATTCAATGTGTGTTTTTTCAAGTAGACTGTACACCTTATTTATATACAAACTATATATTAAAATTAGGCTAATCTCACCTACCCATTAATTACATGAAATAAAATACTTAATTTTTTTTTTTAAATTTAGCTTTTACAAGATTAAAAATATGATCAACCCTTTAATGTTTCTAAATTTTTTATTTGACCCTCTTCTATTGTTCATGCTCCGTTGAATTTTTTTCTGCTTGTTTATGCATTAAAGCATCTGAATTTCACTCTTCACATAATTTAAACATAAAATTCACCAATTAGCAGGAATTAAATTTAAGCACTTAAAATATGCAAAGTAAAAATGCTATCATTAAGCAACCTTATTATCAACCCCAAGTGTCCAACACGTGTTGAGATTGATCACTCAGCAATTGTCGGTGCCAACTTCCCAAATTCTGAAACATCCGTCGTCTAACGAGAAAGAGCCTTCACCAGCTTTTGGCAATCCAACTCGACAATTACGTTGTCCATCCGGAGAGATTTTAACCACAAAAGGGCCTCCCTAATTGCAAAAGCCTCAGCCAAACATGGACCATAAGAAGCTCTCTCAAACCCGAATAGCATCTCACCAAACGACCCCCACTGTCCCTTATAATCACCCCAAAACCAACAGCCATACCGTGATCCAAACTCGTGGTGTTGCATTTCAACAACCCCAGGGAGGTGGCTGCTAGCGAGGGACCGCACAACCCGACTGACGCGAAACATTCCCAGTCACTACTTGTTGTTCGCCTACACCCTACAAATCATCAGCAACAGGTTGTTGCTGCATCGAAGCTAACTGGGCAGCAGCAAAAACACGATTTCTTGCCTCCCACGATTGCACCTGAGCATAAGCAAACGCCAACAACTGTTGCAAATTTAAACCCTTCTTCTGCCACACATGTAAATTCTGACCAAACCAGAGACAACACAGAAGCACAAGGCAATGAACTTTCAAATGACGAAGCACCCAACAACTCAACAAGAAGTTGGTACGCAAAATCTTGACCATGAACAATCTCCACAGCGCCCCAAACTATAGAGCAACCGCACCCAAATAAAATATGATCAAGATCCACAATGCCCCCACAATGAGAACACTCCGGCGACAGCACAACACCCTTACTCAACAAATGGAACTTTGTAGGAACAAAGGAGCGCAAACAACGCCACACAAAATCTATCACCTTAGGCGGAAGTGATAGATTCCAAAGAATTTGCCACGGGCCTTTCGCAAACGAATCTAGAGTATTGGATTAATTTCGATATCAAGCATCACTATGGGTCAAAACAACAATAATATGTTGAGATTGATTTGCAGTTAATTGACGACAAAATATCATCAAGAGTTTAGATGGCGAGTCAGCATTCTCGGAATATTATGTAATAATCAACAATTCTCATAGTGATATCCTTCTACTTAAAGGTCACAGTTGTATATAGTAGAATATAAGTGACCAAGATAGGGAGTGGTAGCTTAAAGGAAGAGTTAATTTGATCTGAAATTGGTGGTTGTCATCTCGTACAATCCATGGGAAGATAAACTTCTATAATATCTGAGCAGACAGTACGAAACGAGAGTCGAGATGATGCCTTTGTACGCATCAAAATCACTGGTTGAGCAACATTTCTTTGGCAGGTTAACGTTAAGAAAAAAAATATGTACAACAGCTACACTATACATCAGACTCACAGCACGCACAGTAGGACCCTTTCTCTTTTTCTTTTTAATAAGCAAATCTCCATTCCTTTGTCCCACAATCCCTAACGACCCTTCAAGACTGAATTTTTCTAGCCTCTAGGCAAACCTTGATGGAATGAAATTCTCACCCACTGTACAGTTACTCTTGTGAGATATACAACAAATGATATGCCAAAATTTCCCCATCCCGAGTCACATCACGCGGCTCATATGGCATTGAGGCCACACTGGCCCTAATCAACATCTCACCACTGCTTCTGCCACTCAACTGCCTTCATCAACATACACCTCCGGTTCCGCACAGAAAACAGCTACATTAGGCACAGATGGGCCGTCACCCTTCCATAAGGCAATTCACAACTGGTGTATTGACAATGCCTAACCATTGTGCTCCAACTGTCCATCAGAAGTGGTATCTCGTGTGAGGTGCTTCTCCTTGGGAAGACAATCGACAGGAACATAACAATATCCTTTTGGTAACCGTGAATTCTTCATCGATGCTTCATCCGATGTCATTACCAGCTCCTTTTCAAATGTTTCAATTGGCTGAGATTCATCACAAGGCAAGCATCAGCCATATTCCTTTATCTATGTGCATGCATAAGAGAACGTGTAACAAATTTTACCTTCCTGGATTTTGAGTTCCATTCTGCATTATCCAAAGCATTACGAGATGCAAGAGAATATCTGTGTGGTATTTGCTTCCCAGAAAATGGCACCCTCTCAGTTGGCTTCCGAACAAAGAGGCTTTGGGAAGTGGAGCTGACATCAGTTCTTTGATAATCGTCCACAAGCACAGGAACCTTTGCTTGGTGCTTCACTGAAAGTGTACTGTCCACAGTTACGTCATCAGATCGCATTGCTTCACTGCATGATTTGTTATCATCTGTATGGCCCTTGAGAGAAGTTGTTGCAGATTCGGAGCTAACATCCGGATGGAAAAAGGGACTATGAACAAGCACTGAACGAGTAACATGATCTCTTTTACAGGCAAGTATTTCATGTGAGCAAAGAACCAACTCTCGCTGCAAACATTCATAAATTACATTCCAAGATTTATTCATAAAATAGAAAAACTATCCAACAGAAGCAATTGCACTGGAAAACAAGAGAATAAAAACAACCATTAAAAAAAATCACCTTCAATTTTTCACGTTTGATTATTCTTTCACAAAGAAGGCGTAATCTTTCCAGTTCAACCTGTAGAGGAGAATCCAAGGACAACTCAACAACCGCACAGTTCATACACTAGTATACATTATAACACCAAAATTATTACATAGCACATATCCAAGCAAACCCAAAAGATGGCAAGAAAGCCCTTACCCGTATTTGCTTCATGTTTTTCAACTCCTCGATTCCATGTTTAAGAGTTTCAGCCTACATATGTTATTGAACAGATAAACAATACAGGAAAAATAACCTGCAATAAAAAATTCCGGTATTTTTAGAAGAAATCAAAATTTTCAAACCTTTGCTCTCTGCTCCACACTGTGTTGTTCACAATAAGCTTTGTGATGCAATTTGCCACCACCAAGCTTCACATTCATACAGAAGCCAGCACTTCTAGCACAGGAGGGATGGAAAGTGATCTGACAGTGACCATAACCACACTGCAAAGAATAAAACAGCAGCTGCTTAGATACAAGGTACATTAATTGCAACAATTTCTAGTTAACAATTTGAGTAAAAAAAGTACTTTTACTATATAACTCACCTTAATGCACGCACCACGCTTGCAACCACATATACAACAAACGTCAACCCCCCTTGAAGCCAAATGCTGATATTCCATTCAATATTAAATTCAAATAAGATCTATAGAACTTTCTCCAAGTAGTGATTATCTAATGCCTTAACATGCATACATACCATTCCCTCAACAGGATTAACTTGTCCCCTTCTGAATGTTGATTCAAGAACCCACTACAAAATACAAAAAACCACGTCATTTCATTTCATTGGCAAGAGATGAAACGTTAAAAACCCCCACAAGAAAGAAAAAATCACCTCAGCACAGAAAGCATGTACCCACTGGCCATCTACAGATTTCCTAAAAGCACCAGTAGTACCACCACATAAGCCACATTCTGCAGCAGGATAAGGTTTCTCCCAAAAATTTAGAGATGGAGCTCCAGAGGATCTAGATGAGAACAGTTCTTCACATAATTCACAGCGCCAAGGACCTGTAGATTCTTTAACGTTGCGATAGCAATCCAAGTGAACTGCAACCTGTGAACAGGACTAAATCAAAATTCCAAACAGACAAAAGTAAAATTTCCCATTAAAGTAAAACTAATGGTTTTAGGCTAGAAAACCTTGCAGCCAGAACAGACTAAAATAGGATTCAGTACTGTCTCAGATCTCCTGCAGATATCGCACGACCTAGGATGTCCTTTAGAAAAATCTGTAACTGATTGAACATTATCTGAGTACTTTTCAGATGAAGTCCTTGAGACAGCATTCCTAGAAAGTGCATCTTTTGCTCTTGTCTGAGAGTTAATGCCGGCCCTTCCAACAGAAGCATTCAGCTTCAATACATTCTGAAAGAGAATAGAGTAAAATTTTATCCTTATTTAGGAGCAGGAGAAAAGCAAATGCAAAAGAGGATCCATAAGAATAACCTCTTGATGACTAGAATCTTCCAAGCCATCTTTTCTTGATGAAATCCTGGAGGAAGCAGCTACAGCAGCAGTTGCAGCAGCCAACACTGCCTGTGCCTCCTTATGTCTTCTCTCTTTACGGCCCTGCTTCTTTGCTTCTCTTAGCTCATAAAGATATCGATTAACGAGCATAGTATCCCATATCTTTGTCCTTGATGCTTCAACCTCCTGTGGTAGACTTTTAGCAACCCTAGAAACTAAATTATCTGTAAGCAGAATCACACAAAATGCAGGATATAGGTTATGACAAAGACACATAAACAGAAAGAACCCTAGAGCAGAAAAGATGAATACCGGTAACATGGTTTCTTGAAACTGCATTGCCCAGTAACCTATTCTGATAAAATATAATTTCCCCTTCCACTTCATCCTCCGGAGAAAATTTGAGAGCTCTCAATTTCCTAGCCTTAACTGACAGCTCTAAATCATCAACAAGACAACTCTTTTCATTGCACATTGAATGTTCACTTTCGTGACTGCAGCAAACACTAGCATTTGAAGATGCCACCAGACGAGAGAGATCTCTCTCCTTTGCACCTGTAAAGTGGAACTTATTAGACCTGCCCAAAAAGACAAGCAGAAAGAAAGAAGAAACAGCAGCCTAAATAATGAGATGAAACTTGCCATAGAACTCATATAATGTGTCCTTTCTGCCTTCACACTCACCCACTCCATTCTTGCAAAGCAACCCATTGGGCATCTGCAGCAATTGCTTCTGTGTATACGGGTGAATGTAGAAGTTAGAAAATTCTTCAGTTCTTCTGCAATACAAAATTGTCAAGAATCAGAGATTATCTCATCAAAATAGATGGAAAATCTCCTTCAAAATATAACAAACACTTATAAGGGGAAAAAGAACTATAGGGTGCTGGTTTAACAAAAAGAGAGAAGTCTTTTCACAAATTTACATGAGATCGGCGATAATTGGATTAATCGAGCAAATAGAATTTCCTTGATCTGTTTTCTTCTCAGGAGTCATTGCCCTCTCTGATTGACTCTTTCCATGAAGGCTGTCATTTAAGAGATCAGTTGAATTTCCTGTCCAATTGTACAATTATGGATACAATTCACATCAGAATCATAAAGAATAATTAAATTGGTTGAGCTAAATCAAAGAAAACATGGAAAAGAAAGACAACAAATCACAGATACGACATTGTTGATGATAAAGAAATGCCAGCATCTTGATAATTCATACAGTAGAAAAAAGACAGCTTGACCATATGACCTGATTTGAACTGCCCCAAGTTCCTAGAAAACATCGGACTATTTTGGTCACCCTAGGTCAAATCTAACTTCCAAAAAATATTTAATGCAATGTAAAATATTTTCATGAATACTGTACAATGCAATCTTATCACGTAACTTCGTGATTTAGCCATCCAAACAGATGCAAACAGAAACTTTCAACAGACAGTTAACACTGCAAAAGAAATCCACTGATTCTACCCATGTTACCTAAACTCTTTATTTCACCAAATCTGATACCTATATCTAACATATATCCATATATGGATATGAGAGAATGATCTCCGAAATATATGCAAAAATTGAAAAAGTTTATAATACCCAAAGTTTATAATACCCATCCAGATGCATAGCCGTGTCCAACACTTGGCCCCATCATAGGATACAACCACTAACACTTGTTCTTAAATTAGCTAAAGGATTTGCTCCCAATTTTTTTAAAAAAAAAATAGCTCATGGATTGACCAGCCTTGGCATGTCACTTGATTCTACAAGACACATGAACTGCATGCAATACTAACAATTGCTATTAACATTATTCTTGGCATGAGAAGCCAACCGTGTCGCACTCTGCTTAAACATATCAATGAAAAAAGGAAAATGGGTGGGAACCAATACCTCTTGAACAAGGCAGCATGGCACCCATAATAAAATCCAAGAACCAAAAATTAACATATTTAATCCAGCGAACAAAAACAATCAGGACTTGAGACAACTCTCAAAAATGTAAAATGAAGAACTAGCTTTTATGAACAAATAAGCATAGATCTAGAAAATAGAACTCATCTGGCTAGCATTGGACAAGATAAAACATAAAAAAGGCATAGATGTTTCATAAAGTAAACTAAAAGCTACTTGCTTCAAGAAAAATTCTGAAAGAAAAAAGGAAAAACTTTAGTGCCATAATTTCAACGAAAATATCTCAATTGAAACTCATTCATTTCAGCCAAAAGAAAAGAAGGGGGATGGGGGCAATGATCTTAAACCTTTTCCCGGAAAATATTTCCAGTATAACAAATTTATATGACACTGATAAATATTTGTCTCTTCTGATACTTCACTCTCTGAGGGAAATTCTTTTACAACAGAACTTTCACAAACAACAAGGCAAGATTAACAGAAAAAGTGTTCACTAAGCTAAATTAATAAAAAGTGTTCAGCCTTTGTTTCCTGTTTTAACTGGAAATGCAGAAATATAAAAATTGAACCTTCTTCAAGAAATAGAGTTTATTTAAGAATGATGACATTCAGACATGGTTACTTTCATATATATGCATATTAGAATCTTCTATACACAACCAACCGGAATACAGTTTATAATAAACTACCATTTAGTTTTTATATGTAAGGTCTAGGCATGTAGTGAAATGAAAACAGAGAGAATAAGACAGCGCAAAGTCAAGCATATCTATTATTGGAAAAAATGTTAACCAAAATAACAGTGCCCAGAAACAACCAAGGAATATTTACTTAACAAGAATATAGCTTGACCAACGGACAAGGCATTACATAAAGCAAAAAATTCAACAAAGAGTACCTTCAGATGTGTGAAAATGCCTCTCTGGAGAGTCCTGGGAAACATCAGGGTTGGCTGAATTCTACACAGATGAGGAAACATCACTTAAGAAATGGAAGAAGAGTTAACGGATAATGTATAGGCATAAAATTAACCGAACCTATAACACAATACATAAAGTACTCTTTCCAAAGCAGTTTCTTCTTTAAATATATAAGAGTCGAGGCATTGAAAGTTATCCACAGATCACTCGAAAATTAAATCAGAGTGAAAACAGGAAAAAAAAATATGTATTAATTACGAAAATATGTATTAACTAAAAAATTATATAAATATTAATGTTTAAAAAGTATATTTTTGTTTTTAATAGTAAGAAAAGAGGAAGAAAAAACTAGAACACTATATTATACATTACAAGTTCATGTTTTGCACTTCTTAGTTCATTAAAAGACATTTCCTTCATTGCACATGGTATACTTACACGACCACACCTTAAAATAAGGCAAAAATGCTGTAACTACTCACTATGACTACAAAAATCTAAACATCAACTTTGATGAAGATGAAGATGAAGATGAAAACCTCTACCAAAAAATATCCTTTTTAGTTCATTAATCAGTGTTAATATTAGTAAGATTAAATTAATGGTTTTACATACATCACAAAAGAAACACTTTCAAATTGTTACAACTTAAAAGGGCGCATGGTAGATCAACATACTGCACAACTTATGCTCACATGAGTATTGGTGAACAAAAAAATTTATGCACTTGACTCAAATGAGTAATGGTGAAAGCGGCTTAAAAACAACTTTATAGAGACATTATATGAACTACAACTACAATGTTCAATCACATACTAAGGAACACAACTGGGACATATTTGGTAATTGATTCAGGAAAGCAATATCTAAAAACTAAACAAATTCAAAATCAAAGCATCAGAAAAAAGAAGGCTTTTATGACACAAAATCCCAAGACAAGAAACCAGACAGCTGAAACTTAGAACAGAGAATCCCTAATGCATCTAAACCTACTCTAGAACCACCGATCGCATCAAAAGAAAGGAGATACACAGTTATAATATACAAACGATATTGGCAGCTGATGGCAGTATAAAATATAAAGCAACATGCACAAAAAGAAGTTTTGGTTCAAAACAAATCAATGTTGATGATTAAATATTCTAATTAACTGGAAAAGCTCCAGCAACATAGAACATTTATATCAGATTAGCAAAGGCTACTAATAAGCAAGTAACAGTATATCAGATTAGGGAAATGGTGAAAATACTAACCACAGAGAAATACGAGGAGTTCATACATCCAACCATTATTAGCAAAGAAGTAAACCGAACATGTATATACAAGCTCGAAGACAAAATTCAATAGAATAATCAATTAACCAAAAGTTAGCTTGCCAAAGAACCTCCGAAATGAACATTACGATTTGGTATATTACCCTTCCAGTGGCATCAAGAATGGATATTTTACTTAAATCATTTGTTTCTTCCTTAGCAAGCAGATCAACCCTAACTTCATCCATCACTACCCCAATATCATCAGTAGTTTCATCAGAGGAGCATAATATTTTGTTATCCGTCAAAATCCTCACATTATTCTTGGTTCTTCTCCAAGGAGGCATAGGCTTGACAGCTACAAGATCTGCTATGTCAGACTTGGAGGCCATTATATCGTCAGAAATACCCGTTCCAGTCTCATCAGTCTCATCCTTCGATGAAATCAAAGACTTAATATTAACTTTTAAATTTTTCAGGGAAGTGCCCATATATGCATGATTACGAAGCCATTTCACTATTTTGCATTGCACGTCAGGTGCCAAGCTACCATTCTGAAGAAAGGAAGACCAAAAATAACATCAAAGAAAATTAAATGAAGGTGAAAGCTGCAAACTTAAACTGCTTTCAGAAAACAATGGCAAATGAAGTAACCACAATTGCAGGTATTACATTTAATGAAGCACTCAAAGAATCAGCTGAGATTCCAATCTCCGATGCTATATCTTTTACATTGACTTTCCCTCGGTCAATTAGCTGCATTATGTGTAGATTGTAAGACAGAACAATCTGGAAACTTAAAAACATTCATAGAACTATCAACCCAAGGATGACTGGATCAAATACCTTCTTCAAAATCATTGCAAAATTAAGAGAGCTAAATGGGCTATGTTCATCATCACTTGTCCTCTCCAACAACCCCACATCAACCAGATGCTGTGCCTCACCACATTCTGATGCAACTTGGGCATTTGATCTGGTACCAGACACGTCTATCTCCTGCAACTCACCATCACCAGATTTATCATCTAGACCTTCTATGCCCACTGCAATTTTATCTCCATTACGTTGGCAAATTTTTGAATTTTGAGAATTGTCTATAGATTGCAGCGAAAGTTGGTTGGTGATAGAAGAGTCTGTGCCAGAAGCACAAAGTTCTCCATGTTGTGGGGAACTGCTGTTATCATGGATTTCTGAATGCTTAGAGCAAAATGCCCGTAACTCAATCTGTAGAAAGAATAAAGAGTATTGATGATAAGAAAACCTCAAAATAAGAACAAAATAGTTACAAATAAATAATAACAAAAAAATCCATATTCAGGGAAAAAATGACACTTGCATTATCACACCCAAATCTTCCCCAAACTTCCATTCTATGCCTGGCTTCTCTTGCACATATAGGATGGAATGAGGTTCTGCAAGTTCCTGCAAAAACGACCAACATCCATCACAATCAAAAGCATTATAAACTCATGTCAAGATAACAGATAGCTCAGCATTGAAGCAGCACGCGAATCAAGTTAAAAACTTGCTCAAATTTAGCAGCAAGGAAGCCGAAGTGTGCAAGGTCAAACTTTTGTGATCATTTATGTTAAGATAGTTTGTCTTTAATAAAAGTTACGCTCTTTGATGAACTATTGAATATGCTATGGACTACAGACAGTATTAACGTAAAAAATTAAAGAAAATTACATTTGGACAGAAGAGGCAAATACACCATGTAATTAACTACCAACCCATTACACAAAACATGATAGGTAAAAACCTATTGCAACTTGGAAAGCATTGGTAAAGTTTGACTTCAGAACATTATCCGGCAACAAATAGCAGCGCTGTGACAAGGCAAATAAATCCATGGACCATTGGAATCCCTTCAAAACTTTAAATAAAATAATCATTTTCAGGTTCCAACAGCAAAAATTATCATGATTGGACTCCAACCAGAATGAGGGTACTAATCAATACTACTGACCTACTCAAGTCCTTTTCCTAAAATTCCTGACAACAGCTTTGCTAACCAAAAAAAGGTAACCAATTATTGGATCTTCAAGGCACCGAAGCAGACATTTTTCTTCCTTAATATTAGCATTGGAGATGGTTATGATGATCATTCTCATCCCAAGTAAAGAGACCAAACGATTTTCAACAGAAGACAAGAACAAGTAATTTTATCCATATTGCCCATTTCTAATCCAAAATGTTGGGAAGATAGATTATACTAAGAAAACCAGTGCCATAAACTGTGTTGAAACAAGTATGAAAAGCGCACACACACATCGATAACATTTTCATGAGAACTTCCTTTCACTGATCAGCTGCAACCACCCTTAACTTCATCCAATGTCTACACAAGATCCAAGAAAGTCATTATCCCAAGGGAAGCAGAGTCACCCAGGTTCTCTTAATTGCTTCTGCATAACAGTCTTCCTAAGTGATATCTCACACTTGCATCAAAAGAAAAACCCAAAAAGTTGTCAGCATAGAAAGCATTTAAACTGTCCTCTCCAGTTTCTTCATTAAATATTTTGAAGGCACAAATTCAAGTTTCAGAACACCTTTTCTGAACAAATCAGTAGCCTGTGATAGAAAAATATGCTCGTGATTCTTGAACAAACCCGTTTATCTCCATAGTAATATTATCAGAAGAGAACTCTCTACAAAGGTTTGTTGACCAAGGAGGAATCTCAACTCTCAAACTACCTTGCCTCCTCCTTCATATACACAGAAAATTCCCAGACCAAATAACTTTTATAAGAGAGCAGAAGTGACACAAAAATGATAATGGAGGTTGATACTCAAGTTGGTGAATGCTAAATAGTTTCTATCAAGCACTCTACTTTTACAAGTTCCCTTACCAAGTAATTTATGGTCACACAATACAGATCAATTCACATTTTATGGGAATAAACCCTGCAACGGCACACCAAATAAGTTGCACATATGTTACCTCCCTAGCAAAAAGAGAAGAGAATGGAAAAACTTTCTACAGATAAGAAGGATTCTAGAAACAACTATTTCTAATCGAACTTTGCCAACTTCTACACCATATGGACCTGAACCAATCATAAACCTAAAGGTGCCAATAAACATAAGCTGAAAGCTGAAAGATTAATACCACAATTTTGAACAAATAACACCTACCACAAGAGCCATTTCTCTTGTTTGTAGACAGAATATTACATTCTGATATGTAAACATCTGGCCTCACTCCCAGTATTTCTCAAATACCTTACTTTATTCCCCCCCTACTGCCCATAATGATACCTTAAAAAATGCAAGTAGTTGTTGTAGTGAGAATATCTTCTCTCTACTAGATATTCCTCATGCACATAGATTGCTGCACCAAAATATGGAATGGACTGAAAGCCACCAGTATATAGAGAAGATATATCCTTCTTATAGCACAAGAGGCAGCAAATAATCATTCAAACTTGCCAAAAAAGGGCAAAAAGTTTTAGATAGGCTCCTTAATATGAACAATCCAACTTACCATGTTACTAATACTACCATTTCAGCTAAAAAAAATACAAAAGAAATGTGGGAACTTTTGTAAAAGGTAGTTCCCAGTCCTGTTATATGTGAACAGAAAAAAAAAAGGAAAAATAATTTTCTCTACTAACAAGATGCATAAGCTGAGTGACGCCATGGACAAAATATTCCCTTATTTTATTTGAACTTTTAAGTTACTACTTATAAACAACAAAATAATAGCCATTACTCTTAATAAGAAACACTTCAAAGAACACACTTTCCAGTTGCAAATCTCGAGACTAATGGAAATAAAAAGCAGCCAAAGAGTTGCATAAAAGAATGCACACCTTGCACGAAAAAAATAGAAGCAGAATGCTACGGAAAAAAAAACAGCAACGAACATACCATGACTGCACCGAACACACGCACCATTCTTCACCTTGCATACATTACAGACTAATTTCTTTCTGGTGTCATTTATTCCTCCCGCATTAATAATTGGTTCCATCTTTGTCAAGTCTTCTATATAAACCTCAGGCATCCAGTATGAACAAAACAAGTGAGCAAACTCCACAGATGAACCATTTTCATCATTCTTTTGGACAGGCTTTAATGCACCACCCTGCTTCGGACAAAGTACACAAGATTTCACTGTACCATCGCCATCATTTGTCAGCTCACACCAAGAACAGAGCCAAGAACTATCTACATCTTTTTGCACACCATAGCACTTCTGATGAACAGCGACCTTGCAAGAACTACAAACAATTAACCTGTTTGATCCTTTTCCAGTATCAACAGTGCAACAAAAGTGACATAAAGATGAATCCCCGTCACATGGACGTGCAACTAATATTTTCTCCAGCCCAGCATCTTCTCCAACAAGCTTCCGCTTCTTTGAAGGCCGCTCTGAAGATAACAATATCCTACTCCTAGAACCTAAAAGCCACTCTAAACTACTAGTTGAATCTGGAAAAAAGTGTCCTTCTGTTTCCTTTGGTGAAAACTGAGCTTGCGTTGCAACGCTATCAATTTCCATTAAGTGCCCATCCTCAACCCTGACGACCTCCTTCCCTTCTTTACCAACATTACCATTTTCATTCACCCCATTAAAATTCTCTCCACTACTCGCACTCGCCTTCTCATCCACTTCAGCATACAAATTTGAATTCCCTGTTAGCTCATTTCCAACATAAGGAATCATAAAACACTTCTTCCTAGCAGCTAAAAACCTGGATGGTACTATCTCAAACAAAGCATCAATATCCGGCAATGCTAGGTCCCGAAAAAACACTTCCGTTTCAGCCCAAAGGCTGGCTTCTCGAGCCTTTTCCCCCTGCCTGGAAGACTTCTTATCTGCTCCCGAATGCGACTTCTTATGCTTCTTCCTACTATCAGTCTGCTTCAACAAACTAGCCAGTCCACTGGGCAGCGTTGGCACACTCAACCCCGACACAGAACCACCTTCAGGGACATCAAAAGGGGAACGTTGGCAAAGGGCTTTCCGTGCCTGAGAAAAGAAATCGACACCAACATCATATTGCTTCTCGGAAGTCTCAGATTGGATCACCGGACTCCGACTGGAGACCCCAGAAATCGGGCGGCAAAGCCTCTCCTCGGTGCCGCAACCTCCGTCCGCACCCCTACCCATCATCTTCTTCTGCCGGTGGCATAGGGCTCCGGTCATCACCAACGACAACCACAAGCATCAGTACCACCAACCCCTTGGTATTCCATAAAAAAAATCGAACCCTAGGTCTAACCCTAACCCTAATCCTATCTCCACCCCTTGGAAAACACAAAACCCTAACCCTAAAAATCAAGTTCCACTATCAGTCATTCCGAAGGAGAAATAAAAGAAGAGGGAATAGCCATAGAAAAGGGAAACAAAGAGGATAAACTCGCGTCTAGGGTTAGGGTCTTGTTTCGGATCCGATTTTAAGTGTTGCGTTGTTTTTGTTTTGTTTCGAACTTTTCTTTTTCTTTTGGGAATTTCGAAGAGAGAGAAAGATAGCGAGGGAGAAAGGGGGGGAGAAAAATAAGAGAGAGAAAGATTCGCGTTTTTTGCAGGCAGATAGGACGGTTCGTTTTAGGAGGTTATTTACTTTTTATTTTGTTGTTAAGTGTGGTTTTGATAACATGTAGTGACACCTAACGTGTATAATCGTGCAGCTGCCCAGTTTCACCGCGTGGCATTCTTATATTTGTTTAACCGGATAAGATGTGACTTCTTAGTATATCTTTATCAATAATATGATAAATAACTCTAACCTATACTATTTATGAAATAAATAAAATCGTATTATCTATAAATAAATAAATAACTATAAAACCAGCTCATTAAGACCCATTATTAGACCTGATTATGAATCAGATTGCCTGTCTGGTCTACTTAAAAACTAAAAAGATTTAAATAAAACTATTATCTCAAAATATGTTTGGATAAAAATAATATCTGCTTTTTAAACTGATCAAGTCTCCGGCAATTTTGCTGGCTCAAGTCTGGCTCGGCTTGAATCACATGCCTATATTTTGTTTTATATTTTTAATTTATTAGTAAATATTTATTTTAATATTTTTAGTACATCTGATGCATTATATTTTTTAATTTTGTTTTTATATACAAAAATTTATTACGATCGAGCTCGGGTTTAATATTTTTATTATGAGTTAGACATGAGCAAAATTTTATGTTATTTTTTGGGTCAAGCATAACCAAGCCTAAAAGGCGGACCTAAAATTCAACACCGGCCTAGCTTGACCTATAATCAGGTCTAGCCATTAAGAGTAAACAGGGATGTTGTAGTAATTTGCAATCAATAGAAATTAATGAGGGCAAAATGGGTAAATTATCAACACTCTTTTATTACGAATGTGGGTATTATGGAAATTTAAATATAATAATATTTCAGTGAATTACAACATGACTAAGCATGAACAATAAATATGATTAACGCGATTCGAATCCAAATTACACATAACATAAAAAACATAATAATATTTTAAATTATTATAAAATAGTTAATCAAAATGCAGTTATTTTTATATAATATCAAACTACACCTTTCATTTTTCTTTAAAAATTAATAATTTTAATATGTTGTATAAAACCACCTCGTAATGAACTTTATCAAATAAATAGAGGTAAAATAGGTATGTAAACTTAAATGTAAGGGTCAAAATGGATCTTTCACTTTTATATAATAATTTTTTTATTATAATTATAATTGTTTTTATATAATATCAAAATGCAGTTATTTTTATATAATATCATAGACCTTTCATTTTTTTTTTAAATATTTTTCATATTATATAAAACCGCTTCCTAAGAAATTTTATGGAATAAATAGAGGTGAAATAGATATGTAAACTTAAATTTGAGTATCAAAATGAATCTTTCACTTTTATATAATATTTTTTTAATAGAAATATAATTGTTTTATAAAATATTATTAAATAACTAATCAAAATGAAATTATTTTTATTTAATATCAGTATATAACTTTTAGAATAATATCATTATATATTAATTACCTCACAACAAACATGTAATTTTCTATTTTAATATTTTGTAAAACTTTTTTACATTCCAAAAAAAATTAATTAATTTCTTAAAAGTTTTTTTTAACATTTATTGTTATATTTTTTTTATCATTGATTCAGTTTTTTTAATTTTTCACTATTTTACTATTATATTTTTAATTAATTAATAAATCTTTTAATATCCTATTTAACATTTCATACTTTGATTCAAAGTTTTGAGAGAGGACAGGTGAGTGAATGAGGGGGAAATCAACATTGTTGAAGGGCAATGGCTCGATATGCCCAAAGTTGAACCATTAAAACTGTTTAGTTTATAAAATTATTTGGTATTTGTTAACTTCTTTATTTTAATTTTGCTTTTTAGTTTTTGTAATTTTTCACAAATAATGTTAACTACAATTTTCATTATCTTCTATTGCAAGTGAACGCGCATGGATGAAAAACGGTACATTGATATTCCTTGGATTGGTGACAATTTTTAACAAGAAACTGAGTTAGGATATAGAAGTTCATGTTATCAAGATTGTGTTTCTTGGTATTGTATTTTGATCTATTTATGCAAGATGTTGCATACATATATTATCAATAGGATAATTGAAAAAATAATATTTTTACGGCTTATATCTATAAGGTGGTGTTTGTTAGTTATGTTTTAATTCTTAATAGTTATATTTTACAATTTTAGGATCTGTTTGTTTGCCAGTAAAATGTTTTCCGGAAAATGATTTCTGGAAAATGATTTACTTTTCTGGAAAATAATTTACTGAAAATATTTTCTGGTGTTTGGATGAATCTGTGTAAAATATTTTCTGTTGTTTGGCAGATTTCCTGAAAATGTTTTCCGGAAAAGTTGTTTTTACATATATTAATAAATTTATATACATATTAATAATTTTTTATATTTTAAATTGTTTTTACATATATTGCAATGATTTATTTATAAATAAATAAATCAAATTAAATATATAATAATACTCAATTATTAAGCTACAAAAAAATAAGATATGTAGTAACAATATTTACAAATTTGTTTTGATGCAGGCACATCGATAATTTAACACTGGTGATAGCTAATTGTTTTCAATGAGGCGAATCCATATTAAATAGGGTCAGTTTTTTTTAATATTATTGATGCTAATTTTAATAAATGTTCTAAAATTATTCATACAATAATAAAGAAATAATCTTTCTTAAAATATCAACTCGGGTGTGTGTTTGACAAAATTATTTATACAAGTCAGGCAGATGAGTGTTAGGACATACAAGCATATGCTTGGACTAGTACATACAGTTTGCTAACCGCAACAGGTAGCTTAAGTAGAAGCCTCACATCTCTCCATGGTTAACCCGGTTTGAAGAGCAAAACTGCTTTCTGATCCAAATAGAAATAAACAAAGTGGTTTGTCTCGTGGGTTACGTACGAACCTGCATTCAAACAACATTCAAAGGATTAATCCAACTAATAATTATCAGTAATTTATCTTAGGTTGTCTCCAGTCTCCACCAATTAGGAATGTCTAGTTATAGCATATAAACCACAAAACCAGGAGCAAGCAGGCCGCGTGATCAAACATAATCGTATATGGTGAAGAAAGATTACATCCATATAAGTTTGTGAAGAAAGGAAATGCCGATATAGATCCTACTTATTTACACCAAACGACCCAACTTCTACTCGAATTAGTATCTAATATAGTAGTGTTACATGTTCCCTAAGTATGTAATACACGATCCACTTATATAATGTGTTTCTTTAGTAATGAGCATCTAACATAGATTGGAGTTTTAAGCTTAAGACCTCGAAACCGAAAGTTCCAAGCTCAAACCTTGAATAGAGGTCCAACCTTAATGGCATGAACTATATATAAACCAAACAAGAACAACTGCCATTATAGCTATTTCCTGAGAAGGTTTTAAACAGGTAATTAAGCATATTGATGAACCACACTGAAAAATCATAAGGTCTAAGCTTAAGACAATCCAATCTAACATCAATGGCAGTTATAATAGCTTAACGCACGATGGAAATGATAGCTCATTTAAGCTATGATATGCTTGCTTTCAAGTAAAAACAACATCATCACTTAAAAATAACAAATATCTTGGACTATATTTTCCATGAAAATTGAATCTAATTGAAATTTGGGTTTACCAAAATTGCGACCAACAATGCAATGCCAAGTAGGTTCATGTTTCTTGTCGAATTCTTTCTTAATGTACTCTGCTACATCTTTCTCTATATTGTTCTTCTCGAAAGCCTAGTCAAAACCCCCAGAAGGAAAAACCACTCCAAGTCAGCAAATTTACAGTATTTACTAACAAATCAAGATCGAACGAAGAAAACCCAGAAACTAATTCCAATAAAAAACCATAAAAATTAGGAATCTTGTAAGGTAGAGAAAAAGAGCTAACGGAAATGGCTATATTGACGGCCTCTTTTTGCATGTCATCTTTCATGTCGGCGCTTTTGATGATAACTTTTTTGGTTCTGCATAAGCGCCGGAGAAGGCTTCAATTCATCGATTTTCCGTTGTTTCACCGTCAGAGCTCCGGTGGTGCTTCTCTTCGCTACTTCAGTACTCATCCTTGTCGACGCCATTTTTTTGTTTGGAAAACGGGCGGACTTTAAAAAAAACATGGAGTCGCGACCAATCTTTTTTGAAGTGCGATTGGGTCACTTGAGAAAACATTTTAGTCTACGAATTTTAAGAAAACGGGCTCGGGAGTCGATTATGCACGAGGAAGGATTAGCACCCTCGCAACGCCCAAAATTGGTACCTTATTGATTGATTAATGTCCTTAATGTCGAAAATTAGAAAAGATTTTAAAATATGAATTTTAAAAAAAATGTTTGGATAACTCGAATTGGATATCGAAACTCTCTTGTTCTGAAGAGATGAAATACCACATCCAGCACGATAGGACACGATGTTTCAAACCCTCGAAACCAAGATCATTTCATGATTTCCAAAATTCATGTATTGCAATTTGAAAAGGGTATTTCACTATTTGGCCAAACTAAAAACCGAAACCCAGCACGATTGGGCACGATTCCTTGAATTTCCAATCATGAAATATTGCCTTTATTTAAAAAAATCCGGTCAAAATCTCTGAAGGATGTTTGGTCATTTGGACGAATAGAAAATCGAAACCCAGCACGATTGGGCACGAATCTCTCAAACTTCCAAACACGAAACATTGCCTTATTTTCAAAACGCGATCAAAATATTTAAAGGATCTTTAGTGATCTAGACGAACGAAAAATCGAAGCCCAGCACGATTGGGCACGATTTTCCGAACTCCCAAACACACAAAATTTCCCTTGTGAAACCCTTTTTAAGAATTGTTTTTAAAATAAACAAGAAAAAACATTGAAATGTGAATACGGTAATAATAAGGGAGAACAATAATGGGAATAATAATAATAATAATAATAATAATAATAATAATAATAATAATAATAATAACAATTTATGTACATGTATAAATAATGACAAATAAAAAGATGATAATAATTCTAATGAATGTAACAAAAAATATAGTAAAAACAAACAAATATGACACTACAATATAAATATGATAATAAGATAGTAACAACAATAAGCAAAAAACATACACCAAGAAGAAAATAATAATAAAATTAGAATAATAGTATTAAAAATAGTAGCAAAAAAATATTAATAATAGGAATATAAATATAATAATATATAAAAAGAAATAAGCAAAATAATATATAAAATCATAGTACGTATAATAGTAAGTATATAATTATAATAATAATAGTACTAGTAAAATAAAGTAGCATTAATAATAAAATAATAAGAGTATACAAAAATAAAATAAAATAGATATGATATAAAAAAGGTTTACAATAGTACTAAGAATCACATAATGGTTAAAAAAATTAAATTTAATAGTAATGGTAAATTAAAATAAGAGTTATAGCGAAGTAATAATAATAAAAGCAATAATAATATGATAATAACAAAGAGTAGTAATAAAAGTCATAGTAATATTAAAATAATAAGTAGAATTTAAAAATAATTAATTTGTAAACGAAGTAAAAATAGGGGTTAAACTGAATCAAAAATAGAAAATTCGGGCTAAATTTAAAACAAATGAAGATAAAATGAGTAAATTAAAAAACATGCGCAACCTAGAGGGGCCGGAAAAGCAAATACTTCCTCCCTCAAAACGCGCCATTGCCAGGAGGACCAGATCGAAACAAAAAAGAAAATTATAGGGCCAAATTTAAAATAAAAAAAGGAATGGGGCGCGATTGAAACTGTGGCGCGCACTGGAGGGACCAACCACGCAAATTACCACAATCACGCAAGGCTAACTCCCCCTTCCCTTTACACGGCGCCGTTTTTATAATGTAAAAAACATTAAAAACTTTCATTTCTTTCTCTTTAGCAGATCCATTTTAACAGGAAAAAAAATCCTTTCGTTTCCCTTTCTGTTTCAAAAAACCAAAACCCAAAATCCTCATTTTCTTGTTCTTTAGGGTTCACCCCTTTTGCAGCGAGCTTCCCCTCGTGCGCACCAACTATGGCGGCCGGAGGACCGGAGGTAAGATCCCTTCGATTTCCCTTTCTTTTGTACTTTACCGTTTTGATATATACTGTAGTAGTTTTTTTAAAAAACAAAAAAATGGAAAAATGGAAAGACCCCAAAACAAAATCGAAAACAAAAAATAAAATAAAAAAGAACATAAACCTTCTCTACTCTCTTTGATTCTGTCTTTGTGTATTTAGTAAAAATGTTCTGTATTGCTTTTGTATTTTCAGTGTGAATCGTGTAAAAAAAAAAGAATGGATCCCGTTTACAATGATTTTCGTGACTTTTATAGCCTTTGAGTTTTATAACTGAATCTATCTTGTTTGTTGTTGTTTTGTCCTCCTTTTTCGCAGGTGAGGAGGCGTGGAGGTGCCCAACATGGAGAGGAGCCGTGCGGCGTAGGGGCATGGCTCTGCTGGTGAGAGACGTGCAGCACGAGGTCTTCTGGTGCCTCTAGGGTTGGCTAAAAAGTTTGGGCCATTTGGGCCTGCAATGTGTTGGATTAAATGTTGGGGCTTTTACTATTTTTTGGTTTGGGCCCCGAGCTCTAAAATTGGGCCTTACAATCCTGTTTCTTTCTTTTTCGTTTTTCAAATTCCAGAGTCAAAAGAAGAGAAAAAGAAAAGGGAGAGACTCAGTTTCCACAAAATTCCAGTTTGCAACAATGGGGTTTTTGTTTTGGAAGAAAATGAAAAATGGAAAACTGGAAATGATTCTGTGAGGTGATACTTTGGTGAATGAAGCAGCAGAGAAGAGGAATTCTTCCAGTTTGCAACAATGGGGTTTTTGTTTTGGAAGAAAATGAAAAATGGAAAACTGGAAATGATTCTGTGAGGTGATACTTTGGTGAATGAAGCAGCAGAGAAGAGGAATTCTTCGTTAGGGTGAAGAGAGTGAAGAGAGGAGCTGTGGAAAATGTCTTACCCCTTAGAAATCGGTAAGACTTTTTCCGGAAATGATGAAATGATTTATCCGTGTTTTGGAAGAAAATGTTTTCCTCAGGAATTCATTTTCCAACAAAACAAGCACTGTAAAATGGGAAAAATGTTTTCCAGAAAATATTTTCCCCTATCAAACGAACCCTTAGTGAATCCATTTAACTTTAACTTTAAATGTTTTTTCCATAGCCATTTAGATTATTTTTAATTTATAACTTAATTTTATTTATTGATTACCTTTTTGTCTTTAAATTTGTTTATATATATATATTAATGCTACCATTGCAGAAGTTTTAGTTGTTGTGTAAATCTCTAGAGGACAATTCTCAACAAATATTATAATTGGTTGCTCAAGAGAATAGAAGATAAATTTATTTGACCTTGAAAATATATATAGAAAATAAAGCGAGACAAATTTGATAGTTTAAGTATCATTTTTAATGAAAAAATACTTCAAATACTAAGGGCTAATTTGCATATAAACCAAAATTGCATTACTGAAATCCATCTTAAGCGATCTAAATTTTTATTAATAAAATATTACTATAAACATTAAAGAATTATAATTTTTCGTACAAATAGACTAAACAAAATTGGTATATACAAAGAAATATAAATATTTTCGTATAATATTAAAGATTCATCATTTAAACTTTGATTGTATCTATAAAAATTGGTATTGAAATCTTTAAGTGTTAAGTTTGAGTCTCATATCATATGAATCATTTATCAATTCTCCTCTAAATTTATTTTAATTAATTAATTTGAGTTAAATTATTAAAATTTACTCTTATAAAATGTTTCAATATATAATCAAGCTATATTGAAAGGAAGTTATATTATGATTTTTTTTTTACATTTATATTGTAATTTTAATACTATTTATGGTTGGTTAAAGTGTTTGGAAGGTCCCTGTATTATAGGGATTAAATCAAATTAATCTATTTATTATTAAATAGATTAATTTAATCTCTATATTATTAAAGTGAATCAAATAAGTTCAAATTATTATAGAGTTAACATTTATTGTATAAAAAACGTATTGCAATTTTTTTTTTCAATTGCAGTTCAATTCCAAACAAATTATTTCATTTACAAAATCATGAAAAACTTTAAAATAGTAAATGTTAACTCTATTCGAACATGGCTTTGTTTTATTCTTTTTAATAGTATATGGACTAAATTGATCTTGTAGCAACCCAATACAACGATGTTGAAAATTATAGTTTCGGGGCCTCATTTTAGTGAATCGAGTTCGTAAATAATAAATAAAAATATTTATGGAGTTATGTTAAAAATGAATAGAATTAAAGATAAGTAATTTAGTTAATTGGAATATTTAATCTAATCCAATGACTAAATTATAAAATTCAATTGCTTTAGATTTTAATTAGAGAATAATTAAAGGGATTTGAGTTGTAATTAATTCGAAGGCTTAAAATAGCAATTAGATTATGTTGAAATAAAGCTTAGTGGACGGTAAGTGGGTTGTGAATTATTATTATTGGTTAATTAATGTATATATGTTGAAAAAAAAAAACTTAATTGAGAAGCTATGTTAAAATCCTAAAAATTTGTTGATTTACTTTGTTTTTGGAGAGAGAAAGGAAAACACATCCTACATGACGCATTTTCACTGCGTAGTCTCTCACCTTACATGATGCATTTTTTTTTGTATGTTCCCAACTGTGGCTTTTCACAAGTATTACTTCAGCTGAGTCGATGAGTGTTGGACACATTAACCATCAAACGTTCTGACGAGTGCTAGGCATAATTAGTGCTTCGAATAAATCGATGAGCATTGCGCGTAATTTGTTTGGTTTGAGATGTACCAATGAGGTACTGGGTGTAGAATTACGGTATTAGTAAGATCTGTGACTTAGTTTAGATCTAAGTTATGTATTAACAAATATAAATGTTGAATATGAATGATGGCTTAATTCAAATTGGTAATGCAATGCGGTATGACAAAATGAGACAAAATGAGACAAAATTGAATAAGGTTGCATACAATGTTAGCAGAAAGTGATAATAAGTTCATTTAAATAGTTTGGTTAGTTGAAATATCACATTTTGTTTATTTGGGATACATCCGTATATTAATGTATTAGGAGGAAACAAATCATCTAAGTCCAATCATCTAAATTTCATGTTATATCGAGTGAGTTATAGTAATACCATTGGAATTATCACTTACCAAATGATCTTGTTTTCATATGCAAGTTAGGTGTATTTTAAGATCTTGTACTCAAAGTCGTCAGCATCCAACTGACAACTCCTAGACTCCACAAAGTTCGTATATTTTGTTTTGTTTCAAGTTGGCATGTGCTTAGCTTTTTTTAGCATAGTCATTTGGCTATAGTTATGTATATGTAACATGAAAGATTTAACTTTTGGTTGCAATAATTATAATGTTATTAGTTAACTAAATGGTTTTAGTGTGATTTGCTTAATTTGTTGTATGTTTCGAAATATCAAAATTAAGTTCTGGAATAAGAGGTCAAATTATGTATTTATTTAATTGTTGATCCAACCAACTCAATTAAATACAATAAAATTCACATTTTATGGTTGGACTTTCATCCCATAAAAAACTCACTATTTCTAAACTCTTCAATTTTCTCAAACTCTCCTACTCTTAAAAAATTGTTAATTTTGTACTTATTTTTCAAGGAAAAAAATGGGTAAACACATTGCAGATTACGTAAAAATTCCAACTTAATTATTTTTTGTATTTTTGAATATTTATGAAAATATTTTTATAATTTCAAAATTTAATATTATTGTTCTATGATTTTAAAACAATGGATATATTGAGTTTGTCGAAACTATTTTTTTTTGTTTGGAAAACGGGCCGAATTTAAAAAGGAAAATGGAGTCGTCACCAATCTTTTTTGAAGTGTAATTGGGTCACATTATAAAACATTTGGCCTACGAATTTTAAGAAAATGGGTCCGGGAGTCAGTTACGCACGAGAAAGGATTAGCACCCTCGCAACGCCCAAAATTGGTACCTTATTGATTGATTAATGTCCTAACATCGAAAATTGGAAGAGATTTTAAAATATGAATCCTTTAGAAAATGTTTGGATAATTTGAATTGGATATCGAAATTCTCCTGTTCCGAAATAATGAAATATCACATCCAGCACGTTAGGATACGATAGTTCAAACCCTAGACACCAAGATCATTTCATGATTTCCAAAATTCATGCATTGCAATTTTAAAAAGGGTATTCCGTTATTTGGCCAAATGAAAAAACCGAAACTCAGCACGTTAGGGCACAATTCCTTGAATTTCCAAACATAAAATATTGCCTTATTTTTGAAGTTGAGAAAACACGGTCAAAATCTTAAAAGAATATTTAGTCATTTGGACGAACGGAAAATCAAAACCCAGCACGTTAGGGCACGATTTCCTGAACTTCCAAACACAAAATATTACCTTTGTGAAACCCTTTTTATGAATTTGGGTAAAAAAGTAAATAAGAGAAAAAATAAAAATACGTTAAAATAAAATTCAAAATCATCGATCTACATGAAATAATAGGAACAAGAATAAATAAATAATAATAGTAAAAAAATAGAAATAATAAAAATAGCAATAATGATGTTGATAATAAAAATAATAATGAGAATGATAAATATAATAATATGTGTATATAAAAAATGACAAATAAAAAATGATAATAATTCTAATGAATATAATAATAATTATAAAATTAAAAAGATATAGTAATAGTAATATTAAAATAATAATTATAAAAAATAATAATGATACTAAATTAGTAATAATAGTAGTAATAATAATATTAATAGTAATAAAAATAATAATAAAAGTGATAGTAAAAATAAAAATAGTATTAATAATAAAATAATACTAACAATATTGAAATTAATAGTGATAATAAAAAAATAGTAATAGATATAATAATAATATATATAATAATAAAAAATTAAAGTAAACAATAGTATTAATAATAACAAAACAATCGTAATAGTAATAATAAATAGTAATGAAATAATAATAATAAAAATAGGAATGATAATATTAAAAGTAATGATAATAATAATAATAATATTGATAATAGTAAAATAATAGTTGTATTAACAACATAAAGATAATAGTAAAACTAAAATAATAATAAATAATAATAATATAAAAATGTAAAGAAAGGAAAAAAACGTTAAAACAATAACAAAATAAAAGAAATAAAAGAAAAAAAGAAACTTTTTTCGGCAATTTCAAAATGGGTAAGCTCCTTCCACTTTATTTTTATTTTCATATGCAAAAACAAAATAAAATTGAAAGATAGAATAAAATAAACAAAGAACTTAAAACGAGAATCGACGAAAATCATCTCTTTTGTTTAGATTTTTTATTAATTTCGTGTATCTCTTGTATTGAAAGTATCTCTTTTTCTTGTATTCGAGTCTCTCTTTTTTCTCCAAAAAAAAAACCTTTTTCCCTTTACAATGGTTTTGAATGGCTTTTATAGCCAAATTACAACTTGTTTGCAAGCAAGTGGGGTGATGGAGTTAGTGGTTGGTTTAGTGGGGTGATGGAGTTAGCGGTTGGTTTAGTGGGGTGATGGTTGAGGTCAAAAAATTGGGCCTTACAGCTGCCCCTCTTTGCTCATTGTCGTGTAACGAGAATGGAGCAAAGACTTTAAAAGGACCAATTTTGCCTCGTCTTGCTGAGTCTTGATTTCTTGATGCTTCATTTCTTCAAGTAGCCCCGTTTTAACCCACTGCATCTTCAGGGTATAGAAATTTTCATTTCCATCCGCTCCGCTACTGCCTAGGGAGATATGATCTGTAATCTTTAGCCTGTTCCACTACTGCTTAGGGGGATAAGGCTCACCGTCTTCGATCTCCTCCACTACTGCTGATACATGGAGATAAGACTTGTAATCTTCAGCTTGTTTCCTTACTGCTTAGGGGGATAAGGCTCACTGTCCTCAACTACTCCATTACTGCTTAGGGAGATAGGGTGGTCATTTTCCAGCCTGTTGCCCTACTGCTTAGGGGGTTAAGGCTCATCGTCTTCGATTTGCTTCACTACTGCTTAGGGAGATAAGATCTGTAATTTTCAGCCTGTTACCCTACTGCTTAGGGGGTTAAGGCTCACCATTTTCGATCTACTCCCCTACTGCTTAGGGAGATAAGATCTATAATTTTCAGCCTACTACCCTACTGCTTAGGGGGTTAAGGCTCACTGTCTTCGATCTGCTCCACTACTGCTTAGGGAGATAAGATCTGTAATTTTCAGCCTGTTACCCTACTACTTAGGGGGTTGAGGCTCACCGTCTTCGATCTGCTCCACTACTGCTTAGGGAGATAAGATCTATAATTTTCAGTCTGTTTCATTGTCGATATATAGAGATAAGACTTGTAATTTTAGCCTGCTCCCTTGCTATCTAAGGGAGATAAGGCTAGTGGCTTAAATCTGCTCCCTTGCTGATACATGGAGATAAGATTCACCAAAATCTGTAATTCTAATCAATTTTGCTACATTGTCATCTGGGGAATCCACCTGTAGAATTGATTTCATGAGGTCTATGCTTATACCAAATGATTAGGATGTAATGATTGAAAAATGCTCCTAACCAATGTATTATGGATAGATGCAAAATGTCATGAGAATGATTCAATTTTTTTAACATTTGGGCTATCATTGCTCGTTGTTTGTTAGGGTGATATCCCCGACGTATGTCTTCTTGTTCAGCTGATACTTCTAATAGAGAATCTGAAGATGTCGTCATTGCTTAGATCCTTATTTCAAGTGTTCCTAGCCCTTTAGGCTTGGTGAGTTCTAAATAATTGTCCTGTTTCAGAACCTTTCATTATTTAAAGACTTTCAGAGTAATATGCAAAATTTCCTTTGTGAAATCATTATTAGTTCATTAATCATTATTTCAATATGAAATGCTTGCAAAAGATGATAGAAATGAATAAAACTGTAATTTATTCAGGACAAAATCCATAAAGAATGTATTGAGCAAAGGAAACAAATTCTGCTAAGGTATAAAAATGAGTATGGGTGGAATTGGTGCCCTAGATATCACAGCCTGAGTTTCTCTGTACGAATTTCTTGAAGACCATTCTGAGTTCAACATGTGTCTAGGAGATCTGTGGTACTTCATCAATGCCCCGAAGATGTAACATATCTCCTTATTGTTAACGGATAAACCGTAATTATAACATATTTTAAACCCACATTTAGCTCACTTTTCGTTGATTTATATAAAAAGGTGCTTGTAATCCCTTCTTTTCATGTCTTATACCCAGGAAAGCACCCGAGGATGAAAAGAACACAAAACGGGCCCAAAACGGAGTAAATGGGCCTTAGCACGAGATCGACACGGCCTGGCCCAAAGTCCACAAGGTCGTGCCTTGACAATCAGCTAGAGTACGGTCTCAACCCCGCCTCACACGGTCGTGCCTCAAGTTAGAAATTCGAACACTGTCTGAAGTTGATCCACACGGGCGTGTGCCATGGCCGTGCCTCTGTCGTTGGAAAGAGCAATTTCAGTCGGAAAAGGATACTTAGGGAGAAAGAATCGCATTCTGAGAGCCTATATATATCCCTTAAGTCCCACATTTGAAAAGGCGTCAAAGCTGGGCCAAGGAGCCAAGCTGGAAAGGTCAGAGTTAGGGAATAACGCGAGGATAGCCAGTTGATCCATCCCAAGAAGCCGGAGTTATACTCAAGACGACGGAATTCTCCTTTAATTCCTTCAGGGGGTTTTAGGATTTCTTTATGTTTTGTTTTATCTTTTCTCTTGAGATGTTCTTTTTATTCATTATGAACTAAACCCCTCAGATACCTGAAGGTGATGAAACCTAGATGAATTTTGTTATTTGATTTCTGAATTTTATGATAATTACTTAGTTTGTTCCTAATTATACTGCTTAATCCAAATCTGATGTGCTTAGGTGGAAGAGGAATAGACCCTGTCTAAGAGTAGATCTAACATAATTAAGCGGAGTTGATCGAACGACTAGAGATAGGGTTACGAGATTTTGCCGGATTAGGGTGAAACCTAATATGGGAGTCCATTGATCGATTTACTGCTATTCTAGGGGTTATTATAAGCGAACGAGAGTTCCACTAATTAACCTAGGGTTAGACGTTATTCACCTCGAGAGAGGGTTTAATATAGGTTAGGGAGTCCTACGGATCAAGCTAAGTAAAGAAATCGTATAATTCAGGGTTAGGTAACAAGTGAAGTCTAGGTGGATTCTTCCTGAGGGTATCGTCGTGATCAATTGAGTTTTTCTTCAAGTTATTTTCCAAATTGTTCTTTTTGTCTTTGTGTCCTTAGCTTAGTCGTCGTCAATTTAGTTTAAAAGCAACTTCACTCCGTTTTTAAGGCTAAATAATAAAAAGAAAGTTAGTATTAGTACTTTTAGTTCCTTTGGGTTCGATAAATCCGATCTTGCCTAAGCTATACTACTGTTCGATAGGTACACTTGTCTTTAATCGTTGTCAGAGTTAGTCTCCAGGTTCGATCATTCTTTTATAAATTTTTAAAGCTCTGATTTCAGCGATCAAGTTTTTGGCGCCATTGTCGGGGAACTAAAATATTAAGAAAACTCTATTTTTATTACTTTAGCCCTAATTTTTATTTTTCGCAATTTATTTTTGTTTTTGTTTTTGTTTTTATTCCTTTTTTTTTTTTTACTTTTTACTGAATCTTCTTTTTCTTTTCTAGCAGGTACCTCTAGTTTATGACTATAAGGAACCCATGAGGACCTTTGATATTTGACAGTGAAATCGAAGCCACTGCTCGCAAGAATCGTCAAGAAACCAGGCGAGCCTTAGATTACACAGAAATAGAGGAAGAAGGCAGATCCAATCCTACTGAAGGGATGGACGAGAATAACCCACCACCACGCGATGTGGGGGAAAATAATGCTCCACGTACAATGTTTGATTATGCAAAACTGCATTTAACAGGAGCAGAATCGAGTATCATTAGGCTTGCTATAGCTGCTAACAATTTTGAATTAAAGCCAAACACAATACAAATGATTCAACAGTTTGTTCAATTTGATGGTTTGCAGGACGAGGATCCAAACACGCATATAGCTAACTTTTTAGAGTTTTGTGATACTTTCAAAATAAATTGCGTTTCTGATGATGCCATACGTCTTCGATTATTTCCTTTCTCATTGAGAAATAAAGCTAAACCGTGGTTAAACCCGTTACAACGAGGGTCAATCACTACATGGGATCAAATGATCGAAAAATTTTTAATGAAATATTTCCCACCGGCCAAAATGGCCAAATTATGGAATGATATCTCTTCTTTTGTGCAGATGGATTTAGAGACATTATACGACGCACGGGAGAGATTCAAGGATCTCTTGAGGAGGTGCCCACACAATGGCTTACCCTTGTGGCTACAAGTCCAAACCTTTTATAACAGTGTAAATCCCTCAACGAGGCAACTAATTGATTCAGCCGCCGGTGGAACACTGAACAACAAAACTCCAGAAGCAGCATACGAGTTCATCGAAGAGATGTCACTGAATAATTACCAGTGGCAGGCCTCAAGAACCAAACCAACAAAATCAGCGGGAGTGTTCAACTTCGATGCTGTAACCATGCTATCAACGCAGCTAGAGATGATGAATAAAAAGCTTGATAGTTTGTGTTCCTCGCAGGCACATCCAGTCATGCAGTGCGACGCAAGTGGAACCGTGGCGAATCCTGATTACTCACTCTACCAACCGGAAGCAGAGAGCGACCAGATGAACTATATAGGTAATAATTTCCGATCCAATAATAATCCTTATAGTAACACTTACAATCCAGGTTGGAGGAACCACCCAAATTTTTCGTGGGGAGGTTAAGGAAATCAAAGGCAATAACCCCCTCAAAATTTCCAAAATCAGCCTTATCCACAAGAGAAGAAACCGACCCTCGAGGAGATGATGGCAAAATTTTTAGCAGACAGAGAGAAACGTATCCAAGAAACTGAGAGAACAATCAAGAGCAATGAGAGTAGAATCGGGGAAATTACTAAGTCAGTCAAAGAAGTCACTAATGCAGTCGAACAACTCGCAAAGCTGATGTCAGAACGACAGCAAGGACGTCTACTGAGTAACACTGAGATTAACCCTAAGGAGCAAGTTCAAGCCATCGCAGCTCATGATAATAAGGGGGTGGATGAACCCGATCGATTTGGTAACTGATCAATTTGGAATCTCTCGTTTCCCATTCTCCTTTGAGCTGATAGATCACCAACGCGGAATCTCCATATACCTCTAGCACCTTGACTTTGCGGTTTATGGCTGCCCGAATTCCCATCATACATGCTTCGTATTCTGTAATATTATTCGTGCAGTCAAAATCCAACTTGCAAGTGAATGGATAATGATCTCTATTTGGGGATATCATGACTGCCCCTACTCCATTACCAACGGCATTTGACGCTTCGTCGAAGTTCAATTTCCAATGGCAATCTTCTAGGGTACCTTCCTCAGTAGCCACTACAAACATCAGATCTTCATTAAGAAAATCAAAATTCAATGGCTCGTAATCGTCCAGCGTTCTGCTGGCTAGAAAATCTGCTATTGCACTCCCTTTCACAGCCTTCTAGTTCACATAGACTATGTCAAATTCAGAGAGTAAAATTTGCCATCGGGCCATTCTTCCATTCAGGGTGGTTGACTCCATCATGTACATAAGAGGATCTAGTTTCGAGATTAACCAAGTCGTATGGTACAACATGTATTGCCTCAACCTCCGAGTTGTCTAGACCAAATCACAACATAATTTCTCAATTAACGAGTATCTCATTTCACACTCAGTGAATTTCTTACTGAGGTAATATATCGCATTTTCTTTCTTTCCTGTCTCATCGTGTTGGCCGAGCACACATCCCATTGAATTATCAAATACCATCAAATACAGAATCAATGGTCTATCAAGACTAGGTGGCATTAGCACTGGAGTATTAGACAAGTATTGCTTAATCCTGTCAAATGCCTTCTAGTATTTGTCGTCCCAAATGCTGGGTTGTGTTTCTTAATAAGACGAAATATGAGGTTACATTTCTCAGTCAATTGTGAAATGAACCGGGCAATATAATTTAGTCTTCTTAGAAAACCTCAGACCTCCTTTTGAGTGCGCGGCGAAGGCAATTTTTGTACAGCTTTGACTTTATTTGGGTCGACCTCAATTCCCTTTTCACTGACTACGAAACCAAGCAGTTTCCCTGACCTAGCCCCGGAAGTGTACTTGGTTGGATTGAGCTTCAGCTGAAATTTTCTCAACCTCAAAAACAGTTTCCTCAAAACCTGTACATGCTCCTTTTCCATTCGGGATTTCGCGATCATGTCGTTGACGTAGACCTCGATCTCATTGTGCATCATGTCATGAAACAATGTTACCATGGCTCTTTGGTATGTTGCTCCTACATTCTTTAACCCGAATAGTATCACCTTGTAACGAAAAGTTCCCCACAAGGTTATGAATATGGTCTTTTCCATGTCTTCAGGATGCATCTTTATCTGATTGTATCCAGAGAAACCATCCATAAAGGAGAACAATGAATAACCTGCAGTGTTATCCACCAAGGTGTCAATGTGACGCAGTGGGAAGTTGTCTTTTGGGCTGGCCTTGTTTAAGTCTCTGTAATCGACACACATTTGTACTTTTCCATCCTTCTTAGGAACAGGGACGACATTGGCTACCCATTATGAGTAATTCACCACTTGTAAGAACCCAACGTCAAATTGCTTATTGACCTCTTCTCTTATTTTTACTGCCACATCAGGTCCCATCCTTCGGAGCTTTTGTTGGACCAGCTTGCATTCTTCTTTTATGGGGATACGATGTACCGCAACATCGGCGCTCAACCCAGGCATGTCTTGGTATGACCATGCGAAGACATCTTTGAATTCTAGCAGAAGTCTAACGAGATCCTGCCTTGTTCTCTTGGTTATACAGGTTCCAATTTTCACCTCTTTTGTAACACCCCCTACCCGTATTCGTTGTCAGAATAAGATACGAGGCATTACCAGAATTTACGAATTTTTTTTAAAAAAAAAAGCCGAGACCATTTCAATTCAACATATTTTCAAAATAATTCATGCATATTTATAAGATAACTTTAACACATAAGCCATACCAATGGCTGACCTTACATTCATTTCATATTAACATTTATTTTATTAGCTTATACATGCCATTGATTTCCAAAATAAAGTTTCTTAAAATACCGAAATATTGGGGTTGATAGTGTGATGAGTCTCCCACCGATCCGACCTCCGAGCTCTTAACACTACAAAACAAGGAAAAAGGAAATAGGGTAAGCACTTTGTGCTTAGTAAGCGCATGTAACAAGAATTATACTTACCTAATATTTACAATACAAGCGATGAACATTCATATACCCATTCAATGCATTATTACCCTAACATTTACAAACTCAACATTCAAGTCAGTTCAATAATTTCCATATATCAATAATATATACTATGATTGATGAGCTCATCAATACCATGATTTCCATTTCTTTAATATTTTCTTTTTATATTTATCCCGTTGAATTACTCGGAATTTCGATGGATTTTCAGAGGTACACTTTAGTGTACAAATTCGGGTCCGTCAATTCATATTCATGTGCGCACATTTTCATTTCAGAGAGCACACTCCCGCGAACCTCATCTTTACAGCGGGATTACCAGTCCAGGCTAAATCCCCTGTAATATAAACTCATAGAGTATTGTCGGGATTACCAGTCCAGGCTAAATCACCTGCAACGACAATTACTCTAATGAGCTTGGATCTGAATTATCAGTCCAGGCTAAATTCAGACCTTAATTCGGATTACCCGTCCGGGCTAAATCCATTTTCCACATATTCTTCGGGAGGGCTATATCAGGATAGGATCACCCGTCCGGGCTAGATCCTTTTTACCGTCAATTCCTTTTCAGAGATCCATCGAATTTTCCTTTCATTCAACCGGGATTTCTTTCCCTTTTTATCAAATATGTCAATATTTCATCAATTTTCATACAATGAACATTCAAATTATATTCACATCAATAACATACATTTCAAGCATTTAAGAATATAATTCAAGTTACACGAACTTACCTCGATACTAGTTCGTATACAAAATCTACTAATCCGGGACTTTTTCCTTTCCTCGATCTAGCTTCGTATTTGAGTTTTCCGAATCTAAATAAATAAATTCAATCATCAATTCAATACATTTCATGTTCACATGTAGCATTTTCTATAATTCTATTATTATTTTTAGTTCATTCAAAACTGTCTACTTGAGTCATAGTCACTAAATTATTTTTATCTTGAGCTACAGAACTTCAAATTTAGATTCGTTAATTTTCCCTGAAACTAGACTCACATATCTTCTTCGCATAAAATTTTTAGAATTTTTTGTTTAGCCAATAAGTACAGTTTATTCTTTAAAGTTACCCCTATTCTGCTGTTTGACAGTTCTGACCCTTCTTCACTAAAAATTAATTATCTCTTCATACAGGATTCAGATGATGTTTCCATTTATTTCTATTGAAAATAGACTCATTTTTATCCAATTTTTTATGATTTTCTAAAGTTAAAACAGGAGAACCCGAATTCATTCTGAACCAGTCTTACAAAAATCTAAATATCTCAAAATACAGAACTTCTTTTCTTTCCTTGTTTCTTTCATATGAAAATAGACTCAATAAGCTTTAATTTCATATCTCACTCAACTTCTAATTCCACTTCTACGATTTTTTGGTGAATTTTCAAACTTACTCTACTGCTGCTGTCCCAAAACTGTTTTCTTACAGCTTGTTTTGCAATTAAGTCCTTTATCCAATTCTAACTTCAAATTCTTTCAATTAAACCACTAATTCATCATTTTATTCATCATATGCTATATTCAAAAACTCTAAAACTTCAAAAACTTCAACTTAAATTCATCAAAACTTTGTTCTAAAACTTATAAAGCATCAAAATTAAAAGAAAAGGACTAAATTAACTTACCTATTAAATATCCAAGCTTCAAACTTTCAATTTTCCTTTTTCTTCTTTCTTTTCTCTTTTTCTTTCTTTCCTTCACATTTGCTCTCTGTTCTTCTTTTTGTTTTATGCTTTTGTTTCTTTTCTCATTTCCTTTTTATAATATATCTTATTATTAATTTATAATAATTTATCTTTATAAAAATCTCAGAATTTTATACAATACACCGCCTCAACTTTACAAAATGGTATAATTGCCATTTTGGTCCTTCATAATTTCTTTTAATCTATAATTTAACTTTTACTTTTATTTCAATTTAGTCCTTTTCATTTAATTTCCTACCCAAACGTTAAAATTTTCTAACGAAAGTTTAATACCACATTACTAACATTTTATAAATATTTATAAAAATATTTCCTATCATATAAATATTCATGCAAATATATTGAAATAAATTTCTATTTAAATCGGATTTATGGTTGCGAAACCATTATTCCGATAACCTTGAATTTAGGCCATTACATCTTTCCCCTCTTCCAGAATCACATTCTCAATTGTTTCTTTGTGAGGTAGAATCAGCTTCTCTTCCCGCTCTACCATCCTTAACAAATCTGGGAATAAACTACAATCTTCGTCATCTGCAAAATCCTGAGATCCCTCTAGGCACATGTCTCGTTCACAAGGGAGTTCTGGGTCCATAGTAGCGTTGCTCATGATATCGATATCTGGGGACCTATTGTAAGTATGAAAGAATATTCAAAGAATGAATCTAAGAGCGACTTATTTGTATGACATGATTATGAATGAAATAAAATAAAAAAAATATTTGCATAATATGAAACACAAAAATGCATTTTTTATTGAAAGTAAAGATGTTTGAACATGAGCCTATTTCACAAAAGATTCTTATTGTTTCTAGGCTTAAAACAACAAGTGTGTTTTGAACATTACTCTGTGTTAGCTCTAAAAACTACAGGAATTTCTTCTGCAGTCCAGTTGTTTAGAACACTTCCAGGCTCATAAGGGCGAATGCCCGCTAAGTTTCCTTCCTTCGGTCCCTCTTTAAATACGGCATTGATGCTCAAAGTTTTCATTCTATCTTTAGCCATTCCTCTTCTCATCCTCGGTTCAGGAGGGATAACTCCCTCCGATATGAATGCCTTGTATGTATGGGGAAAAGTCATTGATCCCCATTTGACCTTAGCGCTGTTCTCTACTGACTCTCCTCCTATGGTGCGCACATCTTCCTTTTTAGTGAACTCAAAGAACTCTAGCTCTTTATTGTTCATTAGACCCTGCATCAGGGCCCTGAATTCAATGCACCTCTGAATCTCATGGTCCTCCTCCTCATGAAACTCACAGTAGTTCCTCGCTTTTCGGGATTTACCCTCTACATCTTGCATGACTAAACCTCTTTCCACCATTCTTCTCCATACCTCTCTCAACGAGGTTCTTATTTCTGCAACATTCAACTTGATTCTTTTTCCCGCGTTCTTGACTATCGCTTTTACCTCTTTATCGATATGACTGGGCAACGGATTTTCTACACCAGGTGCGTCATTAAATTTCACAACACCTGCTTTAATAAGCCTTTCAAATAACATTTTGAAAGAGAAGCAATTCTCTATCGAGTGCCCTATTATCCCCGTATGGTATTCACATTGAGTACTTGCGTCTTACCATTTGGGGTATGGGGGTTGCAACGGTTTTAAGTAGACAGGGGATATAATGTGCGCATCAAATAGACTTTTGTATAGCTCCCGGTACGTTAATGGAATGGGAGTAAAATGGAGCTTCTCCGTGTTTTGCTTTGTATTAAGCTCCTGTCTTGGTGAAGCTTGCTGGCCCGCGGCCACCGCTCTCGGTTGATTTACCGTGATTGGTTTTGTATAACCCCCGCTCACATTGCCAACTTCGTTTTCTCTTTTCTTCGGGGTTGACCTTCTGGTACCTTCCCCAGCCTCTATTTTTTCTCATCTTATTGCGTTCTCTATCATTTCCCCGGACATCATTATGTCCGCGAAACTCTTAGTTGCACCTCCCATCATGTGATTAATAAAAGGTGCCTTTAAAGTATTAATGAAAAGCATGATGGTTTCTTTTTCTAATGGGGGTTGGACTTGCGTAGCAACTTCTCTCCACCTCTGAGCATATTGCCTGAAACTTTCATTCGACTTTTTCTCCATGTTCTGTAATGTGATCCTGTTAGGCGCTATGTCCTTCACATGGCCATACTGCTTCATGAAGGCCTGTGCTAAGTCTTTCCACGATTTGACTTGGGCGCGACTCAGCTGATTGTACCATTTGGCCGTAGCTCCAGTCAAACTATCCTGGAAACAATGAATTAACAACTGATCATTATTGACATGACCGGTCATCCTCCAAAAAAACATTATGATGTGAGCCTTAGGGCAGCTGGCTCCGTTGTATTTTTCAAATTCAGGCATTTTGAACTTCGGAGGGAGCACTAGATCTGGAACCAAACTTAACTTCTTAACATCCATCTCACACTGATAATCAGCGTTTTCCAATGCCTTGAATTTCTCTTTCAACCATTTGTATCGGTCTTCCAGTTGTCTTGGGAGTTCCCCTTTTGCCTTTTCTATCTCTGCCATGTCATCCAGATCAGGGACACCGGGATTTACTGGATTGTCTCCAGTGCCTGAGCCTGTTGGGAGGTGTGTTAATGCTGAAACGCTGGCTTGATACTGAGGACTGATATTGACGGACACCCTAGGTGGGTATGCATTGGGCTGCGCTGGGGTATTTGTCGGGCCGAGGCCCGGTGTAACAGACCAAATTTGACCCTAATCGGAACGGTGGTTTCGGGACCACGAATCCGAGTCTGAGAAATATTTTAATATTATATTTTGTGTTTATTATATGTGAATTGTTATGTGTGAAAGGTTTGTATGAAAATCTAATCGTTTGAGTGTTTATTTTAACAAAAAGGATTAAGTTGCCAAGGTGACAAAAGTAGTGAGCTTGAAATTGAAGGGTAAAGTGAATTGTTTATTAAATTTAAGGAGTTGCATGTCAATTTCCCACTTTTCATGCTAGTGGATGGTAATGATGAGGGAAGGGGATTGTTTTTTTGTATTTTATAATATGAATAATATATTTTATGATAATAAATATGTATTATATGGTTTTAACTAAATAAAGTTGGAAAAGAAATTTATTTTCTCTTCCTTCATTCATCTTCTTCCCCGAATTCACCTTCAAAGAGAGGAGAAAATTCATCCCTCACCATTCGGCCATTAGCATGTGCTAGGCAAGGTAAGAGCTTGAACTTTAACTTAGTAACTTATATGTGAATTGCGTTGATTTACTTGATCATTACCGAAAACAAGTAGAAATTGTTGATGTTGGGCATGTTGAGTTTCGGCCATGGGAGGTGATTTAGTTGTTGTATTAAAGAATGTTAGATGAATGAGGATAGAAAATATGATGAAATGGAGAGTAGTAACTTAAGCTTGTAGGAATGATAGGTGATATTGTTGCAACTTAAGATATTGACATCCTCTTACATTCGGTCGAATATTGAGATGGCCATATGTGGTGACTACCGTAGCGCGTGTGAGTCTAGCTATACATGCCTTTAATGTATATACGATAGTGTGGTAACTTCTGACATTCCAAATTGTGTTTTATATAGTAAATGGATCCTAATCCCGACAGAGCCGTAGCGGATGATGTAGAGAGTGTAGCGCCTGACCGTGCACGCGGATCAGCGCCAGTAGACTCTCGACCAGTTTCGGGTAGCCACGAGGGGGAGGCTAAACAAGCCTTCTACCAAATGATGAACGAGTGGTTTACCCAATTTATTCAGACTAACCCGGCTGTACAACAACCTCCACCCCCGAATAATCCAACTTCGGTACCTTTAGCACCTCCGATGATGGATCCGATGAGATCTAGTAGACCTCCTGTTGATAAAATCAAAAAATATGGGGCCGAATAATTCAAAGCTAATGATAATGACGATGCGGAGCGGGCTGAGATGTGGCTTGATAACACTATTCGGGTACTTGATGAGCTATCCTGTACCCCAGATGAATGCCTGAAATGTGCTATATCTCTATTACGGGACACTGCATATCACTGGTGGAATACACTAGTATCAGTGGTTCCGAAAGAAAAAGTGACGTGGGATTTCTTCCAGACCGAGTTTCGTAAGAAATACATTAGCCAGAGGTTTATCGACCAGAAACGGAAAAAATTTCTAGAGCTAAAACAGGGTCGCATGACTGTGACTGAATATGAGCGGAAATTTGTCAAATTGAGCCGATATGCTCGAGAGTGTGTATCAACTGAAGCCATTATGTGCAAAAGGTTCGAAGACGGCTTGAATGAAGATATAAAGTTGCTTGTTGGCATTCTTGAAATCAAAGAGTTCGTAGTACTTGTCGAGCGAGCTTGTAAAGCCGAAGAACTTGGTAAAGAGAAAAGAAAAGCTGAGATGGAAGCTAGAGACACTCGTAAAAGATCATCGAGTAAAGACTTTCCAACCTGTAACTAAAAAGTTCAGAGATGACTTTAGCCGACATAAAACTACTTCAGACCTGCCAAGACGAGATCGGCCTCCAGTGAGTTCCTGAGCCACTTCGATGGCTAGTGTTGGTAATGTTCAGCAGAACCGGGCTGAGTGTAAACATTGTGGAAAATGGCATTCTGGGAGTTGTAGATTCCGAGATCGGTCCTGTTTTAAATGTGGATCGTCAGATCATTTTATTAGAGGGTGCCCAATGTTAGCCGTGTAAAATACGGTTCAGAATACTAAACCGAGTAGCGCGCCAGCACGGGGCAGACCACCCAGACATTCAGGCAATGTAGGAGGCAGTCAGAGAGGAACGAAGGACACTGCAGTTCGATCAGAGGCTAGAGCTCCAGTTAGAGCTTATGCTATACGAGCCAGAGAGGATGCTTCTTCCCCAGATGTCATCACCGGTACTTTCACACTTTATGATATTACTGTGATTGCATTGATTGATCCTGGTTCGACTCATTCATATGTGTGTGAAACTCTAGTATCCAGTAAGACTGTGCCAGTTGAGTCTACTGAATTTGTGATCCGTGTGTCCAACCCCTTAGGTCAATGTGTACTTGTTGATAAAGTGTGTAAAAGTTGCCCGTTGATGATTCGGGATTCCTGCTTTCCAGCTGACTTAATGTTGCTACCTTTTGACGAGTTCGACATAATTTTGGGAATGGACTGGTTAACTTTGCATGATGCAGTAGTGAATTGCAAAAGAAAGATTATTAATTTGAGATGTCAGAACGGTGAAATCATTCGGGTTGAATCTAATGATTTGAGTGGGTTGCCTACAGTAATATCCTCGATGTTAGCCCGAAAGTATGTGAGAAAAGGATGTGAAGCTTACTTGGCCTATGTGTTGGATAATAAAGTGTCTGAAAAACAGATTGAATCTGTACTAGTTATGTGTGAATACCCAGATGTGTTTCCTGAAGAATTACCGGGTTTACCACCAGTACGAGAGATTGAGTTTGGTATTGAACTAGTTCCGGGGATGACTCCGATTTCGATAGCTTCGTATCGGATGGCACCTACCGAGTTGAAAGCACAGTTGCAAGAATTAACAGATAGGGGCTTTGCACGACCAAGTTTCTCTCATTGGGGTGTACCAGTTCTGTTTGTGAAAAAGAAAGATGAGACTATGCGAATGTGTATTGATTATCGACAGCTGAATAAAGTGACAATAAAGAATAAATACCCATTACCTCGAATTGATGATTTGTTTGACCAATTAAAAGGGGCTTCAGTGTTCTCAAAGATAGATCTGAGATCGGGTTATTATTAGTTGCGAGTCAGAGATACAGATGTGCCAAAGACGGCGTTTCAAACGAGGTACAGACACTTTGAGTTTCTGGTTATGCCTTTTGGACTTACTAATGCACCTGCTGTTTTTATGGATCTGATGAATCGGGTCTTCAGACAGTTTTTGGATCGGTTTGTAGTAGTGTTTATTGATGACATACTAATTTACTCCAAAGATGAAACCGAGCATGCCGAGCATTTGAGTTTGGTGCTACAAACTTTGCGAGATAAACAGCTGTACGCAAAGTTTAGTAAGTGTGAATTCTAGATGAAAGAAGTTAGCTTTTTGGGTCATGTCGTGTCAGCATCGGGTATTCGTGTTGACCCAAGCAAAATATCGGCTATTCTTGATTAGAAACCACTAAAGAATGTTTCTGAAATCCGAAGCTTTCTGGGACTTGCGGGTTATTACCGATGATTTGTGAAAGTTTTTTCTATAATAGCTACCCCATTGACAAAGCTATTGCAGAAAGATGTCAGGTTCGAGTGGTCGAAAAAGTGTCAGAAAAGCTTCGACCAGTTGAAAGCCCTTTTGACCGAAGCTCCAGTGTTAGTTCAGCCTGAATCGGGTAAAGAATTTGTTGTTTATTCTGATGCTTCTTTGAATGGTTTGGGCTGCGTTTTGATGCAGGAAGGCAAAGCCGTAGCCCACGCTTCGAGACAATTGAAGCCGCATGAAAGAAATTACCCGACACATGACTTAGAACTCGCAGCTATTGTGTTCGCATTGAAAATTTGGCGTCATTACTTATACGGTGAGAAATGTCATGTTTACTCGGATCACAAAAGTCTAAAATATTTGATGACTCAGAAAGATTTGAACTTGAGACAACGCAGATGGTTAGAACTGTTGAAAGACTATGAGTTGGTGATTGACTACCATCCGGGGAAAGCTAACGTTGTCGCAGATGCGTTAAGTCGAAAATTATTGTTTGCTCTTCGTGCGTTGAACGCACAGATGGTTATGTTGGGTATGGTTCGATCATAGCCGAGTTAATAGCAAGCCCGATGTTTATTCAGCAAATTTGTGATGCACAGAAAATTGACAAAGATATGACTTCTAGACAAGCTCAGTGTGAAAATGATACAGAGTCAGAGTTTCAAAATGATAAAAATGAATGTTTGAACTACAAAGGCCGATTGTGTGTACCGAGAAATGCAGACTTGATTCAAATGATATTGGATGAGGCTCATAATAGTCAAATGTCGATACATCCGGGTAGCACGAAAATGTATAATGATTTGAAACAGTTCTATTGGTGGCCTGGCATGAAACGGGATATATCTGAATTTGTTTCAAAGTGCTTAATTTGTCAGCAAGTAAAAGCAGAGCATCAGGTGCCTTCTAGGTTACTTCAGCCGATCATGATATCTGAATGGAAATGGGATAGAGTCACTATGGATTTTGTATCTGGTTTGCCTACGACACCGAGCAAGGAAGACACAGTCTGGGTTATAGTGGATAGACTGACCAAGTCAGGTCACTTTGTACCGGTTCGTATGGACTATTCGCTCGACAAACTTGCTAAATTGTATGTATCACAGATTGTGAGGTTGCATGGTGTACCGAATTCCATTGTTTCAGACAGAGACCCGAGATTCACATCGCGGTTTTGGAAGAAGTTGCAAGATGCTTTAGGTACTAAACTTCATTTTAGTACAGCCTTTCATCCGCAGACAGACGGTCAGTCTGAACGCACTATTCAGATACTTAAGGATATGTTGAGATGTTGAGTCCTTGAATTTGAAGGTACGTGGGAAAGACATTTACCTTTGATTGAATTTGCGTATAATAACAGTTTTCAATCAAGTATCAAAATGGCACCTTATGAAGCTCTTTATGGCCGCAAGTGTCGTACACCGTTGTATTGGACTGAGCTTAGTGAAAGTAAGATACACGTGGTTGATTTGATTAAAGAGACTGAACAGAAAGTGGCTGTGATCAGAGATACTTTGAAAGCTGCCTCCGATCGACAAAAGTCTTATGCTGATTTAAAGCGTAAAGATGTTGAATTTCAAGTCGGAGATCGAGTGTTTTTGAAAGTTTCCCCGTGGAAGAAGGTACTCCGATTTGGTAGAAAAGTTGTAACAGCCCAATTTCAATAGTGTTGGAACAAGTGATTTGAGATCACTAAATCTGACGAAAAAGTTAGGAAACTTTGTTAATCGATAATTATAAGTTAAGAGTGATTTTAGAAATATTTTAAAATTAGTGAATTTTGTGAACTAAAAGAATTAATTAGAAAATTTGGGCCAAAAACGAGGTATTGAGATCTCGAATTCATAAAATGAGCCATAAATATTTTTAGAAATATTTATGGAGTGTCATTAAGTTATTATTAAAGTTTAGTTGAGAAATTTTAACGTTTGGATATGTAATTAAATGAAAAAGACTAAATTGAAAAAGGTGTAAAAGTTTCATTATAGATTAAAGAAAGTATAAAGGACCAAAATGGCAATTAAGCCATTTGTTTAATTGAGGCGGTTATTGTGAAGAAAATCTGAGATTTTTTTTATGTTTAATATTATATTATTATATTATTATATTATTATATATAAAACAAACAAAAAGAGAATAGAGAACAGAAAAACCCAAACGAAGAAGCAGAGAGCAGGAAAGAAAGAAGAAGAGAAAGAAAGAAGAAAAAAGGGGGGAAAATTGGAAAATTTTCAAAATTAGCTAAATAAAAAGGGGATCAAATTGAATATATGGAGAATTCTCTTCATTTCTCTTCATTTTCTTCAGCTGAAAAATAGCCATGGGAGAGTTCAAGCTGGTTTCATACTCAAGCTTCATGTAAGTTTAATTCTTGCTTTCTCCTTGAAATTTCTATGTTTTTGGACTTTACAATTGGGTCCAATTTATTAATTCATTAGTTTTTGATTCTATGGCTAATTTTTAAAGTTTATGTGGATTAGTGCTGGAAGAATATGATGAATAAATATTGAATTGAAGCTTTAATTTTGTTATATGATGATTTAATCAAGTGAATTGATGGAAATTGGTTTTAGGACCTAATTGTGAAATAGCTAAAATTAAGGCCTAGTGTTAAAATTCTGATTTCAAAGGTTATGAAGTAGTTTAAAATGATAGATAAAAGTATTAAATGAGAAAATTAACTCAATTGAGGGGTTAATCCAGCAAGGACTGAATTGTATGAATTGTGGAATTAGGGACAAAATAGAAATCAACATGTTACACTAAAGCAGTTTTGGACAGCAGCAGTTGTCTAACTTTGAAAAATCACCAAAAATTGTATAAATCGAATTAGAAGTCGAGTGAGATATGGAATTAAAGCTTATTGAGTCTATTTTCATATAAAAGAAACAGAGAAGCAAAGGAAGTCTACATTTTGAGATATTTGGATTTTTGTAAGACTAGTTTAGAATAACTTCGTGATCCCCTGTTCTTACTTTAGAAATTCACTAAAAATTGTATAAAAATAATTTGGGAACATAATTTATATGGTTAGATTCCTTAATGAGTCTAGTTTTAGAAGAAATAAACCATAACATAATATAAATTCTATATAAAAAGATAATTAATTTTCAGTGAAGAAGGGTCGGAACTGCCAGACAGCAGAACAGGGGTGACTTTAAAGGATAAACTGTACTAATTTGCTAAACCAAAAATTCTGAAAATTTTATGGCAAGAAGATATGTGAGTCTAGTTTCATGAAAAATTAACGGTTCTTCATTTGGAGTTCTGTAGCTCTGGAAATAAATAATTTAGTGACTATAACTCAAATGGACAGTTTTGAATATACTTATGAATAATTAATGAAATTATTGATAATGTTACTTATAGCATGTTATATACATTAAGGATGTGGAATGGAGAGGAGGAGGACGAAAATATGTATGAATATTCAGCTAGCATGGCTAATTTGTAATGTTTTAGACTCAGGGACTAAATTGAATAAAAGTAAAACTTTACGATTAATTTTGTAAAAATGTGGAAATGTCCAATTTGCATGAAATAGATTATTTTATTATTTAAAATTGCAAAAATAGAATGAAATTGTTAATTTAGATTAAAATCGATTGAAAAATCGATGAAAACAAAAAATTTTCAAAATGACCCTGAATCTTGATATTTCTACAAATTTAGCCAGGTAAGTTCGTGTAACTTAATTATATGATATAAAAATATGAGTTGATGGTACGTGAAATATTGAAATGATAAATTAACTGATTTATGTTTGAAGAGAGATAATTGAATGATATTTTTCATGATATGTAAATATGTGATTATCTTTAATATGTTAATACAAGATAATTAAATATGTTGAGACGAGTAATAAATTTATGTAAGACATGACGAGAAAAAAAATAAATATGTTTAAGGGACAATATGTTTGATTTTGATTGGTTTCAAATATAAATGCTAAATGAAATAAAATGTCTGATAAATAAATTTGTAATTCCGGTAATGCCTCGTACCCTATTCCGGCGTCGAATACGGGTAAGGGGTGTTACAAAAGGCAAGCTAAGTCCGAGGTTCATCAGACCGTACGAGATCATCGAACGTATTGGGCCTGTTGCTTATAGATTGAAGTTGCCCTCTGAATTGGAAAAGATACACAATGTATTTCACGTTTCGATGCTTCGTAGATACAGATCAAATCCGTCGCATGTGATCGCTCCGTCTGAGATCGAAATCCGACCCAATATGACGTATGAGGAAGAACCGATCCGTATTTTAGCCCGGGAAATGAAAGAGTTAAGAAACAAGAGAATTCCATTAGTGAAAGTACTATGGCATCGGCACGGAGTTGAAGAGGCTACGTGGGAGCCTGAGGATTCAATGAGGCAACAATACCCGACTTTATTTAACGATAAGATTTTCGGGGACGAAAATCCCTAAAGGAGGGGAGAGTTGTAACAGACTGAATTTGACCCTAATCGGAACGGTGGTTTCGGGACCACGAATTCTAGTCTGAGGAATATTTTAATATTATATTTTGTGTTTATTATATGTGAATTGTTATGTGTGAAAGGTTCGTATGAAAATTTAATCGTTTGAGTGTTTATTTTAACAAAAAGGATTAAGTTGCCAAGGTGACAAAAGTAGTGAGCTTGAAATTGAAGGGTAAAGTAAATTGTTTATTAAATTTAAGGAGTTGCATGTCAATTTCCCACTTTTCATGCTAGCGGACGGTAATGATGAGGGAAGGGGATTGTTTTTTTGTATTTTATAATATGAATAATATATTTTATGATAATAAAATATGTATTATATGGTTAACTAAATAAAGTGAAAAAGAAATTATTTCTCTTCCTTCATTCGGCCATTAGCATGCAGTGCTAGGCAAGGTAAGAGCTTGAACTTTAACTTAGTAACTTATATGTGAATTGGGTTGATTTCCTTGATCATTACCGAAAACAAGTAGAAATTGTTGATGTTGGGCATGTTGAGTTTCGGCCATGGGAGGTGATTTAGTTGTTGTATTAAAGAATGTTAGATGAATGAGGATAGAAAATATGATGAAATGGAGAGTAGTAACTTAAGCTTGTAGGAATGATAGGTGAGATTGTTGCAACTTAAGATATTGACATCCTCTTACATTCGGCCGAATATTGAGATGGCCATATGTGGTCTTTTTCTTTCTTAATTGTTTGGGTATATATATATATATAAATATATATATAAATGGAAATTGTGGAATAGTGTAATCGGTCATGGTTGAATGCTTAAATTCTTATATGATTATTGATTGAATTTAATATTAAGGGTGTGATTGCATAAATTAAATAGTAGAAGGTTTGAATGTTGGAAGAATGGTTGATGGAGACTAGTAGGGGCTCGTATGAATTTTATAAAATTCTGTATTTTAAGCTTAGGGATTAAATTACAAGAAAATGAGTTTTAGAGGGGGCTAAAACGCAAAATAAATGAAGGAGAAAATTCGGTTATTAGGTTTTTAATTTAAATTATGTGTATTTTTGAGTTTTGAGCAAATAAATAGAATGAATGTGAACAAACCTTATTTGATATTTCATAGATCGGGAACAAAAAGAGAAGGAACTAGATCGGGGAAAGATTAAGGTGAACGAATAGCCGGAAATTTCGAATCTATCAACTTCTAAGGTAAGTCCTTAAGTTGAAATATATTGAAGAATAAATTATGAATGTGTTTAATAATGATGCTTGATAAATTTAAGTATATGTGTATGTGATAGCCGAATGTAAAGATCTTACATTGAATTAGATATGTTTTGTAAATACAAAATGAATATGTTTACTTGATATGATAAATGGATTGTATAATGATGTAATGATTTAATTTGTGTAATGTTAATAAGCTTAAGTGAATTTGATATGTGATAGAATTATGAAATGTGTATAGAATGTTTGACTATATTGATATTCAGGCATAAAGCCTAGCAGGCCTCGTGCCGGTGATTTATTTCGGGCTTATTGCCTAGCAGGCTATATGCCGGTGTTTATATTTCGGACCTTTGGTCTAGCAGGCTAAATGCCGGTGTGTAATTCGGGCTATAATGCCTAGCAGGCTTAATGCCGGTGATATGCTATAAACGGAGAGTCCGAGAATCGAACAAGGAAAGACTTATACAGTGCTATGTGTTAAAAGATCGAGTAAGATCTAGCCTACTATGTGAGTAAGAAATGTAGTAAGTTAAATTATTATCGTTTTAGTTAAGTACAAGATGGTGAAATGGTTGATACAATAAGTATTTTATTCTATACTGTTGAGCTTATCCTTAAAGTGTATGAACACTGCTTATATGCGAAATCGATATATATATATATATATATATAGGTATATTACATTGATGACTCGGTTATATACGGATGGATTAATGATAAAAGTATTGGCATATGTGTTTAAGTAGTCATAGGAGATTGATACCTAAAATGTATTTATATGATTCGAAATGTGCGATTAGACATAATATTCATGTAATTCTATGGTATAAAGTCGTGGTGATATAGTGATGATATTTAAATTATAGGCATTATTAGTATTTGGCTAAGTACATGTTACATACATAAATATATATGTTCAATATTATAAGCTTAAAGTCTTTTTGATATGTAAGTGTATGGTCATTACATCAAAACTTTCTTGAGACTTACTAAGCTTGTGAGCTTACTTTGAGTGTGTTTGATGTTCGTTTTATAGATTTTAGTCACGCTGCGGGCTCGAAGGATCGTTGGTGAAGTCAACCACACTATCATCCCTTTTTGGTACTTTTAAATTAGTTATTTTTGGATCAAAGGCATGTATAGGCTAGCTAAAGGTTGGAAAGATGTTATGTTTATATATATATATATATATATATATATATATATTAGCCATGCGAAAATGGCTTAAATGTTTATTATAAGTTCGGTTCTACTTCTTCTTGATCATGTGGTTAAAATGTTTAGTTTTAACAATTTGGCGATGGAGTGTTCTTTACTTCAAGCTTACGTATTATGTGTTTTATATGATTGCTTGTTGCAATGCTAATGTTTGTGCTAAATTAGTCAGATGTTTCGGTCTTTAAGCTAATCTTTGCATGTATAGTAAATAATGACAATGTGATAGTTGATTATCATTCGGAATTTATGTATATGTATCAACTTTAGTCGATTTACTAAGAACGAATTATATTGATAAATGCATGTAGGTGAGTATTCGGTCAAATTTAGCTGAAACTTGCAAATGTAGTTAACATGCTTTTAAGAAGTCTAGACTCCTAGTCGAATATGGAAAATCTACATAATCATGGTGTATGCATTTATATGTATATATATATGTATGGCTTGTGAGATGGCTAAATTTCAAGGAGTGCATGAAATGTTAAGAATGAGGTCTTGCATATTCGGCCAAAAACTTATATATGTAAGTATATGCATAACTATGAAATATTTCAAATGATATATACAATGAGTTGGGTATGAAATGAATGATTCTTTGTGTTTGTAAAAGTATTATATGACATATATGTATGCATTGTATGTACTGTATAAATATCTTAGGTTTATTTATAAGCATGTAAATGATTTCATGAAAGCTTGGTGATGGCAAATAATTATTTAGTTCATGAATGTCTCAATATGTATTCTTGGTTTAAAAAAAAAGTACTAATTACATTAAATGCTTGCGATGTTCTAAGTCTAGTTCGGTAATGCCTCTTAACCCTAATCCGGCGACGGGTACGGGTTAGGGGTGTTACACCCGGTGGATAGACAGGGTCTTTACTGTCATCCCCAGGGTTGACCATAGGGCTCTTTCCTTTTTCTGGCCCTCCAAATAGCAACTGTGTTAACTGATTCATCATGCTCTTTTGCGATTCTAACATCTGATCTTTCATGTCCTGCTGAATCTTGGTCAATTGCTCTTGCATCTGAGCTTGCAGCCGGTATTGCATTTCCTTTTGCATTTGTTCCAGTTTTTCCAACCTTTGATACATAACTTTAGTTTTCCTTCGCGTGTAGTAGTGATGTTCCAGGGTAACTATAATACGATCTCTAGTTAGTAGGGTTCTTTTATGACATTTAATGCATATGATGTGATGTAATGCAAACGCATGAAAATGCAATATAAAGGAATAAATGCAAAAAGAAAGAGAGGCGTCAATTCTGAATTCAATTCCATTAGAAGAACTTTTCTAGAAAATAAATTTCTTTAAATAAAACGGATTACATATGCGGCTTCGTCCTCATAGTCCAAGTGAAGACACCAATCCTTTTCTTCGTATCCGGATGTTATGGTCATGTCCCATGAACTTTCTCAATAGATGCCTCATCTAGCTCCTTGTCGTTTAATCCAAGCCGTGACTCTTCACTCACTTATCCTCCGCGATGCTTGTAAGCTTCTTTAAGAAAATTGAGAGGTGATGACTCTCGGATAATCCTTGTTGGCTTGAATCCCTAGGCAACGAGGCAAAGTCATATACCATCAATCTTTTCTCGTTGTGTTTAATTGGACTATATTCGGACGAACGTGTTATAACCCACTTTATCAAGAAATCCATTTTTCTATGACAAACTTTTCTATTTAGCAATCGAATATGAATCAACACCTCCTTTCTATGATGATGAATGCAATGTAGTCATAAACAAAAGTAAACACATTAGTATCATGTACAAATGGTAAAATCAAACACATATCTAGGTGACTGCTAGGGTTCAACATAGTTCTACCTAAAGTGGGCTCCTAGGGTTCATTATATGTGGTTTAGTTCTAAAGAAATGGTACCTAAACCAGCAGATTCCTCAATCCTCACCCATTATAGGCTCATACGGATCGAGTTCAGTTCAGGGGAATACATTTCCATATGGCTGCACGGAGATGAAAATCTCACGAAGACATAGGTACGGATGTATCCCGAAAGCGATCCACTATCATGCACGGAGGTGAAAACCTCACGAAGGAGTAGCTTCTCACTCTCACTTAAAAGTTGTGACCACAATGGTCATGCAATATGATGCAATAGTACCCTAGACACTTAAATCACAACAGACATAAGACGCGACACAAAATCATGCGATGAAAGAATCAAAATCAAATTTTAATTTTCGATAAAAGGATAAAAAATAATCAATTCTACGGTTTGACTCTCTTATTGGTCCCCAGTGGAGTCGCCAAGTTGTCGAAACCATTTTTTTGTTTGGAAAACGAGCCGACTTTAAAAAGGAAAATGAAGTCGCCACCAATCTTTTTTGAAGTGTAATTGGGTCACCTTATAAAACATTTGGTCTACGAATTTTAAGAAAACGGGTTCGGGAGTCGGTTACGCACGAGGAAGAATTAGCACCCTCGCAACGCCCAAAATTGGTACCTTATTGATTGATTTTAAAATATGAATCCTTTAGAAAATGTCTGGATAATTCGAATTGGATATCGAAATTCTCCTGTTCCGAAAGAATCAAATATCACATCCAGCACGTTAGGATACGATATTTCAAACCCTAGACACCAAGATCATTTCATGATTTCCAAAATTCATGCATTGCAATTTTAAAAAGGGTATTCCGTTATTTGGCCAAACGAAAAAACCGAAACCCAGCACGTTAGGGCACAATTCCTCGAATTTCCAAACATATATTGCCTTATTTTTGAAGTTGAAAAAACACGGTCAAAATCTTAAAAGAATATTTAGTCCTTTGGACGAACGGAAAATCGAAACCCAGCACGTTAGGGCACGATTTCCTGAACTTCCAAGCACAAAATATTACCTTTGTGAAACCCTTTTTATGAATTTGGGTAAAAAAGGTAAATAAGAGAAAAAATAAAAATACGTTAAAATAAAATTCAAAATCATCGATCTACATGAAATAATAGAAACAAGAATAAATAAATAATAATAGTAAAAAAAAATAGAAATAATAAAAATAGCAATAATGATGTTGATAATAAAATAATAATGAGAATGATAAATATAATAATAATATGTGTATATATAAAAAATAATGACAAATAAAAAAATGATAATAATTCTAATGAATATAATAATAATTATAAAATTAAAAAGATATGGTAGTAGTAATATTAAAATAATAATTATAATAAAAAATAATAATGATACTAAATTAGTAATAATAATAGTAGTAATAATAATATTAATAGTAATGAAAATAATAATAAAAGTAATAGTAAAAATAAAAATAGTATTAATAATAAAATAATAGTAAGAATATTGAAATTAATAGTGATAATAAAAAAATAGTAATAGATATAATAATATAGTATATATAATAATAAAAAATTAAAGTAAACAATAGTATTAATAATAACAAAACAATCGTAATAGTAATAAAATAATAATGAATAATAATAAAAATAGGAATGATAATATTAAAAGTAATGATAATAATAATATTGATAATAGTAAAATAATAGTGGTATTAACAACATAAAGATAATAGTAAAACTAAAATAATAATAAATAATAATAATATAAAATTGTAAAGAAAGGAAAAAAAAAACGTTAAAACAATAACAAAATAACAAAAATAAAAGAAAAAGGAAAAAAAGAAACTTTTTTTCGGTAATTTCAAAATGGGTAAGTTCCTTTCACTTTATTTTTATTTTCGTATGTAAAAACAAAATAAAATTGAAAGATAGAATAAAATAAACAAAGAACTTAAAACGAGAATAGACGAAAATCATCTCTTTTGTTTAGATTTTTGATTAATTTCGTGTATCTCTTGTATTGAAAATCTCTCTTTTTCTTGTATTCGAATCTCTCTTTTTTCTCCAAAAAAAAAAAAACCTTTTTTCCCTTTACAATGGTTTTGAATGGCTTTTATAGCCAAATTACAACTTGTTTGCAATCAAGTGGGGTGATGGAGTTAGTGAGGTGATAAAATTAGTGGTTGGTTTAATGGGATAATAGTTGAGGTCAAAAAATTGGGCTTACATAATTGTTCAAATTCAACATAATTTATATTTCTTAGAATCCGATAATTGTATAAAAAAAATATTTGAAAGATGTTAGTTTATATGTTACACCTACGTTGAAAATCATTCAACATTTAATTGCTGCCTCGGTGAAAAGATAAAAGTCAGAAATGTTTACGTCCCATTTTCCATACAAGGAAGCAACCATTACACTTAAAAATGTCACTTTAATAATCAAACTTCCAATCCAGAAGGAGGTGGTAATTGCAGCTAGTGGCATCAATCTAAACAACAAGTGCGATCAGTTTTTGCATGCTATGCCCTCAAATTTGATAGGTGCCAGAAGAAGTAAAAAAAAAAAAAACCAACTTATCAAATTTGATTTATTTTCTAAAAATATATATCCCAAATAATGAGTCGATATTAATTATTTTTGAATTACATTCTTTGTTTTACGTTTGGTTTAATGCTATCACTTATTAATTTTAATTTTCTTAATTATAAAATAATACGATCAAAATTATTGGCAAAATTAAGAATATATGTCAGAAAAAAATTAGGAATATAGGTCGAATTTTTTATTATTTAGGAAAATAAACCGAATTTTCGTAGATGTAGTAAAAATGTGTTTTAAGGAAAGCACTTTTAAAAAACACTTATTAACAAAAATGTTTTCTTTTAAAATGTTAATTTTTTTAATTAGATGGTTAAGTGGTACTATTTTATTCCTCAAGTCTCAAGTTCAACTCGTATCTCAAACACATTTATTTTTGTTAATTTATATATTAATTAATAACTCTTTTATTTATATAAATAAAATAATAAATATGGAATTATACAATAAAAATATATCTATCTTTCATTATGTTAAAAATATTTTTAATTAATAATTATTTTATTGATATAAACAAAATAATAAATATGGAGTTATATAATGAGAATATATATATATATTATGTTAAAAATTATTTTATTTTTTTTGAAAAATATTAACTAATTTTTATATATTTTTCTTTATATATAGCTTTTATATGTGAATATTTACATGGTGGATATGATGATTTCTATTATTACAAAATTAAATAATTATTTTAAATATGAATTATTATTTTTAAATATAAAATATTTTAAATATCATCATTTTTATATATAAAAATTAGTTGATGTACACAAAATTATTTTGTATGTAACAAATGTGCCACGTCTACAAAATCAATCTATTTCTTTAAATAATTAAAATTTCCGCTTACGTCCCTAATTGTTTTTGGGAATCAGTATATTCTTCTAATTTTCTCAAAATTATTTATTGTATTATTTATAAAATTTATAAATAAAATAAATTAATATATTTTAATTTAATCGTTATCGGTTTATTGACGTGGAGACCTAGCTTATAGAAACACAGCAGATGGATAAATAATTGACAAGAAAAAGGTGCAATATTGTTGTGAAAATCTCTAACGTACACTAATGTACGCATTCGGAGGAAGGAGCGAAGGAAGAGGCAGAGAGAGAGAGAGAGCGGGGAAAATAACAGTTGAGAATAGGCTGCACTTGAAAAGGGAGGGTTAAGGGAAGGAAAATGGAATTGTTATTTTATTCTCAATAATTGGTTTAATTTCGAAAAAAAAAACAATCAAATGGATTTAGGCGAGCTGTGGGCGATCTTCGGTCCAGGTGTCGCGGGCGCCGTATTCGGTGCCGGCTGGTGGTTTTGGGTCGACGCCGTCGTTTGTAGCTCCGTTAATATCTCTTTCGTCCACTATTTACCTGGTACACCTAATTACTTTCCTTCTTCTTTTAATATATTTTTTATTTCGTGTTAATTATTTGCTTTTTTGATGTTTACATGGCCGAATTTTATTTTAAGGAATATTCGCATCTATCGCGGCTTTGATGTTTAATTGTGTTAGAAAAGACGATATTGATTACTCTCCGTATGATGAAGGCGAGTGGAGGTTTGCTGATTCTTATCTTCTTAAATTTCTCACTGTTTTTTCAGTTCATTTTTTATTTATTTATGGGATTTGCGTTTCATCCACTATTGGATTTTGATTTTGCTTACTTTAACTGTTTTTTTTTTGCTAAAATCGTTATCATTTTTCCCATGATTGGAGAGATACCTAATTACTTAGGATGGTGTTGTGAGTTGTGATATTTTCGAGGTGAAGTTGAGATGTTTCTGTACATTTTAGCTGATTGAAAAATATTTCTTGTCTTGAAGTTCTTACCTTGTCTGCAGAATCAAGGCTTATGATGTAGCGGTCACTTTGAAATCCAAACTTGATAAGCACTAGAATTTCGTCAACAGTCTTGCATCTCAATTAATTTATTCTTTTTGGTATCAACAAATTTAACATTAATGCAAATGATATTTAATTGTGTATGATGGTGGCTATTTGCACAGACATAGGTCCTGAAGTTCCGTTCAAAATTAGTGCTATTGCATGTAAAGCGTCTACGTTTTAGGTTCAAGTTTAGACAGCATGGATGCACAATTTTCAAGTGATCCTTCTAACTTAAGGATCTTAATCATCTTGTAGAATTAATGAATATGGAACTATTCATTACGATCATTTTATATAGTGTACTCATGGTGAACTCCCTCTTGCTCACTCGTTCAACGGTGGCTGAAGCAGTGCATGATAATGCTGCGAACTTGGAAATTCTTTTAGCTGCCTATATGGCATTGAGGAACTGAGTTCTTGAAACCTAAGAAAAATTAGAGGATGTATATAACGTATTTATTACCCACCTTTTCTGCATGTGTGTTGTCACTAAAGTCAATCTTGAGGCATAGTTGACAATTGACATGGATAATAATGATTCATTTGCAAATCACGTGTCTTGTAAACTAACATGCAGTTCACAAGCAGAAATTCTTCTGCAACTCAAAAATTATCATATGGCAGTGCTGAATTACAAGTTTTTTTCCTTGTAATTAGAAGTGTTGGATTCTTTTTTATTATTATACTGTTAGCAGGATTGAAATATAAGAAAACAGAGAATAAAAATAACACGAATGAAATGTTTTTCCACAATTTAGTATCTTAAAGGCTAAATATAGAGCTAGAGTAAAACTTTGTTTGCGAGAAAGTCTAGTAAACATAAGCTGTAAAATATTTACAGTCATAACTTCCTGATTATTACTTCTGAAATTAATAAAGGAACCTAGAGGTTTTCCATAACCCTGAGTTTTCTAGAGTTCCAACTTCATTCTACACATTTTTCAGTCCAAATTCTACCTATTTGCTGCTGTTTTTTCACCCTAAACCACATCAATTTGCTTACAAAGATGATATAGGATTTGAATAGTATTGTTGTTTTCCTGAAACATGCCTTGATATGGGTCAGAGTTAAGACAAAATTGTTGAACATATTGGTCTTTCATTTTAGTTTTTCTTCCACAGGAGCATAACTGGTCCTAACACATAAGTTGTCATGTCCGTTTATGGTTGCTTGATTAAAAATTTTGGGCTATGGTGGAAAAGGAATGACTAAGACTTATCCCTGATTGTATAACCTTGACACTTGATGGAGCCCGAAAAGCAAATGTGCTAGTGTTGTATGACTTACGGCTTAAACTATTAATTTGTGCTGTGTTCCATTGCAGTTTTAGGGCTGAGCTTTTTGAATTTTTTTTTTCTTTTAATCTATTTTTCCAACTTATCCTTCAACCATTCAAGCTATTCCTTTACCTGAGCTAGTCTACGCTGTACAAGTCACTGCTGAATTTGATTATGAGACACAAGAAATGCTCTTAAGCCATTTGAAGCTTCCTCTTTTTTCATGTAGGTTACATGAAAGCTTAACAACCATCTTGCTTAATCACTAGAAATTTGCAAATATTGATAATATCATTTGAGCAAGGTATGGTATGCGCTTATCAACATGCAGTAAGCATGGTGTGTGTAGCTCACCCTTGTGTAACTAAGCTGATCCGTGCATGTGCTCCAGCTTCATGACAATTTCATAATCAGGCATTGGAGTTTGGAATTTGGGAAAAGGTTTTGACTTTGTATGTATTAAAGCTGTAGGGAATTAGTAATGGTGTCTACTTTTGATTTCCTTTTGTCTTGTTTTCTTGCTTGTGCGATGGAATTTGAATCAGCTGACCATCCTTGTATCTGTTTGTTGTTGGTTTATCTCTACCTTTTTTTAGAAGAGTTACAATACTCCATTGGTTGTTTGTTCTGGCTAATGGATGCTAATCCTTCATCGAAACAGGTTGAAGCTCTGGCTTTTCCTTGCTTATGTTGTCTCCTTCGTTTCACTGGCTGCTTCAGTGGGCCTATTGATACAAGACTCACTAGTGACATCTGGTCCTTCATTGTGGACTGGTACTGCAGGTGTCTTACAGTGTGTGTTCGTCTTAATTAGGTAAATGCTATTCCAGATTTAGAATTATGACCATCATCAATGTTCTGTTAGGTTAGTTTGTATAATTGTTTCAAATTAAAGATGAATATCTATCTTGTTGATGCACCTAATGGCGTATTTAAGATGTTCTTCAATTTCATTATTTATGTATTAAACATTTTATCACCAACTCTAATAATTTTGTTAATCTGAATCTTCAACTGCAGTGGACTTATATATTGGACTTCTCACTCGGAATAATAGACAGTGTAGCTTGGAACCACAAGGGAGTCTTCAATTGTATGTGCAGGTATCATCTGTCATTTTAATTAATCAATGGTGCAATTAGAAAGGATTTTTCACCTTCTTAAATCTTGTACCCTATAGTAAGTGTCTTGAGTGTGAAAACTAAGATTCATCCTGCTCTTTTGAAATTTATGATTTTTCAACCACAAAACGAGCACTTGAAGCCCATTTGTTGTTTTCTTTATTTCCAGTCCTATATAGGGTTGAATCATCCATGCCCTCTTTTAACAAAACCTTTTTCTTTTGTTTTGGATTGGCCATATCAACCTCTTTCCCGATTTGATTTGCCACTTTTAGGCTTTATTTGTTTTGGTAGGTGGAAAGATAAAATTTTATTGGTATGCTTGGTATAAAATATGGAAAAGTTGAATAAAAATGTAATTTTGTTTTCACTCGTTGTTAAGACAGAACTATGGAAAAGAAGTAAAAATTATATTATTTTACTATTATACTCTTAGCATAACAAAGTAAAATGCTGAATTCGGGTCTACTTCATTTGATGTATTCACACCTTAATTTCTAGGACTTAGGAGACTCAATTTGCAGCCTGATGTTAAATTTGATCCGAGAACTCGTGTCTTAATATTGGATTCGTATTATTTTAGGTATGGTCATCATGATTAAAATATTACATATTTGTATATATTTTCATAAGTTAATAAATTATGTTATATTTGTATATCGGTTCCATCTTTATATTATCTGTAGTTAATGAATAATGAATTGATTAGTAGATGTTTATATGTAAATGATGATAGTAGACGGGTTAAAAGAAAATGGACCAGTGAAAGCAGCATCTGAGATAGGTATTGCAAGGAATTTTGTTAGATCATTAGTGTATTTTAATGTTGGACGAGATTCTCGGATCAAACCTGTTAAAGAGCAACATTTTGGATTTTCACTATCCTGATATCCATCTAATTGTATCTTTTTAAAGGGAAAACAAAAGAGATCTCAATCCAAGAGATACAAATATGTACATTTTACAATTTGGAAAACAATATAGATTTTAAATGTTGTAATGAACTTGAATTTGACAAAAAGTTTTAATTGCATTAATAATTGAAATTATATTTTTAAATCCGAAGAGATTAAATTTTTTGGAAAAAAAAATTAAATATACAAAGAGTATGAATATATTTTAGGTTAAATTTTACTCTTAGTCTCTCTATTGACAAAAGTTGTGTGTTTGATCTTTGTATTATAATTTGATTAATTTTAATCTTTGTATTTTTTAAATTGGTCAATTTTAATTTATATATTTTTTTTAATTTTAAAACTTTAATCCCAATTCAAATAATAAATTCACTTGTCTCGTCCTATGAACACAATTATGAACACAATTAGATTTAACTCAAATTTTAAGATTGGATTTTTAAATTTTTATACTTTTCAAAACTTGAAATTTTGGCATAAAAAAGATTGTTACTAATCCTTTAACTGAAATTTTAAAAACATATATGGTAAACTAATTTAACATGATAATATGTCTATCTCTTTAGATTTTAGAAATAGCAAAATTTAACTGAATGAAATTAACAATTATGACCAAATTAAAATAAAGAGATCAAATCTATAACTTTGGCCTAATCACAGAATTTAAGCAATATGTTGACCCAATTGAATTAATGTTCCCAAAGCTCTTACGGGATAATCATATCTTTGCGCATAAAATCAGCCGTAGACCCTACTTTTAAAAGAACTTCCCACTAATATTTCCTTCATTTATTCACGTGAAACTACTTGCCTTCATATAAAAAAAAATTGCTAAAAGGAATATGAAAGGATGGATAACCATGAAAAATAAACAAACCTGGAACATGAACTAAACTAAATATTTAACTTTTTTCTTATTTCCTTTTCTTTTTCCTCTGTAAAATTGACCAAAGACATCAACAATAATCTATTTCTTGTAAAATTGAACCCTAGGGAAAGGAAAGGAAGCAAAAAGGACAAAATAATATATATCCCAAAGGATGGAACTTTCCAGCATCTATTCTTCCCCACTGCAGATACTTTAGAAACCCAAAGAATTCTCTTTCTGTGTTATAGGTGGGCAGGAGTTATTGCACTATTTGCAAACTCCCTTCCATGCCCAACTCCTCAGCTTTCTTTCAAACAGAAGACATCAAAAGGATTTACCATGTGATAGGAGGGAAAATGAACCTAAAGATCTGCAATCAAAATTGGAACTTCTTTGGATTTACTATGTTGGGACAGAGAAAGTCAGGCTTCAGATACGGGGTCAGATGAGCTTGGTTCAGAAGCTCCATCCAAATTAGTTGCGAAAGTGTGAGCCAGCTTTGGCAGCATGCTGCTGCACAGTTTCAGAGACGGCCTCAACTTCATGTACTGCAAAACCAAATGAATAGATGAATTTTACAAATACCATACAAAAATTGTCTCATAAAGAGCTCTTAATTTGTATCTGTTGTACAAAATGCATCGCTTTTAAACAATGACAAAGATAATGATTAGCCATGGAATCAGACTGCAGATAAAGGCATTATCAATATATCAAATCTTCACAATTCCCCAATGGTTATTAAAAAAAATCCCATTATGCTTACCATCCAAGCAAGATCAATTGATCAACTCCACATCATTTTCAGTAAACTTAAAGGTTCATTAGAGAGACACTAAAACTAGGGAACAAGTTGACTTCAAACAAAATTCATTGAATAAATAAAGGGAAAGTACAGCAAAAAGGAAAAAAAAGATGTATTTACCTCCTGATAAAATGCATCGATTTCCTCTTCTGTAAGGCCTTCATCCTCACCAGAGTTTTCTTCCCAGCCAAGAGAACGAAGAAATGCAGCCTCTTCTTCATCTGGATAAACCATAGAAGTGGAGGTCATACAATTTTCACCATCATCAGAAAATCTTTTAGCATCATGACCGGTGCCACCATTGCTAGTTGCTGCAGTATGATTCTCATTAGCACAAGCAGGGCAGAAGCAGTCACTACTTCCTTTGAAACTTCAGATTTCTCTGTGGTGGAAGATGAATTATGAGGATCTGTTGGAAATGGCCAACCATGCTGCTGTTGTGTTTTTGTTGAGTGCATACAGCTTGTATGCATGCTGCAGCAATTGTGCATGTTGCAGCAACATATTTTCTATTTTAGCTGCAATGCAACATAGGACCAGCATCGAAACTGAACCAGTGGAGCAGCAGCATTTTGTTTACTTTGTTCAATTGTAACTTCCTTAGTTGCTTTGTAATTTGATAGCAAAGTTAGTAGGATTTGTTCACTGATTTGTATTGATGTAATAGCTGATATGTCAGCTAGGTGTGTAATTCAAGTTACTAGGCTACTTAGTGGTAGTAGGTAGTATTAGGTGATGTAGTTGGCTATAAATGTATTGTTTTTCTTATTGCGAGTGAGCAAAACATAAGCATATTAGCTTATGCTCCCTTGCTGCACGTTTGTGAGCAAGTAATTTTTTCTTGCTTCCTTGTTCTATGTTTTGTTTTCTTCCTCTGCTTTGTTTTCTTTTTTGTTGCTGTCAAAAATCCCAACATGATATCAGAGCCTATATCTTAAGGGCCATTGATTTTTGCCTTAAGGGCCATTGATTTTTGCTTTTGCTGGCTGTTTGTTAAGAAAGACAAGAAGCTGTTAAAGCCTGTCATCTTTGAGGGCTGCTTATGGAGAACACAGCAACAACTCACCCCTGTGAGACTTCCAAACAAGCTTGGATAAGCTGAAGGAGGAGTTTCAAGGAAGACAGTTGCAAGTCTGTCAAAGGTGAAGCTCAATGCAAGTTGTAAAGTTGCAAGCCTGTTGAAGACACTAAGCAAAGTGTGAGCCTGTCGAATTGCAAGCCGAAGTGGTGGTCGGTCTAAATGCAAGCTCGAGAGTGTGCAAGCCAAAAATGGCAGACTGAAGGCAAGTAAACTATACTTGCAAGCTATTTATGCAAGAAGAAGCAGAAAATGAACAAGGGAACAAGGCAAGATGTGTTGTCAACTAAGGCTATGAAGGAGGAGAAGACTCCATTTGCCAAGGTTGAAAATGAAGTGCTTGTGCAGCTCGAAACAAAGCTTTTTGGGACTGTCAAGCTTAAAATTTTTTTGAATGATTTGTATTTGCAGCATGGTGTCCAAGGATGAGTGTTGGAAATGGCCAACCAAGCTGCTGTTGTGTTTTTGTTGAGTGCATACAGCTTGTATGCATGCTGCAGCAATTATGCATGTTGCAGCAACATATTTTCTATTTTAGCTGCAATGCAACATTGGACCAGCATCAGCTTTGGATGCAGACCAGCATCGAAACTGAACCAGTGGAGCAGCAGCATTTTGTTTACTTTGTTCGATTGTAACTTTCTTAGTTGCTTTGTAATTTGATAGCAAAGTTAGTAGGATTTGTTGACTGATTTGTATTGATGTAATAGCTGATATGTCAACTAGCTTTTGTGTGTAATTCAAGTTACTAGGCTACTTAGTGGTAGTAAGTAGTATTAGGTGATGTAGTTGGCTATAAATGTATTGTTTTTCTTATTGAATGAGTGAGCAAAACATAAGCATATCAGCTTATGCTCCCTTGCTGCACGTTTGTAAGCAAGTAATTTTTTCTTGCTTCCTTGTTCTGTGTTCTGTTTTCTTCCTCTGCTTTGTTTCTTTTTTGTTGCTGTCAAAAATCCCAACAGGATCTGAATCTGCGAGACCAGCAGCACTGTTCATAGAGGTCTTCTTTTTCAGGAGATTAAAAAACATTCCGGCTCTGGGTTTGAGCCAAGGAAGGTTTCTTTTCCACAGTAAACCCAGCTACTGGATTCAAGGTAGATGCCTTGCGTTCCCCAGCAGATAGCTTTTGGTTCTTTGAGTTTATAGAGGAAGCAGATGTAACAGGAGCAACAGCATGTTGGCTAGTTGTACCTCTGCTGTTCATATTTGTTGTTGGACTAGCAACATGTTTATGAGTAGGAGATGAGACCCCATTCTCCCATCCTGGTTTGAGAACCAAAAGCTTCCCAGATGTCTTTGGCATGTCAGACTTGACATGATCACTGTGGGGAGACTGATTACCATGATATCAAAGAATATTGTTACTGTCCACTCTATAGTTATATTCATGTCACTCGTTCTGACAGCAGGTTTGGCTTTTGATTTATCCACTGAATTGTGAACCTGGGACCAAAAAAGTAGGAAATTATATCTGAAATTTTTTTATATCTGAAATTTTTAAGTACTAATTAAATGGTTCTTCTATCATACAGTAGACAGGTCAAAAGAAAAAGTGCAACTTCCAGAACACTTCATGAGCATACAGCAAACTAGCTAACTTGAGTTAATCTTGGCATTTCAAAATCCCTTAAAGATGTACAAGAACAGTTATAATTCAACCACAAGTCTATATCATTAAGTCATATCATAAACATGAACTTCAAAATATAGTGGAAACAACACCAGGGATGAAAAAGAAAAAGAAAGAATGCTAGCTTTGTTGGTGGAATAATAGATGGTCTTGCATAACTGCTTTTCTTTTACTAATCCATCAAGATAAAAGTGAGAAGGCTTCTTGAAAAGTTACACTGTTCATCAATTGACTGTATTATATTTGATGACACTAAGATCTAAGGAGTTTCTTTTCCAAAATCTCATTCTTGTCTCTCGATTATGATTGGGAAATATGACCAATGATTCTGACCTTCACATTATAGTCAATCATAAATGCCAGAGAAGATTATAACCAACTGTGGCATTCAGAAAGTTCAGAGCATTCGGGAACTTACCAAATCAACTAACGATCTGAATAAGATAAAATAAGAAATGTCTGGATATGTTATGGAATAATATTCTAGCTGGTTTTCTTTTTGTTTTAACGTCTGTTTTTAAGTAAATATTATGTTATTTTGCATGGGACAAAATGGTGCGTTAGCTTTAAATGATACGGGGCGTTTTGTGCCTGCTCCTTCCGTACTGTTAGCTGACAGCTGTTGTAACAGACTAGGGTTCCTAGTTTTATACACTGTAATGACAGAGGGAAGGCATGCAGAATTTTGGCTGTTTCTTCAATCGTCTCTCTATACTCTCCCTTTCTCTCTCTCTTTTTCTGTCTTATCTGTCACATCCATAACAGGATACATGACAGTTTTAGAATTTTTACTTAATGGTCCCAATGCATGATTAACTATTATTATAAGATTACACGAGTATCGATATTCGAAATAATTTTATCGATACTTTTTCAATGTACTGATATTTTCTTATGTTTTGATTTTAGACTACAAACAGAATGCAAGTTTGGTATCGATTTTCCAGATGGTATCGATACCACTTTAAGAACATGTTTTAATATCGATACCTACATGATTATCTTGGAAATTTTGTTAAGTGAGCCTAATACATGTTCAATTATTACTATAAATTTATTTGAAGTATGTTTGGCATGTTCTAATGATGATTGATATATGTTTGACTAAAAAAATTATAAGATCACTGATAAAGAGGATTTCTTAATAATGTGACAAATTACTATGAGTATGACATGAGATGGTGGTGTGGCATTCTAATATTCGGGTTTGGCAACCAGACTAGGTATAGAGTGTTACATTCGGTGGTATCAGAACTCTAGGTTCATTAACTCTCGAGCCTAGGTGATTGTTGTGTGTTTAGAGTTTCGAAACTCATGAGTCTAAATCTCATTGTTTTCTTGAAATTGTTGATATAACTCTGATTGAATTGTTAGGAATTGTTTGAAATAATGTGATTGAATTGCATGTGGGGTAGGAATGGGAACACATTGACTTAATCCTAAAGTTTTCTTGCAGGAACGAGACTTGGATCATCTCCCCGCCACTCACACCTTTGGTTTTGTTTGTGTATATTAGATTAGATTTGATCGTCGAGATTGCAGGTATTTTTGTTTTGTGATCAAGTCTTTTATTCTCGTTGGTAGATTTAGGTTCTGTGCCTTCGCAAATATGGAGCGATTTAGCTATTAAGTAGAGAATCCTGATAGAGATTATGAATTAGGAAAAATGATTACAAGTTCTTTAGACGAAAGTGTCGTAGTGAGTAGAAGAAACTGTTAGCAAAATTACTGTAGAATAAGTTCGCGGTAGTGAATAGGATCATTAAGAAAAGCAGTAGAAAGTTAGAGAGAATAGGAATCAGAGTGTGTAACGAAAGTGTGATATTAGTTTAAAAGTAGAAATAACATATTTTGTGATTAAACAATTGATGTGTTAGCAGAGAATTTCGAGGACGAAATTCTTTTTAAAGGGGGAGATTTGTAACACCCCAAAATAAGAACTAAGAGTTTTAAGGGTATTTTAAGGATTTTAGCCTTAGAGTGTTCAGAATTTTGCGACATGGTTTATCGGTCATGTTTTTTACTATAGTTTTTAAAAAATTAAATCAATTTCTGAAAATGAATTTTAAATACCTTTAATTTTGAAAATAGGATAGATTTGTAAAAGAGTCAAAACTTTGAGTTTTTAAGAGGCAATTAGACCAGATTTTTAAATTCAACCTAAAAACCTCCATTTATAGTTTCATATTCACGATAGTTTTCTCTCCGAAGCTTGTGCATGCCGTCCCTTGTTTCCTATTACTCTTCCAATTGATTTTTTATTTCTAAACTATAATCTCTTGATTTCCATCAACATTCAAGCCTTAAAACTCCATTAAATACCAAGAAAAATACCCAAAATCACCATTGATTTCTCCATTGTCATGTCCATAACATGATACTACACATCAGGGGGGAAATCGAAACCTAAATATTGCAAACATGCAAAAGTTAGGGAAGAAGGTAAGAAAGCAATGGAGAAGGCAATAGGAAAACAAAGTGCCAAAATTCCCACCAACATTGACGTCCATCAAATTTTGGTTTGTTTTAACCAGTGGAAGGAGCATGGCATATATGGTGAATCCACCAACAAAGTTTTCTTACTTATGATAAAGGGCCAAAGATCTTTATAGCAACAGAAAAACATAGACCAACACAGGCCACCTTACACATCATGGGAATCGTTGAAAAAATGTTAAGAAAAATGCCAAGATAGTAACCTAGCTTGTAAGTTCAAAATCCAAAAATAACATTTAACATGTAGGGTAAAAGAGTTGAAGGATATTATAAATCAGTGCAAAGAATTTTGATGCAGGAGGAGAGCGATCAAGACCAACTTTGGAGGCTATAATTTAGAGGTCGAGAGTTTTTGAGAAGATTTGCTATAATAAGCGGATGGATAAGAGAACCATAGCTCTAAGGTGTTTAGCTGCAGTTAACAGTAGTCAACAACATAAATAATATCATGATTTAAGTGCAAATATGAGGGGATTATTGATGAGAGATTCAAGAAGTTTAAGTATAATTAAAAGATTAAATACTAGTTATATTCATGTTTAAAAGTAAGTTGCTGGAAATCTAAAGAACAAGAAGAAGATCTGGCTTTATACATAGATTCCTAGGGGCATCAACATCAAATAAAGAACATAAATTCAGGTTTTCTTAAAACTTAATCTTGATTTCTTTTGCCGCACCTGACTCGTTTGAGAAGACAGGCACTCAAACTCCCTAAACAATAACAACATTGCAACAATAGCAGAATATTATCTATAAAGGATGAAAATAAAAAGGAAACAGAACATAAGATCAGGATAGCAAATCAGAAATGACAAAATGGACAGCATAATGCATCTCCAACCACAAACACTGTATTATTGTCATCAAGCTAATCTAAAAGGGAATTAGCATGATAAAACTACGAGAACATGAATCTGTCGTTTGATAAAATTTTAGTTACATTTCCTTACTGACAATTTGACTGGAAAAAGAATATCAACTAGTATAAAACTACAAAATAAAGCTTTAATGTAACAAATAAAACCTAAACATAGATAGACAAGTATTACACATAAACAAATATTCAGCATACAACCTCTGATTGATATAGATGAAGTACAAAAGGCAGATGGAAGAGGGAGGAAAGCCAAACTTGTTTATCATTACTACAACTTAATGTACTAAGATGCAATATTGCTAAAAGCTAAGGCAATAGGCTTACCGAACCCTTAGGCATTGAAGGTGTCACCGGTATTAGTTGCCTTGATTGCTTAATAGCCAGTTCCTCACATCTTTGAGTCTTGACAGATAACTGTATGGAATATAAAAGTCTAGATAGATAGCAAATACAAGTTATATGTGTAATAAGAACTTTGAAACTGAGCTTATTACCCGGGGGATTGTATGGGTTCGTGGAGGAGCTTGTGTTAGTGCTTCAGCCATATTAAGACCAGCTGTGACACTTGGAGACCCAGAACCTGAGGTGGAATCAATTAGGGAAGCAGGCAAGGAGCCTGTGCCACTACTTCCATTGACACTGGGCACTTCTGCCAGAGCTGAGGTCCATCCTTCCCCATCAATCAAAGTTGAATTATGAATGGGCAAACTCTGAGAAACTGAGCTAAAACTAGGAGAGGAAACTCTAGCTATCTCAGACACCCCTTGCCTCTCTTCAGTCCCAAGTGACGGAAAATCCTTCTCAAACACAGCCTTGTTGATGCTACTCCCAAAAGTACCCCCATAAAGAAGACCATTGCCATCATAATGGTTATTGATACCACTGTCTCTTGAGTTCACAACAGTCCTTTGATGCAAAGGCTCACCCTGTTTCCCGTAGATCATAGAATGAGAATGCCACAATCTATATATCTCATCCCTACTGGTCGATATACCTCCTAATTTCTCAACCTTACTGGTTAAGATACTTCCTTAAGGGTTAGAAGAATCATGGGCCGAATGGTTGCCAAAGCTCGATCTCTCTTTATTCTTTTCTCAATCCTTATCATGGTGACTCATACTAAAGGTACTATAAGCATGCTTTAAAGAGCCATTGCTACAACTCCTCCGTGAATTCATTGAAGATGATCGATCCAAAATTGCTGAACGAGGGAAATCAAAATCACTTATATTCCTAGAGTTTCTATGTCTCCCATGATGCACCAAGGAAGAAGCATCTAAGATAGCAACAAGGATACAGTTATATTCCTAAAAATGATATGCAAACATTCCTAAAATGAAAACTAAAGAACATTATAAATGTAACAAGAAACACATTGGGCATAGAAAATGGGCATGCTGAAAGTGAGTCTAACAAACAGATACATGACCGATAGTAATATAATCAGGAATAAATGGAACGAGAAATGCCATGGGTACTTAAAAATTAGTGTATCAACTGGTACCTGTCTTGGAAGAAGAGGAAGCAAAGCGGGGGACAGAATTGACGCCTCCGGTAGCAGTGCCACTAGTTCTCAGCCATTCTGGAACTAATGCTGGTTCACTTATTTCCATAAGGGATACTGAACAGGTTCATCAGACAAAAAAAAGGAAAAAAAGAAAAAAGAAAAACTACTTCTTCAAACCCTAAGCCACCAAATCAATTTTCTTCCTGCACGAAATCTCTAACCCTATCCCACCCTAAGCCACCAAATTAATTTTATTCCTGCACAAAATCCCTAACCCCATCCCTACTCATCGAAACCACCAAAGTCAAGGCACGTCAGTTATTTAATGGATTGAATGATCATTCAGAAACTAAAAAGGGAATTATTTGATCAAAAGTAATAGATTTTCAACACAAGTGTGAAGCCAGAGCAACACAACAAAGGCAATTACAATAAGGAGATTAAATTTTAATTAACTATCCCCTAGCCCATCTCTGATCAAAGATGGATTTGTAGATTGCTGGTTTTCCGGTCTCCAATGGCCCTCGTATTCCAAATTAAAGAAAAAAAAAAATCAAAACTACCTTTCCTCTTGTTTTAAAAAACAAAAGCGAAAGGAACTCTTATGAACTAATGACCCAATATGGAGAACGATTAAAAACCCTAGATTAACTTTTGATTATAGGTCCAACTAACCAGTCTTAGATTAAATTTTGATTATATGTCCAACTAACGGTCTGAATCCAGAGGATAGCAAGAAAATTTGGGGGACATTTTCTACACAAATAACAACAAGGCAGAAAGAAGAAAAAGGAGAGTACTAATCGTAATTCCCGCTACCATTAATTTTTTCTAAAATTAACCTTCCCCAATCCAATCCAAACAATGCGTTACTTTTTTCCGGGAAAAACAAGAGAAAATAATAACGAAGAAAACGAGCGAGAAAGTTTCAGTGCGAGGGAGAAACAAAGGTGAAGCGAATAGAGAAAGGACAACGAGAACATATATATATCGATAGATGGATAGCTCAAAAACAAAAGAGAATGCAGATTTTTATTTGGCCAAAAAAATTGGGGTAATATCTTAAATATACCAAAAAAAATAAAAAAATTACGGAATTTGGCCAAATTTACGGAAAAGGATCGTTTCCCCTTAAAACGTGTTCACGTCAGGGCGTTTTGAGGGGAAATGCCAGGAAAGCGCTCCACTGAGGATGCACTTTGTGCCAAATAAGCAAAAGCGCGCCTACGTGGACGCGCTTTGCTGATTTGGCACAAAGCGCGTCCTCAGGGGCACGCTTTTCCCTTTCCTTAAATATTGGATATTTGTTTTTAAAATTAAATTTAAAAAAATTAAACAAATTCTATTTTATAAAAGATATTAAAATTAAATTACAAAAACATATAAGCAACTATTAATTTATGAAATAAAAAAATAAAAAATAAAAAAATTTCTTATTTATTAAATATGTTAAAACTAAATTACAAAAAAATAAAAAATAAAAAAACTTCTTATTTTATTAAATATATTAAAACTAAATTATAGAAAAATAAAAAATAAAAAAACTGCTTATTTATTAAATATATTAAAACTAAATTACAAAAAAATAAAAAATTTCTTATTTATTAAATATATTAAAACTAAATTACAAAAAAAAAAATAAAAAAACTTCTTATTTTATTAAATATATTAAAACTAAATTACAGAAAAATAAAAATAAAAAAATTCTTATTTATTAAATATATTAAAACTAAATTACAAAAAAAACTTCTTATTTATTAAATATATTAAAATTAAATTACAGAAAAATAAAAAATAAAAAACTTCTTATTTATTAAATATATTAAAACTAAAAAAATAAAAATAAAAAAACTTCTTATTTATTAAATATATTAAAACTAAATTACAAAAAGAAACTTCTTATTTTATTAAATATATTAAAACTAAATTACAAAAAAATAAAAAATAAAGAAAACTTCTTATTTCTTAAATATATTAAAACTAAATTACAAAAAAATAAAAAATAAAGAAAACTTCTTATTTCTTAAATATATTAAAACTAAATTACAAAAAATAAAAATAAAGAAAACTTCTTATTTTATTACATATATTAAAATTAAATTACAATTAAAAATTAAACAATTTCTAATTTATTAAAGATATTAAAATTAAATTACAATAAAAAATTAAACAACTATTATTTTATTAAATATATTAAAACTAAATTACAAAAAATAAAAAATAAAAAACAACTTTTTATTTTATTTAAAAAATTCAAATTAAATTACATAAAAAAACAACTTTTATTTTAGTGAAAATATTAAAATTAAATTACAAACACAAATAAAAAACAACTTTTTTTATTAAAAAAATTATTACAAATTAAAAATAAAAAACTCATCCGAATCAATGTTGATGCCGGTCGGAATCAGTGCCACACGGGGGCGGTCGGCGGTTACGCGCTGGATTCCTCCTTCTTCTAACTTCAGGCAGGGGTCGTGGAACCTTGGGCGGGGATTCCGGTTCCTCCGGCAGTGGGTTTGGTTGTGGGTGTTGCGAGGATGACCCACATTGATAAAATAACGACCCCGGAGGTGTTTGCATAAACCACGGCGGGGGTGTCTGAATCCCGTATGGCGAAGGAGGCTGCTAAAAAGAAGTGCTCCCCGATGATGCCTCCTGTGATCCCTCACGCGACGACGGCCTCAAGATCGGCTGGCCAGACTGAGTAGTCAGGAACGGACTCGAACCCAGCCATGCATTCCAACCTGGGGTGGGACTGGGAAAATGAAACATATATGGGTTAGGAGGATACATATAATGGGTAGGGTACGCACCTGGCATAAAGGGTAAAGGCTGTGATGTCGGTGTCGTCGGTTGAACTGATGGGCCCGGTGACTGTGTGGGCGTTGTTGATGGGCCCGGTGACTGTGTCAGTGCTGTTGATGGCCCCGTCTCATCACCCATTCTCCTTGGATTTAAAGGGCCCCGACGTTCCTTTTGTTGACGAAGTTACCGTCGCCTCTCTTCTTCCTACAACAAATACGGCTTACCATGGATTCTAAACCATGGCATGTATTCCAGCACGCACGCTAACTCAGGAACGAGGATCGGTTCCCGGATAGGTAAATAGTCATACCGGTTCTCCCACATCTCGATATGTGCTGACCAAAATCTTGGCCAATCCATGTGCAACTGCCGTAAGTCCACTTTGTGCTCATCATCGAGCACCTCAAGTGGCACGGGAATCGGTTGCCGGAATCCAAATTGTCGTAGAACCCGATCTGACTGGTGCATCTCCACGGTCGCATAGGTGATCAATGGGACCTTCACGTGCCAACAGTTTGGATTTTGCAAGAACTCCTTCAGAATTACTGCCCGAATTGCCGGATCCTCGTACGGTGTCCACTGAAACTATATTAACATTACAAAAATATTAGTTATATACATAATACTAAACACTAAATACGAAATACTAAATTATAAATATGAAATTCGAAACTTACTTGTGATTCCGACCGTTGGTCCAATAGAAGCCGTATATCTTCAAGCGAGGTAGGTATTCCAGCATAACTCGCCGAATGGTTCCACCTAATTAAACAAATTTTTAGCATACAATTATAATATAAATCTACGTAATAATTGTAAAATATAACATTAAATTTACTCGTTATCAGTGGGAATGAATATGGTTGGTTGAGTCGAGGACGTAAAAATGGAAATCGAAACCGTGCCCATGACTACAATAGTAATAGGCAACCTCCGATTTTTGCTTTACTCGGCTGCGTCGCCCCGCACATCTCCCGATACAACCTCGATAGCACGACAGATCCCTAACTCAATTCACTGGCTGCTCTAAAATCAATAAGTTTCAACAGCCATCTCAAGTGTACGAGGTTTCTAGAAAGGTCCGGCATCAGATAGGCTCTAATTATCTGAAGAATGTATGCCTGAGCATACCGTATTCTTTCTATTTCGGTCGAACCCTCATTCAGCTCCGAGAATGTGTCTCGTAACCAGGCCATCTCGATCCGAGCTTCTTGAATTTTATCCAGAATAGCACCCAGAAGCTCGTAGCATACGGCTCCCCAATCACCAGAAGTTGCGGACCCGATGACTACCGACCCGTCCACCGGCAATCCCAACTGCAACTGCACATCTTCCAGAGTGATGGTACACTCTCCGCATGGAAGATGGAAAGTGTGCGTCTCGGGTCTCCACATCTCTATCAACACACTGATCAAAGGCGGCTCCAACTTGAACCCCCGGCCTATCATGGCCACGTGCCAAAAACCCGCTTCCCGCAAGTAATTCTCGATCAACGGCGATGGGGGACCATGCATGTTGCGAATATAACATTCCAACAGTTGATCTACAGACTGTTTAAAAAATTATAAAATAAAAATTAATTAAAATTGCATAATTGTAAAAAATATTAAATAATATTAAAAAATTAAAATTAAATCTTACCATTTGCATTTGATCGACGGAGATGTGCTTGTTGTCTAGACGAAGTAATTCCCCGGCCATTGTAATACGATAGAAAATTTTAAAATTTTCCAAAAAATATATTAAAAAAATTAAAAAGGGCTTTTTTCTAAATAGTAAAGGACTATTTTGAAATTTCAGAGGAAGTTTGAAGGACTTTAAGAGAAATTTGAGAGGAATTTGAGAGGAATTTGAGTAAGGATTAAAGTGTGAAAAAAATAAAAGGGTTGAGGGGTTTTTATAGCTTTTTTTTTACCGTTGGGGCCCCCAACGGTCAAAAAATTTGACCGTTGGCCAGCAAAGCGCGCCCCTGGGGACGCGCTTTGCTGGCATTTCCCCTCAAAACGCGCTGATGTGGAAGCGTTTTGAGGGGAAACGGCCATTTTCCGTAAATTTTCTAGAAATCGGCCCAATTCCGCAATTTTTTTAATTTTTTTGGTATATTTAGGATATTAACCCAAAAAAATTGTTTTGAGTTTGAAGATGGGAGGAGATGATGAGTAAAATTTTCTGTTAGTTTTTTTTTTTGTTTTTTTAATTTTAAATACTAAAGGATGTAATACAAAGAACAACTTTTTATTTATTGAGTAAATTTCAACTATAGTCACTAACTATCAATAAGTTTACACTTTAGTCATGCAAATTGTGAAAAAATATATTTTGATCACTCAAGTACTTGAAATTGATCATTAACATCAACTTGGATTGTTAAATCACTATGAAAAATTACCAAATGGTCACTATCATATTGATTAAATCCTAGCCTGAGTACTCATTTTAGTAGGAATAATCAACATTTCTTTACAAAAACCATAATCAAGTTCAATGCTCCCAAAATGTAGAAGGACATCTTCTTTCCATTTACTATAATTGTCGCAATTCAAATATGAAATTTTAGCTTGCTAACATAGTTGGTTGAATTGTATGAGAACAAAGAAACATGTTTACTAAACAACTTTGAAGCATAAACCGTCAAACAAAATTTTGAGTTTCTCAATATCAATCATATACCAAATAAATAGCAAATGAATCGATATATAATAGCATCTCCGAGTGAGCAAATATATCGCATAGTATGATCCATCTTCTCTTTATTGATAAAATTAGAAATTACTCATATTTTCATTATGCTTGTAGGCTAATTAGGAAATAAAGTAACCTCTATTTCATTATAGTTAATAAAAAACTATAATTATTTTTAGGGGGCAAAATAACTATATAAATACGATTAATTACAAGTTGGTACCGTTTACCTCAATGTGATTACAAGTTATTTACAAATATTACCACTTCATGTATATGCTTTTAACAATCTAGATGTTGTGGCTATACTAAATTACTTAAGTATACACGATCACATAACATTTTAATTTAAAAATTATACAATATTGTAAACTACAATCGGTGTCATTCACTTTATATGATCACAATATATTTAAGATATCACAACTTAATGTATATGTATTTCATAATTTAAATGTTGTGACTACTCTGAGTTACTCCTACATATACGACCACATGACATTATAACTCAATGTTATATAATATTGTATTTAATATGGCATAAAATATTTCTACTAACCCTAAATCCTAAAAGAAATTTTTGCGATTTCATGTTGGAAGCCAAGAGCCAAACTGAACACACAACATAATGAAGTTTTTGTCCTAATCCTACCTTTGCTCGCTACAATCTATTGTTATTGCTTTCTTATCTAACTATCAAACACTCCAACTGGTCGCCACAACCCTGAGAATTTAAGTTGTGACTTTACCAATAAATTAGCCCTACTATCTTAGAATGTTGAGACCTTGTGATGTGACATGACCTCGGTGTTGGAAAAATGGATTAAAAAATGTAGCGAAAAATAAATTTAGGAAAACAGAGTTTTAAAAAAATTACAAAACAAGATCTTGGTTGTGATATTTAAACTAATAAATATTTAATCAAAATTATATCTTTTTTATTTGTCTAGGATGAACGTTTCGACCGAGTAGTCTTTTCCTCTATACTCAAGCTCACGTCTGCCGAGTGTGGGCTTGCTTTGAATTAAATTTTTTTTTTTTTACAAAAATTACTAGTTGAGTAATTTAATAATTTCTCTAAACTTTTGGATCAAGTTGTAAATTAGAAAAATATCTCTAGAAATTTTAACATACCATCTACTAAGTAGTAACATGTTTTAAAATAGGTCTATTTTCTATTTTAGTCCTTTGGTTAATTTTTATTTAAGTCTGTAAGTCTTTGGCCAATTAAAAATCTATAGCGATAAGACTTTTACAATTTAGTCCTTGTACCTTAATTAAGCAATTAATAAACAAAAATGATGGGTCAAACTTTAATAAACCTTTATATCAACCCCATAAATATTCATATTTAATAATTACAAGCTCGATTTATGGAAATGGGGTTCCAAAATTACCTTTTCCGGCATCGCTAAAAATCGGGTTGTTATAGATTTTGTGTAAGGCTCATGATAGTTCGTTTGCTATTCATCTTGGTAGTGCGAAAATGTATCGTGACCTACAAGAATTGTATTGGTGGCCCGGAATGAAAAAAGAGATCGTTGAATATGTTGCAAAATGTTTGACTTGTCAACGGGTAAAGGTTGAGCACCAAATTCCTACTTAGTTGTTACAACCTATCTCCATTCCAAAGTGGAAATGGAAATAAATTGTAATGGATTTCGTGGTTGGTCTACAAGTATCACCAAGCAAAAGAAATGTCATTTGGGTGATAGTTGATTGATTGACGAAGTCAACTCATTTTCTAGCGGCAAGAACTGATTGGTCATTTCCGAAGTTGGCTGAGATGTATATCCGCGAGATAGTTAGATTACATAGCGTGCCTGTATCTATTCTCTGACTGAGACCTACGATTTACCTCGATATTCTAGAAGTAATTGCATGAATCTTTAGGCACGAGGTTGAATTTAAACATAGCTTTCCATCATCATTTTGATGTTTAATCCGAACGAGTTATTCAGGTGTTGAAAGATATGCTATAAGCCTATGTCATTGATCTCGAATCTGGCTGGGAACATTATGTACCACTAGCTGAATTTGTGTATAATATCAGTTTCCAATCGAGTATCCAAATGGCTCCCTATAAAGCATTATATGGCTGGCGGTGTAGAACACCCTTATGTTGGTTGGGATTGAGTGAAAATAAAGTGATCGAGCAAGAATTGATTCAGAAAGTAAAGGGTATAGTGAGATTAAATCGGGACTGTTTGAAAGTGACTTTTGATAAACAAAAATCTTGCATGGATTTGAAACAAAGAGATGCCAAATATGCAGTGGGTGATAAGGTATTCCTGAAAGTTTCCCCATGGAAAAAGGTCTTGCACTTTGGTCGCAAAGGGAAATTGAGTCCCAGGTATATCAGGCCATATGAGATCATTGAAAGAGTTGGACCAGTTGCAACTCTCTCGTCGTAATTGCAAATGATCCATGAAGTATTTCATGTATTTATGCTTTGGCGATATCGATCTGATTCGTCTCATATCTTACCGGTTAAGCCAATTAAAGTTCAGTTTGATTTATCGTATGAAGAAAAACTGGTAAAGATCCTAGCTCGAGAAGTGAAAGAATTGAGAAATAAACGTGTGCCACTAGTAAAAGTCTTGTGGCGCAGTCATAGTGTAAAAGAAACGACCTGGGAATTGAAAGAGACAATGAGACCTTAGTACCCCCACCTCTTTCTAGGTAAATTTCGGGGAAGAAATTTCTTAAGGGGGAGAATTGTAATGACCTGATTTCCAATGGTATCAAAAATTGTAGTTTCGGACCTCGTTTCTGTAAACCAAGTTCGTAAATATTAAATAAAGATATTTAAAGAGTTACTATATAAGTGAATTGAAATGTGGATAGCCAATTTAGCCAAAATTGTGATTAATTAGGGCCTAGAGACTAAATTATAAAGTTTAATCGCTATAGATTTTTAATCAAAAATTGCTTGAGGGTTTAAATTGCAATTAACTAAAGGGCCAAAATAGAAATTTGGCCATACCTAATTGAGACTTAGTGGACTGTATGATGTTAGTAAGCTTAATAAGTGAGATTAAAATTAGTTGTAAGTAAAACATAACTAGCTAAAATAATCAAACATTAAGTTACATATAAAAGATGATTTTGGTGGAAAGAAAGAGAAAATAAATCACCTTCTCCTCTACCTAAATCGATCACCATTGTTGAACTTAAGAAACCCTTTGATTTTGAAGCATTCGGCCATAGATTGGTAAGTTAATTTAGGTCTTTCTTTAGTAATTTTTCTAGATTTGAAGTCATATATGCTTGATTTAGCTAGCCTATGTGCCAACTTGTAAAACTGTTAGAGTTTTGAAAAATGAAATTTTTGATAATTGAATGATTTAGGTGTAAAATTGATGGAAATTAAGCTTAGTTTAAGAAAATGATTAAATTTTAAAGCTTAATTGATATTTTTGTACATTAGGGACTGAATTGAATAAAATGCGAAATTGACATGAAATTTCAATAGGAATAAGAAATAGGAGGTCCCCAATGAGTAATTTTAAAATAGGATTTCAATCTGAAGCTTTGGATTGAAAGTTATGTTTGTCTCGGGTTTAGAGACTAAATTGAATAAATTGTAAAATATGCTTGATTTTATGATTGGTTTTGATTTGAATGGAATTTAATAATATTATATGTTTTATGATTTTATTTAGCTAATGTTGACACAAAACCATCGAGAGAGAAAGTAAAATTGAAAGTTGATGACAAATAGCTTGGAATTTTGATTTATATTTCTATGATTTGAGACCCATTTAATTGTTGTATATTCATGTTATTTTACATCATCTATCTTCAAGGTGAGTCGTTATTGGATTATTAAATCGAATTGCTACGGTTTAGATTGAATATCGAGAGAGGGACTAAATTGAATAGAATAGAAAGTTGTATGAATTGATTAATATGTGATAGTTGGTTTGAAATTGAGTTAATATATGTTGTTTATATTATGAGTTGATTAATTGATGGGCTATTCAGATATGATTAAATATGATTTGAACAATGTTTCTAATGAATTGGAAATTTGGTTACCCTATTACATATTCAGACCGAGTCGGATATAGTTAACATGTCATAAGGTCAGATTATTGTTTGAAAACCATCGTTTTTGGGCAACCCAAGGTTGAGAGTCATTTTTGTTGGGCAATCCGAGGTGACAGATTGTTTAGAATGAGAAAACCATCCTTTTTGAGTAATCTAGGATGACATTATGTACTTGTGTAGCGTCATCGTTGCTGAGCAACCCGGGGTTATGGATCTGCTTATCTGTTCCGAGTTCGTGTTTGGTTAATAGGGTTATAACATGAGAATTGATTAAATGATATGTAAATGGATAAATGGAATTGAAATGCAATTTGTGGCAACATGTAATATGAATTGAGAACGAGCCCTAAGGCCGAATGAATAAGAAAAAGCCATTAGGCTCGAGAGTAGGTGAAATGTTTAAATGAAATCGAATATCTACATATGTAAATGTTTATTTTATGAAGTGAATAAGAATGGTACATATAATAACATTATGAACTAGTTAAGTATTATGTGATAGGAATGGTATTTGGTAAGTTGTCATGTTCAAATGATGCTTTGTATGACTATATTGTACTATAAGATGTTGGTATGAAATTAGATAAGATTGTTTTATGTTTTGCAATTGGGTTGATTATATGCATACGTTTTGAAATTTTTTATTGTTTTAGTTTTTTAGTTTAAATCATAGATTTACCACTGAGCGATTTGCTCAACGTATGATTTGTTTTCTCCGTCGTATAGAAGATATTCGATAAATGGAGCAGTTATCTCAGTATCCAACAATTGATCCTCGACTCAGCAAAGTTCATATATTTATGTTTTATTAAAGTGTGGTATGTACCTAGTTTAGGTAAACTTTTGAACTAGAAGTTGATGTATGAAATGGATTATATAAGTACAATATGTATATGTGTTACATAATTGGTATACATTGTGCAAAATGTTGCAAAGGTTTATGACCTTGAAGAATTTAGGTAAGAATGCATATTTTTGAGTGGTTTGCACTAAATGGTTAACTTATATGTGATGATTCATTAGTAAAATGTTGAATAAGGTATTGAAATGCATGAATTAATGCTAAGGAATGTCATATATTGGCTGAATATGAAATGCTTGTGTTTGGTAGTTAATTTGAAAAGTTGCAAGTTGATATTCATTTAGAAATTGCAAAAGCAGTATGTGGCATCACGACGTCAAATGAATGTCATTGCAATAAGATCGAGGTTTCATGCCACAATGTGACATCAAACTTGCTCGTTGTGATGAGACTGAAACAATATGTCACGTCGCGGCGTCAACTGCCAGTTTTGTCAACATTACAATTTAGTCCTAATTTGACCTCGGTTTAGCATTAGAGTTTTCATAAGCTCGTAAAACCCAAAAATAATTATATATCATATCATATGCTCATATTAATTGTATTTACATGTTAATTGGTATTAATTGAATATATTTTAATTGTAGTTGCTTCGGCAACAAATGTAACACTTTGTAGCTTAGACCTGACGATCGAGTTAGGTATAGGGTGTTACAACATTAATTATGAAAATAAATTATATGGGAAAGAAGTTGTTTAGTTAGAATAATGAGCAAGTTATTTGGATGAGGGATAATATCATAAATTAAAAATAAAAATAACATTATAAATAAAAAATATTCAATTAAAAACTTGTATATAAAAAAATATCTTATATAATATTATAAAATAAAAATACAAAAAAACATCAATCAAAATAAAATATAAGTTAAATAAAAAAATTGTAAATCCTAAATCATAATATATTATTTCAATAATATTATAAATTAAGATATATATAAAACTTATCTAAAATTGCTATCACTAAATTTTTTTAAAACTTACTTAAATATTAGAAACATTAAATATCTAATGATTATAATATTTTATTTTCTAGACCTATTATATAAATTAAAATAAAGTTAAAAGCAAAAATGTAAACAATCCTAATAATATTGATAAACCGTAATTATAACATATTTTAATCCCACATTTAGCTTGTTTTTGAATGATTTATTCCTCAATTTATGTAAAAAGGTGCTCTTAATCCTTTCTTTTCATGTCTTATACCCAGGATAGCACCCGAGGATGAAAAGAACATAAAACGGGCCCAAAACTGAGTAAATGGGCCATATCACAAAATCAACACGGCCTGGCCCAAAGAGCACACGGCCGTGCCTTGTCAAGCATCTAGAACATGGCCTCACCCCGATCTACACAGCCGTGCCTCAACTTAGAAATCTGAACACGGCTTGAAGACGAGTCACACGGGCGTGTGACATGGTGCCCCTGTCATGGCTTTAGACAATTTCAGTCGGAAAAGGATACTTAGGGAGAAAGAATCACATTCCAAGAGCCTATAAATAACCCCTAAGTACCACCTTTGAAGAGGGCGTCGAGCTAGGCCAAGGAGCCAAGCCGGAAAGGTCAGAGTTGAGGGAATCACTCGAAGTTAGCCAGTTGATCCATCCCAAGAAGCCGAAATTCTACTCAAGACGGCAGATTTCTCCTTCAATTTTTTCAAGGAGTTTTAGGGATTTCTTATGTTTTGTTTTATCTTTTCTCTTGAGATGTTTTCTTTATTTGTTATGAACTAAACCCCTCAGATACCTGAAGGGGATGAAACCTAGATGAATCTTGTTATCATTTTCTGAATTATATGATAAATACTTAGTTTGTTCTTATTATGTGTGCTTAATTCTTGAGTTAATATTTCGCAGATATTGATTCAAGTTTGATGTGCTTAGGTGGAGGAGGAATAGACCCTACTTAAGAGTAGATCTAGCATAATTAAGCAAAGTTGATCGCACGCCTAGAGATAGGGTGAGGAGATTTTGCCGGATTAGGGTGAAACCTAATATGGGAATCCATAGATCGATTTACTGCTATTCTAGGGGGTTATTATAAGAGAATGAGAGTTCCACTAATTAACCTAGGGTTAGATGTTATTCGCCTCGAGAGAGGGTTTAATATACGTTAAGGAGGCCTACGGATCAAACTAAGTGAATAAATCGTATGGTTCAGTGTTAGATAACAAGTGAAGTCTAGGTGGATTCTTCCTGAGGGTATCGTCGTGATCAACTGAGTTTTTCTTCTAGTTATTTCCCAATTCGTTCTTTTGGTCTTTGCGTCTTTAGCTTAGTAGTCGTTAATTTAGATTTAAAGCAACTTCACTTTATTTTAGGCTAAATAATAAAAAGAAAGTTAGTATTAGTACTTTTAGTTCTTTTGGGTTCGACAATCCGGTCTTGCCTAAGCTATACTATTGTTCGATAGGTACACTTGCCTTTAATCGTTGTCAGAGTTAGTTTCCAGGTTTGATCATTCGTTTTATAAATTTTAAAGCTCTGATTTCAGCGATCAAGTTTTTGGCGCCGTTGCCGGGGAACTAAAATATTAAGAAAGCTCTATTTTTATTACTTTAGCCATTATTTTTTTTACTTTTTGCAATTTACTTTTATTTTTATTTATTTTTAGGTTAAATTTTAATTTTTGCTAAATTTTCCTAAATTTTCCTTCTTTTTCTTTTCTCAGCAGGTACCTCTAGTTTATGACTAGAAGGAACCCGAGAGGACCTTTGGTATACGATAATGAAATTGAAGCTACCATTCGTAGCACTCGCAGAGAAATCAGGCGAGCCCTAAATTACACAGAGGAAGATCAAGGAGGCAGATCCAATCCTACTGAAGGGATGGACGAGAATAATCCACCACCATATGATGTGAGGGAGAACAATGCTCCACATACAATGTTTGATTATGCTAAACCGCATTTAACAGGAGCGGAATCAAGTATTGTTAGGCCTGCTATAGCTGCTAACAATTTTGAATTAAAGCCTAACACAATACAAATGATTTAACAGTTTGTTCAATTTGATGGTTTGCAGGATGAAGATCCAAACACGCATATAGCTAATTTTTTAGAGTTCTATGATACCTTCAAAATAAATGGCGTTTCTGATGATGCAATACATCTTCGGTTATTCCCTTTTTCATTAAGGAATAAAGCTAACAGTGGTTAAACTCGTTACCACGAGGGTCAATCACTACATGGGAACAGATGACCGAAAAGTTTTACTGAAATATTTCTCACCGGCCAAAACTGCCAAATTACGGAATGATATATCTTCTTTTGTGCAGATGGATCTAGAGACATTATACGACGCATGGGAGAGATACAAGGATCTCTTAAGAAGGTGTCCACACCACAGTCTACCCTTGTGGCTACAAGTCCAAACATTCTATAACAGTGTAAACCCCTCAACGAGACAACTAATCGATTCAGCCGCAGGTGGAACCCTTAACAACAGAACTCCTGAAGCAGCCTACGAATTCATTGAAGAGATGTCACTGAATAACTATCAGTGGCAAGTGACAAGGACGAAACCGACAAAATTAGCCGGAGTTTACAACCTCGATACGATAACCATACTATCAACACAGGTAGAGATGATGAATAAAAAGATTGATAGTTTGTGTTCTTCGCAGGCACATCCAGTCATGCAGTACGACGCAAGTGGAGCCGTGGCGAATCCTAAGTACCCACCCGACCAACCAGATGCAGAGAGCGAACAGATGAACTATATAGGTAATAATTTCAGATCCAATAATAATCCCTATAGTAATACTTACAATCCAGGTTGGAGGAACCACCCAAATTTTTCGTGGGGAGGTCAAGGAAACCAAAGGCAACAACCTCCTCAAAACTTCCAAAATCAGCCTTATCCACAAGAGAAGAAGCCAAACCTCGAAGAGATGCTATCAAAATTTATGGCAAACACGGAAAACCGTTTCTATGAAACTGAAAGAACAATTAAAAACAACGAGAACCGAGTTGGGGAACATACTAAGTCAGTCAAGGAAGTCACTAATGCAGTCGAGCAACTCGCTAATGTCTGAACGACCGCAAGAACGTCTACCAAGTAACACCGAGATTAACCCTAAGGAGCAAATTCAAGCCATCACAGATCATGATAGCAAAGGGTTAGATGAACCAAACCAAGAGGTAGACGAAGGTAAAATAGAGGTAACGCAAGAAAAGCCGAAACCGGTAATCAAAGAGTACCAACCTCGTATACCTTATCCCGAAGCGACGAAAAGAGACGATTCAGAAGAACAGTTCGGTAAGTTTCTTAAACTTTTAAAGAAATTACATATTAACTTACCTCTTCTTGAATCTTTTTTGCAGATGCCAGACTCGAGGAAATTTCTAAGACAGCTATTGACAAACAAACGCAAAATAGATGAAGAGCACCATGTGGAATTAAACGCAGCATGCTCAGCAATGTTACAGTATAAACTACCGCGAAAGCTAAAAGATCCAGAGAGTTTTACTATTCCATGTTTAATTGGTAATTTAACTATTGATAATGCGTTAGCTGATTTAGGGGCAAGCATAAATGTCATGCCTTATACATTGTTTAAAAGACTAGGTCTATGGAAGCCCAAACAAACTAGGATGAGCATTCAATTAGCTGATAAAACGGTTAGAATTCCTAGGGGCATTATCGAAGATGTTCTTGTCAAAATCGATAAATTTATTTTCCCAGTAGATTTTGTTGTCTTAGACATGGATGAGGATAGTTCAATCCCCTTAATTTTAGGAAGACCTTTTCTAGAAACTGCCAAAACTAAAATTGATGTTGCCACAGGCGAACTCATTCTTTGCGTAGGTGACGAACCACTCAGTCTCCAAGCTCTTGACTCTCCAGGACAACAGTCGATGAAGGTAAGAAAGTCACTTCATTTGATAATCAAATTGTTCAACTTTTATCGCAAGAAACACCACAGGAATACAACCCTGAGCCAAATCTTAGACCCCAAACCAACAAAGATGAATTACATAAGGAACAAAGCCTTAGGGTCGACAAATTAGAAGAGCAGAAGACACACGTCAAAGAAGAACCTGAACTACACAAAGCAAAACCAAAGGAACCACCTGAAGAACTCGTAGGAACATCAAATCACTTCAAAATAGGAGACCAAGTGCTGTTAGACAAAGCCGATCCTCGCATCACCGCATCAGACCTGAACGTAAGCGAGGAAATTCTTCTAAAGGTACACGATATCTTCCCCCACGGAACAATCGAGGTAAGCAATCCAACATTCAGCACTTTTAAGGTAAACGCTTCTAGACTTAAACTTTATCAAGAAAATAGAACTATAAGCATGGGGGAAGATATTCAAACCTTTAAACCTCCATGATTTTTCTCAATTTCAAGGAAAGTCTAGCTTAAGACTATAAATGAGCGCTTCTCGGGAGGCAACCCGAGCAACTAACACTATTTACTTTTAAATTTATCAGTTTCTTTTCTTCCTTTCTTTCTTCTCTCTTAAACACGGGCGTGCCCGTGGCCGTGTGGAAGCCAGGGGATGATCCATGGGCGTGCCAGTAGCCGTGCACGACGGAGAAAAATTTCTTTTCCCAAACACGGGCGGTGATAATATCCCACGCCCGTGCCGACCTCCCGTGCGAGGTTACTGGCTTGTTAAACATGGGATAAACATGGCCATGCCTTCTGACCGTGCCTACATATTGACTTGCCAAACACGAGCGGAACACGCCCTTGCCGTCTAAACGTGCCAACATTCCGACTTGACAAACGCAGGAGGAGCACTCCCGTTTTAAAGAAAGACACGGGCGTGCCACTATACCCACGGACGTAGCCATATACCTGAACGCGCTAAAAATTCAAAATCCCAAAACACGGGCTACATCTCTATTTAAACCTCCTTCTTCCTTTTTCTTTTCTAGATGTCTTTCATTTTCCATTATTTATTTCTATTTTTATTTTTGTTTTTGTTTTTATTTTATTTTTATTTTATTTTTATTTTTTCCTTTATTTTATTTTCTTTATTATTTTCTTCTTATTCTTTATGACATTTAGATTTAGCTTAGGATTCAATAAAAACAGAACGGCTGCTTCGAGGATTCAATTTCAAACGGTTAGAGGCACTTCCCCACGTTCAACTCCGCCCATACCCATCCGATTTCTTTTCATTGACTTCATCCAAAATTTAGGACGTTTCACTTCTCTCCCCATCTATTGATTTTATGATTATTTTGCTATTATCTATCTTTGTACATTGAGGGCAATGTACAACTTAAGTGTGGGGGGTTAACTATAGTATTATTTGAAAATCCCTGAATTATGCCTTGTTTAAAAGTAAAGTTTATCATATTATGATTAGAATGAAATTTCCCTGATTTATGATTTTTATCGATATTTTTTGGATTAAGTCATTGATAATTATGCATTGATGATTAAATTTGAAGGATACTAGGGAATCAAGCATGATAAGTCTATTTTTCAGAATAAAAATTTTTTGGTAGGTTGTTAACCTAAATTTGAATATTGCTTTGAAAATTGAAATTTATGAGATTGATGTCAAAACACCCATAATTTTTGTGAGATTTTGAGCCTTATAGAGCATATATGCTTGTTCGTGCTCACTTTTTGATTATGAGTGTGTCAACTTTGAACTGTTATTCTAGAACTTGCCTCGTTTATACATGTTGAGACCACATTGATGATTTGATATACAGAGATGATAAAGGCACCTAGGTTTTAACCCAGTCACTCCACTAAATAGCTTACCTCCATAAATTAACCCCTAGTGAACCCCGTTGATCCTAACAACCCCTTTTATTGACTCACCTATTAATAACCCAAAAACCCTTTGTATTTGTTATCACCCTACTTTTGACTACCCTTTAATCGAGATATGATTTGATTAGTTACCGAATTAAATCAGAGCATGAGTTGAACTCATCCATTATTATTATTAGTTTGTTCTTAAAAAAAAATCGAACTATATTCAGTATTAGTGGTGAGCTTATACAGTTAAAGCTTATTTTTCGAAAGAAAAGCTCGTATTATTAGGATTATTATTTTCAGTTAATGTAAATATTATTTCAGTATTTTTAGGTAGGTACTTGTCAATTCATCTCGATTCTAACCTTCTAATTTTAGCCTTTATCCACACCTTAACCCTAGCCCCGTTACAACCCTAACAAAGACCTTTTGATCTGTTTATCATCACATTTTACAGTGGTGGAGATTTGATTTTCAGGCAAGCATACGGGATTAACTTTTCAGGTTCAATGTATGAGTGCTTCTTTTTATGAACCTTAAACACTTTGAGTGATTTGAGTGAATCTTTTAGTGAGGATGTCAACTCTTGTCAATTTCGAATTAAAGGTAATTATTCAGATAAGGGGAGACACATACGTTTTCGAATTACAAATGAATGACTTATTAATTGTTTGAATCTTTAGGACTCTTTGAATTGAATTATCCATGTATAAATTATCTATGAATTATGATAAGGTATTGTCAGTAGGAATTGTGAATTATGGAAAGTTCGTTTTAATTGTATGTTGAGAATTTTACTTGAGGACAAGTAAAAGCTTAAGTGTGGGGGTATTTGATAAACCGTAATTATAACATATTTTAATCCCACATTTAGTTTGTTTTTGGATGATTTATTCCTCAATTTATGTAAAAAGGTGCTCTTAATCATTTCTTTTCATGTCTTATACCCAGGATAGCACCCGAGGATGAAAAGAACATAAAACGGGCCCAAAACAGAGTAAATGGGCCATATCACGAAATCAACACGGCCTGGCCCAAAGAGCACACAACCATGCCTTGTCAAGCATCTAGAACACGACCTCACCCCCGATCTATACGGCTGTGCCTCAACTTAGAAATTCGAACACGGCTTGAAGACGAGTCACACGGGCGTGTGACATGGCCGTGCCCCTGTCGTGGCTTTAGACAATTTTAGTCGGAAAAGGATACTTAGGAAGAAAGAATCGCATTCCAAGAGCCTATAAATAACCCCTAAGGACCACCTTTGATGGGGGCGTCGAGCTAGGCCAAGGAGCCAAGCCGGAAAGGTCAAAGTTGAGGGAATCACTCGAAGTTAGCCAGTTGATCCATCTCAAGAAGCCGGAATTCTACTCAAGACGGCGGATTTCTCCTTCAATTCCTTCAAGGAGTTTTAGGGATTTCTTATGTTTTGTTTTATCTTTTCTTTTGAGATGTTTTCTTTATTTGTTATGAACTAAACCCCTCAGATACCTGAAGGGGATGAAACCTAGATGAATCTTGTTATCGTTTTCTGAATTATATGATAAATACTTAGTTTGATCTTAATTATATGTGCTTAATTCTTGAGTTAATATTTCACAGATATTGATTCAAGTTTGATGTGCTTAGGTGGAGGAGGAATAGGCCCTGCTTAAAAGTAGATCTAGCATAATTAAGCGAAGTTGATCGCATGCCTAGAGATAGGGTGACGAGATTTTGCCGGATTAAGGTGAAACCTAATATGGGAATCCATAGATCGATTTACTGCTATTCTAGGGGGTTATTATAAGAGAACGAGAGTTCCACTAATTAACCTAGGGTTAGACGTTATTCGCCTCGAGAGAGGGTTTAATATACGTTAGGGAGGCCTACGGATCAAACTAAGTGAATAAATCGTATGGTTCAGTGTTAGATAACAAGTGAAGTCAATGTGGATTCTTCCTGAGGGTATCGTCGTGATTAACTGAGTTTTTCTTCTAGTTATTTCCCAATTCGTTCTTTTTGTCTTTGCGTCTTTAGCTTAGTAGTCATTAATTTAGATTTATAGCAACTATACTTTATTTTAGGCTAAATAATAAAAAGAAAGTTAGTATTAGTACTTTTAGTTCCTTTGGGTTTGACAATCCGGTTTTGCCGAAGCTATACTACTGTTCGATAGGTACACTTGCCTTTAATCGTTGTCAGAGTTAGTTTCCAGGTTTGATCATTCGTTTTATAAATTTTAAAGCTCTGATTTCAGCGATCAAATATATAGGGTTAAATATAAAATTAATACCCGAACTTGTCCACTTCTCCTAGATTGATACTTCTACGTTTTTTTTGTCCTAAATTGGCACCCGAACTTTTTTCCGTCCACTATTTTGGTACCTGAGCCTAATGGCATTAAGATTTTGCTAACGTGGCAGTGCTGGCCACTCATGTGCCACCACGTGTCAAACTCCCAAGACCCCTTTGACCCTTGTGGATCCAACCTATTGTAAAAAATGAATTAAAATAATCATTTATAAAAAAATAAAAAGTAAATAAATATTTTCCGTCGGTTACTGGATCGGTTGGAACAAAAAGCTTTTTGATTGCTTAAGAAACCTTTTGGATTATACTTGAACATCAAAAGCCATATTTAATTTTATTTTATTGACATTGAATTCTTGTACCAGTCCCGTTTCTATCCTTCAACATTTGTGCGAGAAAGCCTTTCGGTTTCATCTAAAAAAATTCTTCGATTACCCATCTAAGAAACCCTTTTGATTACCCAACCATCTAAAAAGTTCTTTACCATCTCACTGAAAGAAACCTTGTTTCATCATTAATTAGTAAGCCCTTTTGATTACCCAACCATTTGTGGTATTCGAATCAAGATTACCCTATTTTCATCATCGATTATTGGTATTTTACTCAACCTTTTTGGGTTTTTTTCATCATCGATTATTCAACATAACTTTTTATTGATTGGATAACTTTCTTTACCCATATAGAAAGCACTCATCATCTATGTGTTTCTTATTGTGTATGTTTTAAAAATAGAAAGTTTTTGTTTTTACCACTACTTGGATTTTGACTCATTCTCAGAAAGTGACACATTTTTTATCGGGACCATCGGTTTTCTGGTTTAAAGAATGTTTAATAATTTTTTCTTATTGTTTTGATACTTTATTCGTACTATAACTAATTTCTAATTTTTTTGTTGGCATTCGTGTGTATGCAGAGAACTCCATATTGAAGGGAATTCTTTTTTGAGGGTTAAATTAATTGAGGCTGAAAGGTCAGTTTGTTAGTATTTCTGTTATGTATATATGTTATATATATTACTGTTTATGCATGTATATTATGTATGTTATGTAATATATTACTATTTATGTATTTTATGTATGTTATGCATTATATTATTGTTTATGTATTTTATGTATGTCATGTAGTGTTTATGTATTATAACTGATTTCTAATTTTTTTTTGGAATTCGTGTGTATGCAGAGAACTCCATATTGAAGGGAATTATTTTTCGAGGGTTGAATCGATTGAGGCTGAAAGATCAGTCTGTTAGTATTTCTGTTATGTATGTATATTATGTATGTTATGTATATTACTGTTTATGCATGTATATTATGTATGTTATGTAATATATTACTGTTTATATATTTTATGTATGTTATGCAATATATTATTGTTTATGTATTTTATGTATGTTATGTAGTGCCTACGTATTATAACTGATTTCTAATTTTTTTTTTTTTTGGCATTCATGTGTATGGAGAGTCCATATTGAAGGGAATTCTTTTTCGAGGGTTAAATCAATTGAGGCTGAAAGGTCAGTCTGTTAGTATTTCTGTTATGTATGTATATTATGTATGTTATGTATATTACTGTTTATGCATGTATATTATGTATGTTATGTAATATATTATTGTTTATGTATTTTATGTATGTTATGTAGTATATTACTGTTTATGTATTTTATGTATGTTATGTAGTGTTTATGTATTTTATGTATGTTATGTTACTATTTATGTATGTATGTTATGTTTACTACTGTTTATGTATGTTATAATATGTTTATTATTGTTTTTGTATGTATGTATGTATGTATGTATGTATGTATGTATGTATGTATGTATGTATGTATGTATGTATGTATGTATGTATGTATGTATGTATGTTATGTTATGTTATGTTATGTTATGTTTATTATTGTTTATAATATGTATGTTTATCATGTATGTATATTACATTTTATATTATGTATGTGTAGTGTTTTATCATGTCTTGGAATAAATGTGTGGTGCATATGCATTTGGGTGGAACTTTTGTCACAGACCCTTGTGCAGCCTATGTAGGAGAGGAAGTTCTGCAATGGGATTTTGACCTAGATTTCCTGTGTTATTACACTTTGTGTGAGATGGTAGTGGAAGTTAAGTATAGAGCTGTGAAGAACTTTGTATACTGTGAATGTGGGTTAGATTTTAGTAAAGGACTAACTGTTTGCTATGATAATTCATCATTCATAGCAATGATTAACCATATTAGAAAATTAGGGTCCATACATGTATATGTTGAACACGAGGTAGACACACTTGATGTTATTGATGATACCATGTTGCTGCCTGCCACTAGGGAAAGGGAAATAAATAGTGGGGTTGGGGAACCAAATTGTAATGAAGAAATAAATTGTAATTAGAGAGTTAATGGTGGGTGATTTGCCACAAATCAATATGGAAAATTAGGCTTTTTCGATGCATTTAAGAAGTTTTTTCTCGAGAAAAATAAAGTTGTTAGCATAGTTTTTCGTTATTTTCATATTTTCAGGTAATAAGTGAAAATGTCTTGTTTTTGCCTATCTTTTTACCCAAATTGGCCGATAGTATCATTTGAAGGCTTAACGTGTGTTTGAATGCTGTAGAGATGTGTCGGAGGTAAAAAAACGAGCGAGAACAACACCTAGGGCAAGGGTATTGCGATATCCAACCCTTAGAATCGCGATACCTCTGACTATGTAGAAGACCAATGATTCCTTTCAGTGGTATCGCGATATCCCCTTTGGGTATCATGATATCCACCTCCCAAAGAAGACCTCAAGTTTTAATATTGCCTGAGATATCGCAATATCCTCTTCGTGGTATCGCGATATCACTTTCGTCAGGGGGACAAACTTGGAAAAAAATGGCAGTTTTTGTCTACTCGGCCCACCAATCACACAAAGCCCGTGTAAGGACATTTTTGGCATCGAAAAGTCATTAGAATACACTTCAAAACAACCAAAAATTGTTGAGGAGGAGAGACACACACATTAGGTTAGCTTTAGGTTTATTTTTCTTTAGGTTTTCTTTAGTTTTTCTATGCACTTTTCTAGGGTTTTTATTTTTCTCTTCTTCTATCTTATATTAGAGTTTAGTTTTCTGCATTTACTTTTTGTTCTTGTTATTCTTAGTGTTAGTTAAGTTAGTTATCACTATAGCTAAGATTTATTTACATTTTCAATCCTTGTATTTTGCTTTCAAGACTCTTCAAGCTTTAGTTTAATGTATTCTAGTTTATTTTACTTTAAATTTGTTAAAGCTTGTTCTTTTTATGTTTCTTGCCTTAGATTTCATTGTAAAATACTTTTGGTTTCATGCTATTTAAGTTTTCTTAAATAAAAGTTATAATTTTTATACTTTTCTCAAGCTTTACTTTCATGGCTGCCTTATTTTCCATATTTATGTTTATTTTCCTTACTTTAAGCATGTGTAGCTAAACCTTTAAGGAGGTTGGTTGATAGAGATGTGGGTAAACTAACATCTCTTGGACAAATGACTAAATCGTAACAAATTTGACTAATTTGAATAGAACTAAGAACTTAGGTAGTGACGCCCCTATGGGAATATCAAGATAAAGTGAGACCGAAAGGTAATCTTTTCGCGCACCCGTTCGTTAGTCCCAAATTAACCGATGAGATCGGAAGATAAACTGAACCTAATTCGTCTAAGTTGGTAAGATTGAGATTGAAAGATAAAATAAAGCCATTTAGTAATTTACACGATTTATGTCCCTAGTCTGAGATTTGGTGAACCACATCGAAGTCAACTAACCACTATTAGTTACTTGTTTATAGTCCCTCTAGTTTTACATTTCTTACAATTTAGTTCTTAAAGTAGAATATTTAATTTTCTTGCAAACTCATCTTTTTATGAATTTTCGTACTATAAAATCATATGAGTAGCCGCTTAAACTCTATTGTGTATATTAGTTATTGCTCAATCACCTCTTCTTTTGGGATTGACCCCTTGGAATACTTCATGTTTCATTGGAATTATAAATATTACAACTGACACAGTACGGTTGCATTTAAAACCCGCTTTTTAAATTGTTTCATAAATTCTTTATTTTTGACACGTATGCGTCGTGCGGGTCAGTACGGCTAGAGAACCATTTGCTGAGTTAGGTAGGGAATCTAATGTAGGACCAGAGTTGGGTAGGAGTAATGATGCATGTGCTGGGAGTGGGGAAAGTTCTGATAGTAGAACTAGTGATACAGACAATTTATTGGGCAGTGAAGGGGTTTAGAGGCAGAGTCTTAGTATGAAGAGGTGGGAAATATCAAGGTTTGGTATAAAAATTTTAAGGGTAAGAAAAAGAACTAAAGAGAAGTAGCAAATAGAGTTAACAATGGGAGTCCAAAGGTGGGTGAAGGTAGTGAAAGGGGAGAGAAAAATGGTGAGGTTTTAGATCCATCAGGTGGGGGAACTGATTATGTTGATTCGTCAAATTTGGGGTATTATGGAAGTGATTTAGATGGTGAGGTAGTCTATAGGAGAGCCGACATGTATGTTTCGATCATAATAACTCAATCCCACATTTAGAGCTTGGTATGGTGTTTAGGGGACCAAAGGAATTCAAGACTTTTTTAACAAAGTATGCAGTAAAAAAAGGTTTGATATTGTCTATCTTTGGAATGACAATGGTAGGACTAGGGCTAGGTGTAGTGAAGATGGGTGCCCTTTTAGAATATATGTTGTTGTAGATAATAATGATGGGTTTTACAAGATAAAAAAACTTCATAGAAACCCATGAGTGTTCAATAACTTTTAAGAACAAAATGGCATCTTACAAGTTTGTTGAGGAGCATTTCTTAAGTAAAATCAGAGTGATTTCAAAGCTGAAGTTAACTAAGATGCAAAAACTAACCAATGAAGAGTTGACAGTGTCGAAACCACTTTTAAGAGTTGATGAAAAAACGGGGATCGACTTTAAAAAAAACGGAAATGGGAGTCGCCATCGATCCTTTTTTGCTTAGGTGTGATCAGATCACCTTATAAAACATGTTTTGTTTAAAGCATTAATTTTGGCCTACGAAATTCAAGAAAACGGGTTCAGGAGTCGGTTATGTACGAGGAAGGGTTAGCACCCTCGTAATGCCCAAAATTGGTACCTAATTGATTATTTGATGTCCTAATGTCAAAATTTTGAATGATTTTAAAATACAATTCTTTTAAAAGAATGTTTGTATAACCCGTTTTGGAATATTAAGACTCTTTCATTTTAAAAGAATTAAATATCACATCCAGTACGTTAGGGTGCGACATTTTCACCCCCGAAACTAAGATCGTCTCTTAATTTCCCAAAACACGAAATTAAAAGGATATTTAGTCATTTGGATGAACGATAAATCGAAACCCAACACGTTAGGGCACAATTTCTCGAACTTCCAAACACGAAACATTGCCTTGTTTTCTGAAATCCTTATCCCGAGATAACACAACGTCATATCCAGTGAGTTAGGACACGACAGTTTTGAATTCTCAAGAATAAACCTTTTTTATTTATCTTGTAAGAGGAAAGTAATAGATTCTTTGGACTCGAAAAAGAAAATCGAAACCCAGTAAGTTAGGGTACAATTTCTATCGAACCTTAGAACATGGAATGGTTGCTTATTTTGAAAATATAATGTGATCGTAACGAAATGGAAAATGAATTTAAACAAAATGTAAAATAATTTACAATGCTAGTTTATATAACATCATGATAATGATAAAGTATAATAACAATAATAAGAGTAAGAATAAAATACGATAAAGTAAAAACAAGATAAATGAAATAAAATAAATGAGAATTGTAACAAAAAAAAATGAAAGCTACATACAATAATGAAAACCATAGAATGATAATAATAGTAACAAAAAAAAAATGTGATAATATTAAAAATATTAGTGATAATAATAATAATAATAATAATAATAATAATAATAATAATAATAATAATAATAATAATTAAAGTAATAGTAAAAATAAAAATTGTATTAATAATAATAAAATAATAGTGAGAATATTAAAAAAAGTAATAATAATATAAAAATAATAGTAGTAGTAAAATAAAAATATATTAATTATAAAAATAATAATATATATTAATAATAGTAAAATATATAAAATAATAATGGTCACTAATATAATAATAGTATGTATAATAATAATAACAGGAAAATACTAATAATAGGGTATAATAATAGTAATATATACAAATAATGGTAATAAAAATATAATAGTAATAATAAAGTTAAATTACAAATAAAATTTAAAAATAGTAGTAGCAAAATTAAAATAATAACTTTAATATAATAGTAATACTAAATTAGTGATAATAATAATAATAATATTAATAGTAAATAAAAATAATAATAAAAGTAATAGTATAAATAAAAATAATATTAATATTAAAATAATAGTAAATATTGAAATTAATAGCGATTTAAAATTATGGTAGTAAAAAAATGATACTAGTAATATTATAAGTAATAATAATAATAATATTAATAATAATAATAATAATAATAAATATGAAAATAATGAATATGGTAATAGTAAAATAATAATAATATCTATAGAAATAATAAATAAAAATGTTAAAACCATGGCAAAATAACAAAAATAATAAAAGAAAATAAAGTAGGGACGAAATTAAACTTAAAAATGATATATTGGGGCAAATTTTAAAAGAAATGAATTGAATTAGGGCCTCTTAGCAATGCGCGCAAAAAGTGGAGGACCAAAAGGGAAATATTCCTGCCCTCTTAAACGACACCGTGCGTTTTAGGACTAGAGTGAAAATGAAATAAATTATCGGGCAAAAATTAAAAAATAACATAAACTCAATTAAAAAAAAACAAAAATGCGGAAGGGCTGAATCAACAAATAACCCATTTCACAAAAAAAAAAACACTCGGATCCTGGTTCAATCGGGTCGGGTCACACGGGTCGCCATGAAACGACGTCGTTTTGGCCTTGGGGATGGGCTCCAAAACGGCGCCGTTTAGTGGGTATATAAATACTAATTTTTGCCCCAAAAATTTTATTTTGTTTACTGCTTTAAAAAAAACAGAGAGCATTCTCTGGTTGCTCTCTCTAGAGAAATTCGGCTAGTCTCCGGCGTAGCCCCGACCACCGTCCGCGCGCGGTGGCCGGAACCCTAAAAATGTAAGGATTTTTCTTTTCTTTTCCTTTTTTTAAATATTTTTTAAACTATTATATATAAAAAAACTAAAACTAAATAATAATAATAATAATAATAATAATAAAGATTCGAAAGAATGGACTAAAAAATAAAAAGAGACCTGTTATTTTTTTATCTTTTTTTTTGTATATTATTTTGTGTATATTGCTTGTATCTTTGCCTCCCTTTTCTCTGTGTTTACAGGTTTATGGGTTTTTATACCCGAAAAATAAATTTTAAAAAAGGAAATACAGATATTTTGCCATATTCTTGCTGTCTTCTTTCCTTTCTTGTGCAGGTGGGAAGCGAGGATACTGGCGACGAGGCGTATTGATGGCGGCGCAAAGACAGTGGCTGGGGTGCTGCGGCGCGATGCTTCCCTAGGGTTTCAGAAACCCTTGTTTCTAAAAATTTTTTGGGCCCCTTTGGGCTTTGTAAATTTTGGGTTAAGGTTACTGGGGGTGTTTTGTAATTTGGGCTCAGGTAGTTTAGGGGTTTGTGATTGGGCTCGGGTAGTTTAGGGTATTTGGGTTAAATATAAAAGGACTGTAAAAAATATTTATGTATTTATTTATTCTTTTTGGGTTTGTTATGGACCCGGGAATAAATGGGCCTCTACAGCTGCCCCTCTTTGCTTATCGTCGTGTAACATCCTGAATTTGTGGGCCTACGCGTTTAGTGTGTGGGTATGTTTAATGTATTAATTCAAGGGTTAGGGGTCCAGATTGGGCTCAGGAATGGGCTGAGGCTTTGTTTAAATATTTTGTTTAAACATTCTAGGGCTTAAAGTAAAGTTTTGGTAGCTTATTTGACATAGTGGGCTTGTGGCCTAGAGGAAAATGATGCCACTAGGAGGAAGGGGAGTTGGCGTCACTAGTGCATGAGGAGGGCCCAAATTTTGGTTGCTTGAAGCCCAAGTTATAGGGCCAAATTTCGGCATATTAAAAGGGGACTAGGAGGGGACGGCACAAGGCTAAAATATAGGGATTTTTAATGTTTTTAATTTGTGGGTAATAAGCTGATAAAGGAGGGAGGAAGTGGTGTGATGTAGGATACTTTTGGATAGGTGTTTTGATAAAGATAAGGAAAGGATGATGAGCTATCTACAAGGCTAGGTGTTGGTCGAAAATCCATCACCTAGAGGAGTGAAGAAATCAATTTCTTTATGGCAAAGGGGTGCCGAATTTTCCCTTTTTATTTGCTTAATTTTTAGTTGTCAGGAAGGGCACTTTCGGGTTTTGATAGGTAAGTGCCGAAATTTCTATAAATAGGGGGGTAGCTCATCAATTCTGGCATTTAAACCCTACTCTCTTTTCTTCATTCTTTGTGCCAAAAATTAGTGGCTAAGTTCTTGTCATCTTTTTCTTTTCTCTGCCGAAACCTCCACTCCATTCTCCCTCTCAACCTTCTTTCCTTTCTTTCTCCCTTATTGGCCGAACTCTCTGACAATCTCCTTCTCATCTCTTTCAAATACTTTAGCCGAAATCTCTAAATCTCTCCTTGCTTTCTTTCTTTCTAAGCCAAAGCCGAAACACTTTACTTAGATCTTCTAAAAGTCGAAAGCGCATCAGTTCATCTTTTCTGGGATTTTCATAAAAGCCGAAATCCTTAGATCTCATCTCCTGTGTTTGCCGAATTCTCTCTGAGGTATCTGGTTGTGCCGAATCTCGAAGGAAACTGAAGGTAAGTGTTGAATCATAAGATTTCAATCCTTTTCGGCTTTTTAGGGGCTCTAGCCGAATGGCTATAAGGAAACTAATCTTAAGTTTTCCTCTTATTTGCGGCATTCCGGGATTTGAAGAGGAGTCAATCGCGTAGATCTCTAAGCCAGAGTTCAGTAACACTCGAATCGTGTTACTTTCGAGATTTCAAGGTAAGGAGATATATTAGTTTTAACGTGTAAATTCGGGTATTTTTTAACCCTTGGCCGAATGTAGGGGAGCCCAAATCTTCGTATTCTTCCAACTTTTGAGCAAGGTTTTAGACTAAGGGTTGTAGATCCAGATAGTAAGGATTTAACTAAGGGAGTAAAACTACGCGGTATCAGGTGTGTAACACTTCCACATCATTTAGATTGCCTGTTAAAATATGTTATAAATCTGTTATATTCTAATAAATGCCGAAATTCCAGCATAATGGTTGAAACCCTAGGAGGGTAAAAGCGAATCACCAGGTTAGTGATCTCTGTCATTCCTAAGTGAATGTTCCTGTTAAGATTACATATGTGATAAGTATGCCGATTTCTATGATTGCATGGGGTTGGGTATATTGAAGGGGAAGTGTTCTGTTGTAGCGGCTTCTGCCGTGACCTGTTGTAGCGGCTTCTGCCGTGACCTGTTGTAGTGGCTTTTTCCATGACCTGTTGTAGTGGCTACGGCCATGATCTGACAATGAGCAGCTATCTGCAGCATGACTGCCATCGATGGTGTGTAGCGGTGTGGGTTGATTGTAGAAATCCCCAATGGTGTGACTGGCAGGTAAGGGTGGCGTGTAGCGGATGGAAACCTAGGATTTGGGTTGGGCTTTGCATATTTTCTGATATATTATATTCTGTTATTTGTTCTGTGGGGTTAAGGCCCAAATCTAATGGTGCATGAGGGTTGCACACTGAGTCTCGCGACTCACCCTATTATTTTAACAATTTCAGGTAGCACCTAGTGCATCGGACTGGGCTGGAGAGGAGCGCAAGGTGGCCATGCAAAAGAGTACTTGATCCAGTAGAAGATTTTACTTAGAATATTGTTTTTAATATTTTTGATTAAGGGTTTTGAATTTCGTTGTAATAAAGCCTTGGGCCACTAGACTATTACTTATGTTTTGGTTTTATGTTGGGCTTTTGTTACTGGGCATTTAAAATTTCATGTTTTAAATTAAGCTAAGACATGTATGAAATTTCGGTTCTTATTTAAAAATTCACCAAGGCATTTTATAACTTTATATCTTATATGACTTAATAAATTATTAAGTTTTCGGTATAAATATTTAAATCTGATAATTGTTTTCCAAAGTGCCACATCTTTTGTAAAATTTCCTTAGTGACATACCAGATTCGGTTGTAGTGTTTGGGTCGGGTTTGGGGTGTTACATGTTGTGTAACGAGAATAGAGCAAAGACTATAAAAGGTCCAATTTTGCCCGGTTTTGTTGAGTCTTGGCTTTTGGTCCTCGTCTTCTTCAGATGGCTTCCAACTCCATTTTAACTTCAAAGGTATTGGAACTTCATTTTGACTTTCAATAAGTCTGATAGCTTCAATCTGTTTCACTGCAACTTCATGAAGGCAGTATCCACTATCTTCAGTCTACTCCGCTGCAATTTCATAGAGATAAAGCTGAAAGGGTCTTTGATCTGCTTCCTGCAACTTCAGGAAGATGAGATCTGCTATCTTTAGTCTACTCCACTGCAACTTCAGGGAGACAAGGCTGAAAGTTCTTTTGATCTGCTTCCTGCAACTTCAAGAAGATAAGATCTTCTGTCTTCAATCTACTCCACTGCAACTTCAGGGAGACAAGGCTGAAAGTGTCTTTTGATCTGCTTCCTGCAACTTCAGGAAGATAAGATCTTCTGTCTTCAGTCTACTTCACTGTAACTTCAGAGAGACAAGGCTGAAAATGCTTTTGATCTGCTTCCTGCAACTTCAGGAAGATAAGACCTTCTGTTTTCAGTCTACTCTACTGTAACTTCAAGGAGATAAGGCTGAAAGTGCTTTTGATCTACTTTCTGCAACTTTAAGAAAATAAGACCTTCTATCTTTAGTCTACTCCGCTGCAACTTCAGGGAGATAAGACTATAATCTTTAGCCTGCTCCTTTGCTACACCAAGAAGATAAGGCTAGTGGCTAAAATCTGCTCCCTTGCTACATCAGGAAGATAAGATTCGCCAAATTCAATCCGCTCTGCTACCACTTAGGGAGATAAGATCTACAATCTTCAGTCTGCCCCACTACTATCTCGAGGGGACAAAATCTGAACTTTTCAGTCTACTTCCTTACTTATTTCAGGAAGACTTCAATCTTCAGTCTGCTCCACTACCATCTTGAGGGAACAAAATCTGAACTTTTCAATTTGCTTCCTTACTATCTCAAGAAGACTTCAATCTTCAGTCTGCTCCACTACCATCTGGAGGGAACAAAAGCTGAAATTTCCAATTTGCTTCCTTACTATCTTCAGGAAGACTTCAATCTTCAGCCTGTTCCACTACCATCTCAAGGGAACAAAATCTGAACTTTCCAATTTGCTTCCTTAATATCTTCAGGAAGACTTCAATCTTCAGCCTGCTCCACTACCATCTCGATGAAACAAAATCTGAACTTTCCAATTTGCTTCCTTACTATCTTCAAGAAGACTTCAATCTTCAGCCTGCTCCACTACCATATCAAGGGAACAAAATCTGAACTTTCCAATTTGCTTCCTTACTATCTTCAGGAAGACTTCAATTTTCAGCCTGCTCCACTACCATCTCGAGGGAGATAAGACAGATGGCTTAAATCTACTCTGCTGCTTTATGGAGATAAAATTCGTTGTTCGATCTTGTTCCACTATTTCCTAGGGTAACAAGATCTACAATTTTCAATCTATCCCACTGCTGGTCAGGGAGATAGGACTGGTGAATTCATCGATGTTGCTACGCCGTCCTCTGGGGGACATGTCCTGTAGACTCGAATGTATTATTGATGACATTTGCATGAATGCAGAATGTCATGAGAATAATGATTAGGATGCATGATCGGAATGAATCTAATGCTCCTAACTAAATGATATTAAGGATGACGTTTGCATGAATGCAGAATGTCATGAGAATGATTTCCTCTCTTTTTTTTATGTACACCAATTAGGACACAATGATCGAAATGAATCAAATGCTCCTAATTGGAAACGTGAGAATGATCCCTTTTGTGTTTGGGTTGTCATTGCTCATGGTTCATCAAGGTTCCATCACTGATGCGTTACCATGCTTTCTCGTTCAGCTGGTACCTTTGACAGAAAACCCAAAAAAACAATCATTTTCTGTAGCAAGCTTGTCCTGCTGTAATTTCAGAGTTCCTTCCATTGTACCTTTTGGGACATAAAGTTCGTATCTCCCACTGCAAATTCAAGAGAATAACATTTGGTTTCTTTTATCCATCCTGTTACCACTCAGAGGTATGTAATCAAATTGATCTGTTACACCATTCCCTAGGTGTAATGACCCGATGTATGTGCCTGAAATTTAAATGAATACAAGGTGTCATTTTCTTTTCCAAAGAATGATCCCCTTTTACACCTGGTTTACCCAATAAAAATCTGAAGAGATAATCATCTTTCAATTTTTCCAACCCTTAGTCTTGGTGAGTCTTAAACAATAGTCCTTTTTCAGGTTCCTATACTACTTTAAAGCTTCCAGAGTAATAGGTGAAACTTCTTTTATGAAAGTATTATTAGTCCAATAATCATTATTTCAATATAAAATGCTTGAAAAAGAGACCTGTTATTTTTTGATCTTTTTTTTGTATATTATTTTATGTATATTGCTTGTATCTTTGCCTCCCTTTTCTCTGTGTTTACAGGTTTATGGGTTTTTATACCCAAAAAATAAATTTTAAAAAAAGAAATATAGATATTTTGCCATATTCTTGTTGTCTTCTTTCCTTTCTTGTGCAGGTGGGAAGCGAGGATACTGGCGACGAGGCGCGTTGATGGCGGTGCAAAGACAGGGCTGGGGTGCTGCGGCGCGATGCTTCCCTAGGGTTTCAGAAACCCTTGTTTCTGAAAATTTTTTGGGCCCCTTTGGGCCGTGTAAATTTTGGGTTAGGGTTACTGGGGGTGTTTTGTAATTTGGGCTCGGGTAGTTTAGGGGTTTGTGATCGGGCTCGGGTAGTTTAGGGTATTTGGGTTAAATGTAAAAGGACTGTAAAAATATTTATTTATTTATTTATTCTTTTTGGGTTTGTTATGGGCCCGGGCATAAATGGGCCTCTACAGAAAGTTGATCTGAATAAGGGTACGTATAGTAGGGCTAGGAGATGTGCACTAGAGGAGATCAATGGAAGAGTAAGCTATGAGTTTAATAGACTATGGGACTATGCAAATGCTCTTAGAAAGGTAGATCCAGATGGCAATATAGAGGTGATGGTAGAAAGACCAACCCCTACCGAGGTTCCCAAGTTTAAGAGATTTTATGTAGGGTTTAGTGCATTGAGAAAAGGGTTTCTAGAGTGTTGTTGACCTTTTATTTGTCTGAATAGATGTTTTTTGAATAGAGGTTTCAAGGGGGAACTTCTGTCTACTGTCGGTAGAGATGGAAATTACCAAATCCATCCTATTTCATGGGTATTTGTGGAGAATGAAAGTAGAGAAACATGGTGTTGGTTTCTTAAGAATCTTATTTTAGATTTGCATGGTGATGGTTCTGGATTCACGTTCAAGACTGATAAAAAAAGGTATGTTAGGAACATTACTTAAATAATTCTATCCTACTATGCTTAATTTATTAAACCAGCCATCTAATACCATTTTTTGTTTGCATTTATGGATTGGTGGAGTAGATATATGAGTTGCTGCCAAGGATTGAACACAGAGTCTGTACAAGGCATTTATATGCCAACTGGAAGAAAGAAAATCCTAGAGGAAACCTGCAACAAACATTTTGGGGAGCATGGAAATTATATATAACTGTTAACTTTGAAGATCACATCGAAAAGATTGACTGTATCAAACATAGTGCCAAGGTAAGTCTACTTAGGATTGATCCTGAGCAATGGTCAAAAGTTTTTTTTTTGGTAGGTCTATATGTGATGCAATTGATGACAATTTTGTTGAGTCTTGTAATTTAGCAATTTTCGGAGCTAGGTCAATGCCTATCATTTCCATGTATGAAGGTAGTATGTAATGGGGAGGATTGTAAACAATTTGGCTAAATGTAAAAATAGGAATGAATAATGGAATTGACCAAAAGGGTTTGAAGTGACAAAGTTTGGTGATGTTGTAATTGTTAACTTATTTCAATAGTCATGTACTTGTAGGAGATGGGATCTCACCGACATCCCATATCCACATGATGTTGCAACCATTTTGTGGAAAAAAACTAATATTTCTGATTTTGTTTATAAGGGGTTTAAAAAAGATGTGTTTGAAAAATTGTATGGATTTATATTTTCTGTTATCCCAAGTGAGAAATTTTGGTTAAAAACCAATATGGGACCAATTGACCCCTCCATTCTAAGGAAAATGCATGGGAAACCAAAAAAAGAACAAAGTAAGAGAAGAGGGTGAGAGGAGTAGGAGTTAAATGTCTAGAACATGGAGGAAGATAAAGTGCCATAAGTGTTTCATAGTTGGACACAACTCCAGAAGCTTTCAAACTTCATCTGATGTAAGTGTTTTGATGAGTAAGAATTATAATGCAATTGTTGGCTAATTTGAGAACTCCTAACATGTTAAATTTGTAGAGTACACCTCTACTAGATCCAGCAGCTCCTGCTCCATCAACTTCTTCTGATTCTGCTCCACCAGCTCCTTCTCAAACTGTTGCATTTGAAGTATCTGCATCATCACCACTAGCTCATTCAACACAATCAAATCCTCCTACCATGCCAACCTTTTCAACATAACAAATACTTACAAGACTTAGTAGCAGGAAAAACAAGTTGTGCAAGGGATTGGGTTATATACTGATGAGAGGATAGGAATGCAAATTTTGAATGTAAGTTACCAATTTTTGAACTGTTATTCTTATTTTATTTTGGTGACATATTTTTTAATTATGTATTTTATGCATTGTAGTCTGGCATGAGAGGAGAAACCATGGTGACTTCCCTAACCAAGTGCACCAATAAAAGGAAGGGAAACAATAACATGGAAACTGCTGGTGGGATTCGAAAAAGTAGGAACACAAAAAAAAGTTAAGTCCAAATATCCACCCAAGCACAATCGTAAGCCATGGAGATAGTTGATGTCAATTTGATTTCGTGGATGAGTTATGGACTTTATTTTGTTGTTTATACCTCTAAGTTGGGTTTAGTTAGTTAACATACGATGGATAATTTGATGGTTTTATTTTGTTGGATCATTTTGATGGTTGTATTTTGATGGATAGTTTATGTTGATCATTTATATGATGGTTATATTGGATGATTCTATTTTGTTGATGTAGATTTTGGTATCTGTATATACTTTTACAACAACATAAAAAGATTTTCCATTCAATTCAATTTAATTCATTCATTCTTAACAAGAACTGCAACAAATACATGGGCAACATTTCACCATCCACAAGTAAGATAACCTAAAAACATCATCCATGATACAATTAACAACTTATCAACAACTATTACTTTGTTGTTCCTTGACATTTTAGTCTTGTACAATACCATCTTCTCTTCCAAACGAGTTACCTTCAATCGCATTCTTTGCATTTTTTCAATATTGAGCTCATTGTTTTCAAGTCTTAATCTCCTATTCTCTGTCAATAACATCTTATTTTGAAGCATTATTTCATCGATTATGCACCCTTGTTCTTCTGTAATTGAATCCGCCCCGTCACTACTACCTTTAACCCACCGAAAAAAATCACAACCCCTGGTCTTCATTTCTCACATACAAAAAAAATTTCAGAATATTAAAAATCTAAGAATACATTTTAAACCCCAAATTGCAACAATATGGGAGTACACACAAAACCTTTTGTTTTTAAAAAACCCAACTATAACAGACCAAAATACAACCCCTAATTTTCCTATTTGAAGTTCGCACACGTAGAGAATTTTCTTCCTTTGTTCTTTAGAGTATTTGCGTTGCAAACATGAGCCCTTAACCCACAATGATAGTACAAAACCCTTTTCTGCACACTTGATTTTTTGTTTGTAGAAGAAGACATGATGGAGACGTGAAGGAGATGAAAAATGAAAGAGAGCACAAAACTGAAAACCCTATTCGCATTGCGAATGAAAGAGATAGGAAACGAAGAAGTGAAAGGAAAATAAACAAATGGATGAACAAAAGAGGGAAAAATGAAGAGACAACAAAGAAAACGAAAGAGAAAGAAATAATAGGGAATAATGTTGAAGTCGATGGTGAAGAAAAAAAAATTTAAAGGAATAATACTATGGGTTAATAATAATATTTAAAACAATACGATAAAAAAAATTAAACACAAGTCAAAGGGATCTCGGGAGTGCGACACGTGACGGAGTACGAGTGGCCGGCGTGCCACATCAACAAAATCTTAACACCGTTAGGCTCATGTACCAAATTAGTGGACGGGAAAAAAGTACGAGTACCAATTTGGGACAAAAAAAAAAACCATAAATATCAATTTGGGAGCAATAGACAAGTTCATATACTAATTTTATATTTAATCCTAATATTTAAAGAGAGTTTTGGGTTGATTAAGTGAAGTTTGTTGGGCAGGGATTTTTTTCTTAATTTTTTGACAAAAATACCCTTATCAATTCCTAAATTCAAGCTGGTTTTTATATATTATATATAGATATATAGATTTGAAACATACAATTGGGCCATCAGTTCAATTGGGCGACCTCTTACATCCTCTTGGCTGAATTAAACAATCATAAGCCCAATTTCTTTCAATCCAATTCTAATTTTGGTGTTAGATTTTGGGTTTCGCATCACTCATTCTGGTTCTCAAGTGGAAAATCAATGCTATGGCAGTCACCACCAACTACCCTCTTTCCCTATTAAGAAGAGAGAGCTAAGGTAAATAATATTAATCGGTAAACTGAATTGGTCGTCTTGAATGAGAAAAAGATCATCAATGAATTGCAAGTCTATTCAACAAATTATTACATTTTTCCAGTTTACAGATTCAAAGTAACAAAAAGATCGTGAATGGTGGAATAATATCGGCATCAGTTAAGACTTTTAAGCCAACAATCTCCCTCCAAATTGGATCCTCAACTTAATTTTCCATTAACCCTTTTCTTCCGTTGCCAAACAAATGATAATCCTTTGAACATTCGCTTCAGTTTGCTCTGTGAAACATAATTAAGCAAAGTGATGTGTATATATATATATATATATATATATATATATATATAATATATAATAAACAAACAAATATACAAGATTTTACCCAAAATTTTCTTCTCCGAAATATGTTTTTCTTCCCACTACAGTTACATTTATCCCCCTCCTCTGATGGCATACGTTGATACTTCCATCGTCGTTTTGTGTTACGAAAAATTCCCAGAAAAGAAATCGCTAGTCTTCTTGGTGTAATTGGGCACTTCCATTTCTGTTCATTGTCACCATTGGTATAATTGGAATTGAATAAATAATATAAAAAGAAAAAAAAAAAAAAGGGGAAACACTTGCCTTTGATTTGGGACTTGAATGATTCCATTGAATTGGGTGGTGATATTTATCAGCCGCTCTGAGTTGTTGAGTGTAAACTAAGAGGCGAGCCCGACGATCATAACATTGGCCCCTTTTGGGCTTTTTGGAAACAGGGTTTGTGTTGATGAGGGGAACGGATTGTGAAGAAGGTTGGGCGGTGGTGGGATGTGATTCAACATACACAGTTATGATGACCCCATTGGTGTTTGCCATCTTCTTTCCACTCTTTCGCTACTTCTTCATTTAATCTGTATTTCTTATGGATTTGGTAATGTGTCTCCAAAGAGAAAGTTGGCTGGAATATGAATCACTCCTTTTGTTTGCATTCTTATGGACATTTTCCTTTCTCTCTTTAAAAGGTAAACTAATGTCAATTAGTTTACATTTTGGTGATTTAACTTTTAAAAAGTTATAAAATGGTTATTAAATTATTTGAAAGTTTTCATTTAAGTTATTGAACTATACAAAAATTTCCATTTAAGTCACTAGTCTATTAAGTTTTTTTTTTTTAAATGTGGCCAGTGAGCTCCAAGCAATAGTTTGATGATCAATATGGTGGATCAATAGCCATCGACGAGTAGAAGAACTTACCTTAGATCCAAGTCGATTTGATGGCCAGTGTCGTAGATTAGAGAAGGAAGCTAATTGAATTTTAATTTGTAGATTCATAACATTCAAAACTGTTTTATGAAACGAAAAATTGAATTATAAAAGAGAAGGGGAATGAGAGCTTTTGATTGGTGCATGCGATGCACGTAGAGAAGGCCGTACATAAACAATTTTTACAACTTAGTGCTTAAATGAAAACTTTCGAATAGTTCAGGGATTATTTTATAATTTTCTGAAGTTGAGTGATCAAAATGTAAACATACTAATAATTTAGTGATCTTTGGTGTAGTTTACCCCTTAAGTAATTAGGACTCGAATTTATATGTTTAGTGATCTTTGGTGCAGTTTACCCTTTAAGTAATTAGGACTCGAATTTATATGTTTAGACAAAATTATATATTTTTAAAAATCTATATATTTGAAATAAATTCGAATATGAGTTAAATATGTAATGGGCCTATTTCGCCAGGGCCCAATTAACCATATTAACCATATTTAAACAAAAAAAAAAACAAAACAATAAAAACCCAAAGATTAAAAGCCTGTTAATGTCCATTTACAAGCCCAATACAGAACTCAAATTAGCCTAAATAACAAGGCCCAAATGGCCCAAATTTCTAATAATCTCAGAAACCCTAGGGGTTTCTAGAACTCCCCCACGAGCAGCTCCCACACGCCGCAGCAGCCACATCACTCGGACCACCCCACGCCTAACGATTTCACCTGCAAAAAGAAGCGAAAACAGAAAGCAAAAGATTGACAGCAAATAATGAACTGCATTTTGTTTTATCATTTTATTTTATTATTTGGATTTTGGCTATAAAATCCGAAAGAAAAATCATTGTATCCTTCCTACACATTTTTACGAATACGAAAGCAATACAAAACAGGTAGATTTGTTTTTTCATTTTTCTTTTTTCTTCGAATCTGTTGATATAAATACAAAGATTTTTTTATTTTTTAAAAAAACACTAGTTATATATATAATACAGTAAAAAAAAAGAAAAAAAACTTACTTTTTCGAATTTCAGTCGCCGTTCACGGTGACGCCGACTGTGGCGATCAGCTCCGGAGTCTGGCCGGATGCATAGAAAGGGAGAGAGAATGAGGAAAGCTGTTTTGGTTTTTAAAAAAAAAAAAAACCTAAAACAAATGATTTTTTTAAAAAAAAATTGGCTTTAAATAAAGAACGAAAACGACGCCGTTTTGCACCAGGGCTTTAAGCGCCAAAACAACACCGTTTGCCCCCCAGGATCCGCTCTTATGCTAGTGTTACTAAGACGGCAATTAGCAGATTCCTAAAAAAGGAAATCATATGTCGATATGGGATGCCTGAGAGGATCATATCTAACAATGCATTAAACTTGAACAACATCACGATTGTGGAAGTCTGTAGTCAATTCAAGATCAGACATCACAATCCATCCCCGTATCGTCCAAAAATGAATGGTGCAGTGGAAGCAGCCAATAAAAACATTAAGAAAATTGTGGGGAAAATGGCTGGAACTTATAAAGATTGGCACGAGAAGTTACCATTTCCTCTGTATGCTTATCGAACATTAGTCAGGACCTCTACCGGGGCAACTCCTTTATCATTGGTCTATGAATGGAGGCAGTGTTACCCATTGAAGTAGAAATTCCTTCCCTTCGAGTCTTGTCAGAGCTAAAGTTAGATGAAGTAGAATGGATCCAATCTCGATACGATCAGTTGAACTTGATTGAGGAAAAGAGGCTAAGGGCTATCTGTTATGGTCAGATGTACCAAAAGCAAATGATGCAAGCTTATGACAAAAAGGTTCGCCCAAGAGAATTTCACGAGGGGGACCTGGTATTGAAAAAGATCCTCCCCATACAAAAAGATTTCAGAGGGAAATAGATGCCAAATTGGGAAGGACCTTATGTGGTTAAAAAGGCTTTCTCCTGAGGAGCACTGATCTTGGCCAAAATGGATGGGAAAAACTTGCCTAATCCTGTAAATTTGGATTCAGTTAAAAAGTATTATTCTTGAAGAGGAAAAGAGGCCAAAGTGAAAACTCGCAAAGGGCGATTTGAGGCTTTCTTTAAAAAAAAACGGAGAGGCCAATGTGAAAACCCACAAAGGGCGCCTTGAGACCAAAGGGGTTTTGAGTCGAAAACCCCAAAAAGGCGGCTCAAATTGTGATCAAATTGTAATGGGGCATGCGGTGATCTTGCTATACCTGAATTAAGAGGAAGGATAGATGTTACGTTAGAGTACTCTTGATCTCCTAAACACATATTCAGCTTAAATTGGTCTTCAGAAAGTCCGTACAGAGAAGCTCAGGCTGCGATATCTGGGGCACCTATCTTTTCCCCTCATTATTTCGTATTCTAGCAATGTTTGCTTTCTTTAATTAACCTATTATTTTCAAATTTTGCTTCTGATAAATTCCATCTTTGTCCATCATTATGATCATTTTCAAACATTTGTATTGAAGTAATGATTAATGAACTGATAATACTTTCACAAAAGGAGTTTTGCATATTACTCTGGAAACTTCTAAATAATACGAGAGCCTGAAACATGACTTTTATTTAGAACTCACCAAGCCTAAAGGTTGAAAATATTTGAGAACGAAACTCTAAACAGTGACCATTCCTTTGGACTTTCTGTAAAAAATGTCGATAGAACGAGAAGACAGGATATTACGTCAAGTGATACAACTTGGAAGAACAACGAGCAATGACAGCCCTAAGCATTTAAAAAGGGATCATTCTCATGAAATTCTGCATTCATGCAAAATGCATTTAGTTAGGAGCATTCGATTCATTCTGATCATTGCATCTTAATCATTATACTTAAAAAAAAAGAGATCATTCTCATGACATTCTGCATTCATGCAAATGTCATCCATAATACACTTAGTTAGGAGCATTTGATTCATTCCGATCATTGCATCCTAATCATTATACATTTAAATCATGACATTCTGCATTAATGCAAATATCATCCATAATATATTTAGTTAGGAGCATTTTATTCTTTCCGATCATTGCATCCTAATCATTGTACATTTAAAAAAGGATCATTCTCATGACATTCTGCATTCATGCAAATGTCATCCATAATATCATTTAGTTAGGAGCATTTGATTCATTCCGATCATTGCATCCTAATTATTGTACATTTAAAAAAGGGATCATTCTCATGACATTCTACATTCATGCAAATGTCATCCACAATATCATTTAGTTAGGAGCATTTGATTCATTCCGGTCATTCCATCCTAATTATTAAAAAAGGATTATTCTCATGGAATTCTGCATTCATGCAAATGTCGTCCATAATACATTTAGATAGGAGCATTTGATTCATTCCGATCATGACATCCAAATCATTATGCATAAGCATAAGTTCATAAATCGATTCTACAGGTCATGTTCCCTAGAGGAGGGTGTAATAAGATCGATGAATCCACAGGTCTAACACCTCTGAAGTTGCAGTAGATCGGATCAAATCCATCATGGCGAATCTCATCTTCCTGAAGTTGCAGTGAAGCAGATTGAAGCCATTACCCTTATCTCCCTGAGTTGCAGTGGAGCGAATTGAAGACAACGAATCTTATTTCCCTAAAGACGCAGTGGAACAGATTAAAGCTACGGTAGATCTTATCTTCCTGAAGTTGCAGTGGAGCCACAGCCTCGTTTCCCTGAAGTTGCTGCGGAGCAGACTGAAGATAGCAAATCTCATTTCCCTAGCGTTGCAGTGAAACTGATTAAAGCTACAGATTACGGTGGATCTTATATTCCTGAAGTTGCAGTGGAGCAGATTGAAGCCACCAGCCTTATTTCCCTAAAGTTGCAGCGTAGAAGACTGAAGACAATAAATCTTATTTCCCTAAAGACATAGTGGAACAGAATAAAGCTACAGTAGATCTTATCTTTCTCAAGTTGCAGTGGAGCAGATTGAAGCCACAGCCTCGTTTCCCTGAAGTTGCAGTGGAGCAGACTGAAGATAGTAAATCTTATTTCCCTGGCATTGCAGTGAAACAAATTAAAGCTACAGATTACGGCGGATCTTATCTTCCTGAAGTTGCAGTGGAGCAGATAGAAGCCACCAGCCTTATTTCCCTGAAGTTGCAGCAGAGAAGACTGAAGACAATAAAATCTTATTTCCCTAAAGACGCAGTGGAACAGATTAAAGCTATGGTAGATCTTATCTTTCTGAAGTTGCAGTGGAGCAGATTGAAGCCACAGCCTTGTTTCCCTGAAGTTGCAGCGGAGCAGACTGAAGATAGCAAATTTTATTTCCCTGGCGTTGCAGTGAAACAGATTAAAGCTACAGATCACGATAGATCTTATCTTTCTAAAGTTGCAGTGAAGCAGATTGAAGCCACCAGCCTTATTTCCCTGAAGTTGCAGCGGAGAAGACTGAAGACAACAAATCTCTACCTGAAGCTGCAGTAGAGCAGACTGAAGATAGCAAATCTTATCTCCTTGAAGATGCGGCGGAGCAGATTGAAGCTACAGGTCTAATATCCTTGAATTGGATCGAAACGCTAGTTCCTATGCCTTTGAAGATGCAGTGGGATGGAATGAAGCTATTAGAAGACGAAAAGCACCGAAAGAAGTCTAGATTTGGCGAAACCGGGCAAAATTGGCCTTTTTAAAGTCTTTACTCTATTCTCGTTACACGACAATGAGCAAAGAGGGGCAGCTGTAATGGGCCTATTTCGCCCGGGCCCAATTAACCATATTAACCAGATTTAAACAAAAATTAAAAATAAAAACCCAAACATTAAAAGTCCATTAATGTCCATTTACAAGCCCAATATAAAATTCAAAATAGCCCAAATAACAAGGCCTGAATGGCTCAAATTTCTAATAATCTCAGAAACCCTAGGGCTTTCTAAAACTCCCCTATGAGTAGCTCCCACATGCCGCAGCAGCCACGTCACTCAGGTCACCCCACGCCCAACGATTTCACCTGCAAAAAGAAGCGAAAACAGAAAGCAAAAGATTGACAGCAAATAATGAATTGTATTTTATTTTATCATTTTATTTTATTTTTTGGATTTTGGCTATAAAATCCGAAAGAAAAATCATTGTAACCTCCCTACACATTTTTACGAATACGAAAGCAATACAAAAAAGGTGGATTTGTTTTTTCATTTTTCTTTTTTTCTTCAAATCTGTCGATATACATACAAAGATTTTTTTTTATTTTTTTAAAAAAACTAGTTATATATATATATAATACAGTAAAAACAGAAAAAAATTACTTTTTCAAAATTCGGCCGCCGACGGTGGCGATCAGCGCCGAAGTCTTGCTAGAGTCTAGCCGGATGCATAGCAAGGGAGAGAGAATGAGGAATGCTGTTTTGGTTTTTTTAAAAAAAAAAAAACTTAAAACAAATGATTTTTTTTTAAAAAAAATTTGGCTTTAAATAAAGAACGAAAACGGTGCCGTTTTGCACCGGGGCTTTAAGATCCAAAACGACACCGTTTGCCCCCCCAGGATCCGCGAGTTGACCCGACCTGGGGCAGGATCCACGCGTTTTCCCTTTGATAGGATAATTGCTCTTCAAGTCCTTCCGCTTTTAATTGGTTCTGCAATTAGGTTTTCTTTTATTTTTATTTTTGCCCTTAAATTTTATTTTGATTTTAATTCGGCCCCATGTAAAACGCCGCGTTTTGGAGGGAGAGGATATTTTCCCCTTTAGTCCCTCCATGTTATTCGTGCGCTCGAATAGGTCCCTTGCTTTTTATTTTTTTTAAAATTCGCCCCAAATGTTTGTTTTAAGTTTAATTTAGTCCCTTTTAATTTGCTTTTATTATTTTTGTTATTTTGTTGTTATTTTAATATTGTTATTATTATTAATATTATTGGTTATTTTTAATATTATTATTAGTATTATTATTACCATTATTTTTATTGTTATTAGTATTATTATTCCTATTTTTTTATTTTTTTATATTAGTATTACTATAATTATATTTATTATTGTCACCATCATCATCATTATTATTATTATTATTATTATTATTATTATTATTATTATCATTATTGCTATTATTATTATTACTATTATTATTACTATTATTTTTATTTTTACTATTACTATTATTATTATTTTCATTACTATTATTATTATTATTACTCTTATTTATTTATTTTTACTATTATTATTTGTTTATTAACATATTTTCATTATAATTCATTTTTATCATTTTGCTATTATTATTATTATTATTATTATTATTATTATTATTATTATTATTATTATTATTATTATTTTACTATTTTCAAACTATTGTATATAGTATTTATTTATTTATTAATTTACTATTAGCTTCTATTTTTGTTTTTGTTATTGTTTTATTTTATTTGTTTATTTTGCTTTTATTTTATTTTATTTTATTTTTTATCTTTGTGATTGTTATTTATATTTTTATCATCATCATGTTGTTATACAAACTAGCATTGTAATTCATTTTACATTTTATTATAAAATCATACCGTATTTTATCCGAGGCATCAATAATTTTGTTTTGAAATAAGAAAATATTCCATGTTCTAAGATTTGAAAGAAATCATACCTAACTTACTGGGTTTCGATTTTCCTCATCAAGTCTAAAGAACTAATTATTTTTAATTAAAGCATAAGCTAAATAAAAAACTTATTCTCGGGAATTCGAAAATGTTGTGTCCTAATTCACTTGATGTGACATTTTATTATCTCGAGATAAGGATTTCCAAAAACAAAGGCAATATTCCATATTCGGGAATTTTGAGAAATAGTGCCCTAACTTACTGGGTTTCGATTTCTCATTTAACCCAAATAACCTAATATCCTTCTTAAATTTAAATACACGAGTTTTAAATGGCAAAAGATAAGCTTAGTTTTGAGGATTCGAAGTGTCGTATCCTAACTCACTGGGTATGATATTTTATTCTTTCGAAATAAGCGGGTCTCGGTGTCCGATTTAATTTATATAAGTTTTCTTTAACAAAAAGGATTGTATCTTAAAATCTTTTCAAATTTTTGACATTAAAACATTAATCAATCAATTCAGTACCAATTTTGGGCGTTACGAGGGTGCTAATCCTTCATCGTACGTAACCGACTCCCGAACCTGCTTTCTCGAATTTCGTAGGCCAAAAGTATCGTTTTAATAAATCAAAATGTTTTAACGATCAATCTCAAGGTGACCCGATCACACCTCAAAAAAGATTGTTGGCGACTCCATTTTCGTTTTAAAGTCGACCCCGTTTTCTCAATAAAAAAAATGGTTTCGACAAAATATATGTTAAAATATGTCATAAATACTTATACTCTTCATAAATTCAAAGTCTTGTATTTTTATTTTTAGGAATTTAATCTCTATACTTTTCAGATTTTAAAATTCAAATTCATTACAATATCATTTTTTTAGTTACATGGTTACCAAGTGAGTATTTTTTATTTTAAAATTTCACACCAATAAATTTAACAGAAAAATTAACAGTGTTAACAATTGAATTTAAAATTTGAAATCTAACAAAAAAAGAAATTAAATTCTTAAATATAAAAATATAAAAATTAAATTCTAAATTAATGAAAAAAAAATATAGCTATGGTAAATACTTTCAAGCAATCCATTTCTAATACAATGTGAAGAGGAGAAGCGAGCGTCTTTGCAAATGATTTTTGGGATTAGGATTAGAAGAATAATTAACTACCTCTTTTGTTCTTAACTCAAAAAGAAGAAAATTTCAACGTATTGAATATGAATATAATTAATGCTTGGTGGATTTGGTGATTAACCGCTTAATTGTTTTTATTCCCTTTTAATTGGCTTTCCCATTGCAACGCAGCTTTATTTATTGGGCAAATTTCACCAAAAGCCTCTAAACTTTGTTTAAAATTACATTTTGCTCGCCTAATTTTCAAAAGTTATTACTAGTCACTAACGTTATCGAATTTTGATATTCTGGTTACTTCTTGGTTAATTTTCGTTATGGAGAAGATATGACATGTTAATTCAAAGGGTTAATAATTAATTTGAGCTTTAAACATCATTGTGATACTTTTAAGATATTTCTTAACAATAGTTCTTAAAAAGAATAAAAAATGTTAAAAATAAATAAAAGTAGTAAAAGAATATTAAAAATTATAAAGAGAATATGAATTTTTACAATTTTTAAATATTTTATATTTTTAAAATTTTTAGAGTTATTGTTAAGAAAAAAATTAAAAAAATCAAAATAATATTAGTTTAGTGGCCAAATTAGTTATTAACCCTTTAAATTAACGTGTCACATGATATTGTTTGTTAGTAACTATTTCATAACTTTTGAAAGTTAAATGACTAAAATATAATTAAAAAATTTTTTAGAAATGGTTGAGATAATTTACCGTTATTTGGAATCGAACTCAAACTCTCGCACTTATAATATGATGCTATTGGGCCAAAAGGTTGTAGGGAAGTGTTAAATCTTGAGATTTTATATTGGTTTTGGACCAAACTCCACTAAAGTGGTACTGTGAAAACATTTGATTGAAGGAAATGATTTTGGGCTTTGAATTATTTTGTGATCTAACCTCAATCATAGGCTAAAGTTGGAAGGAAACCCAACAAGAATGCCAAGAAAAGAGCAAAAACTGAAATTTTTATATAGTTCACTTGCATTTAAATTTCACAAATATTATTGTCGATTGAGTATTAATTCAATTGGTATAAGTATTGTTGTTAATACAAAAAGACATGGATTTGAGTGTGTTGTAGTGCATTACCCTCCTATTTATAGGTTGGAGAGGGGCCATGTCTAATTCTAGACATTATGTCAATAAAAACAGATATAATCAGAATCTATAATAAAATTGTTCAAAAAAATTCACAAAATTAACAGTTTTATCACATTATTTATTTCTTTTCCTAGAAAAATGAATCATAAAAAGTATGTCATTATCTGGCTTGTGAAATTCTGAAATTAAAAAACAAAAATTCCAAAGATACAAATGGAATAGTGTTTGAAGTATCCTAAAATATCTCTAAACTTTTCCATCTATTGATTGTTTTTTTTTTGGTTACTTCTCTTGTTGTTTTTCCATCATTATTATTATTATGAAAAAAAGGAAAAAAAACAAGAAGAATGGCAATAAGATAAATAAAAAAACGTCAGTTTTTACTTATTCTGGTTGTTAGGTATAAACAGGCGTCTATTTTGCTACAAAATTGAGGATTTGACAGCTGCATGAATTTCGAATTTTATATTAAATTGTTTTTTAATCATTAATTTATAACTTTTTATTTTTCAAAAAGATTTAAAGGTAAAGTTATTGTTTTTGGGATCAAGTTCGTATTAGAGTTGTTAATGAGTTAAATCGGGTCTAAACATGATATTAATATATTTTATATTTATCTAAGCTCAATCTAGCCCAAAATATAGGCTTAAAATTTTACCAAAATATGTCAATATTTGCAAAAGATTAACTTAAGCTAATTTTAGACCCACTCATATTATTTTTTAAAAATATTTATATTATATATTTAATATTTAATATTTTTTATTTATTAAATTTTTTTATATAGTCATCTTAACATTATTTTAATATTTACATTAGATCAGTATTATATATTTAGTATAAGTTTATTTTTTTACTGTCTTATAAATTGCATAATGTAATATAAAATAATATAAACTTAAAACGAACCGGGTCAAGCTTGGATCTTAAATGTTCAACTTTGAGCCTGATCCATATTTTAAATAGACTTAAATTTTTTTGCCAAGTCTATTTTTCAAATGTAATATTCCATTCAAACCCTCTTAAATTTTGGACGGGCCTTCGAGTCTGGACAAATAACCCAACCCATCTAACCGTTGTTGGCCATACCAAAAAGTGCAAAAAATGAATCCATGAGATTCACATTTTCTTCCCTTTTTATTGGAGTGTTGTACCTAAAATTGAAGCAGCAAATTTTAACTTCGCTTTTGAAAAGTTCAAATACTTTGGTCCCATATTATAGCAAAAGATAAAGCATTGTTTTTGAAATGATAATAAAAAGTCATCTCAAAAATATTCATCCACTTCATATATATATATATATATATATATATATATATATATAATTAGACAGTAGACTTTCCAAGTTGAATGATGCCTTGGACCCTGGAACATCTTTGAATCAAGGAATCTTTAATTGCTTCATCAAGTTTCCTGTCTATTTCCATCTGCCTTATGATTTTGATCCTGAAAAAAAAGAGAGGAGAAAAGTGAGAATCATGTTATGAATCTTGAAACATGTATCACAAAAGTGTGCTAAGCTCATGCTTGTACTTTTGTTGTTGGTAACTTTATATATATATGTACATAAGGCAAATTTCTTCATTACAACAAAAAATGAACAATTTTGACACTTGAGAATATATATTGAAAAGGAAGTGGACATGAGGGCATGGATGGTGAATATGAGGACCAAAAATTATATACCATAACAACAATAGCAATAAGCCAAATGAAAGTGCAAATAGGTTATCCTTTTTTATTTCTCCTTTCTCACATTATCTTTGAGATTCTTATGAATTTAGTTGTTAATTTAATGACCCTTTTTTCCAGGACAATCAACATCATACACATTGTGAGGAGCAGAGTTGTTTTCCAAAAAAAAAAAAAGAACAGCTAGCAAAGGTTGTGAAAGTTGCCCCTCAATCTAAGGACCTTATTCAAGTTTGACAAAACTAATTTGTCTGGTGGCGGCAGTATGTAGTAGCAGAAAACAAAGGTGGCTCAATGCTTCAACAAAGGGCCAACATCTCTCTTTAAACTTTAACCCCATCGATTCCCAATTAGCCGCGCCCAGTTGGTATTTATTTTTGTGACCCTTTCTATTTTTGTTACATTTTATTTTTAATAACATTTAACCTCTTTCCTCTCTGCTCTGCTGCATGCATCATGTCATGGTTATGTGTGTTTCGTTCATTAATAATTGGCCGTTGCCCTCTCCCATGCGCCGCTTCTCCTTTGCACCACACCCTTTCCTCATTCCTTACTCCCTTTCTTTCACCTTTACCGTCTTCATTATATGGGTATGAAATTTGACGGTTAAACGGATTCTATTGATTTTCATTATTTTTAATTTATTTATTTAATAAAATTAGATGAATTGAGAATCGATTATTTCACCAATTTGATCATTGGTTTATAGGGATGAAGATAGAAATTTTTTTAGGGAGGGTCGGAACTAAATTATAAAATATTTGAGAGATCAAAATATAATTTTTACTATATGTAAATTTATAATTTCATTACTTTTAAAGAGACTAAATAATTTTTTTCACATAAAGTGCAATTTTATCATGATTAATTTGTAATTTTTTTAGAAGGATCGAATTAAAAATTTTCATTTTTAAAGGAGCCTGCTAACTCTCAACACCGTGTTTGCTGATTTGATTTTGAAAACCTTAATGTTTGTTTGTTTTCATGTAAAATATTTTATGAAAAATATTTTTTGTATTTTTCTATGTCTGTTTCACAAAAAACAATTTGATCAACGAAAAATGACTTATTCTTTTGAAAAGCGTAAGTCATTTTCCAAATAATATATAGTATTAATATTTATTTTTATTTTTAAAAAAATTTAAAAAAATTATAAAATAGTATATTTTCAATATTATTAAACATACATATTTAATTATTTATATTTAGTCATATAACAAATTATTAATATAGTTAATATAATTTATTATTTATTATTTAATATTTAATATTTTAATTTTATTTTAATAATAAATTTTAAAATTAATAATTTTAAATAATATTCTTCACATAATATTGTAAATATTCAATATTAATATTTTAATAATAATGTTATGTAGTATAAATGTTAAAATATGTCATAAGTCTATGTACTATTCACAAATTTGCAATTTAGTCTCTATACTTTTATTTTCAAGAATTTAGTCCATCTTCTTTTTAGATTTGAAAATTAAGTTCAATCGTTAACATTGTTAAATTTTTTTTTATTAATTTTGTTGATGTCACATTTTTAAATAAAAAATACTCACTTGGTAGTCATGTAACTAAAAAATGACGTTGGAATTTAATAAAATATTTTTAATATATGAAAAAACAATGTAAAATATAAATTTATATATATAAAATAAACTTGATTAAATAATGAAAAGATAAAAAAAATCTCAAATGTATGTTTGTTTCATTAAAAACAACTTTTATGAAATATTTTTAAGAAATCTATCAAACAATAGAAAATATTTTATACAGATTCATCAAAACATCAGAAAATATTAATTTTTCTAAGAAAATAAATTATTTTCCAATAATCATTTTTCGAAAGCCATTTTCAATAAAACAAACATACTCTCAATTCAATTCTTTTGAAATCAAATTTTCAATAAAATTTCACCACGTGTCATGAATGAATTATGTAAAAGATTTTCATATAAATAATAAATAAACTCCAAAAAGAGCTTATATTGATTAGAATATTAATAAAAATTTGGCCAAGACTTTGACACATTTATGGCTTTAATATCATATATGTAGTATTTTTTTTAAAATTTCTCAAAAAATATATTTTTAAAATTTATACAATAAAAAATATTACGAAAATTAATTCAACATAAATTTTATTTAAATTGTTATCAAATCTATTTTTAAAAATTTAAGTGCAAATTTTTTCAATAATTTTTAGAATTTATATATTTAAAAAAAGGTTACAGACAACTTATTTTACATATATATAATATAATAAATATAAAATTTTAAATTTATATCGTTTTGCCCCTAGCTATGTTTCGGATAATTAGATTAAAAAATTTAACCTAATAAATGTAAAATTAAGATAAAATTATTATTATAAAAAAGTGAGATGAATTATTGAAAATAACTTGAGAAACAATTTCACATTATAAGAAAAATTGCGCCAATACAACATGAGGAATTATTTTTATTTAAATCCAACCATTATAATAAATTATTGCAAAATATGAGATAAATTGCATGACATAAATATGCACATTATTTTTTTGTATTGAATAAGAATTATGATAAACTTTGCAAAATACGATACGACACAAAAAAAAATATAAACAGAATACACATGCACAAACTCGTTATATAATCTACGTAAAATGAATTATTAATTTTTACGACTTCAATAAATTTAAATATTCTAAAAAATAATAAAAAAAATACCACCCTGAACATGATACAAAAATTAAATATATACAAAAAGTGACAAAACCTAACCTAAAATAAATTACCAATGTGTAAAACTTATATAATTAAAATTTTATATAAATTTAGAATACTTAAAATAAAAATAACGACTCAACATTACATTCTATTTTAATCTCAACAAAACAAAAGAGAAAAAAAAAATTCTAATTTAAATTATTATAATTATCCTTACGCATCATTTCCATTTTAACGTATCTATGTGTTTTAAAATAAGAAAGAATCTGTAACTTGAGCTCGGATTTAAGTTATGTATTTTTATAATATGAGAATTAAAATATAATTTCATCATTGTATTAGTTTATGTTTTCTTTATAATTTTTTTAAAATAAATTAAAATATTATAATTTTTAAGAGAATTATAGTGTAATTTTACCTTTTACTAACTTATAATTTTATAAAATTTAAAAGATAAAGTGTTATTTTCCCACTTAAGGGGGTCAAGCAGGGAAATGGAAAAGATCTTATGTAGATGGTCTAAAATTTTGACACGTGTATGACTTTAAAAATTTCATGCATAATATCATTATTTAATATTTTATGTTTTTTTAAAAAAATCGATTATGTAAAATATATGAAAATTATTTTGTATATTAAAATATTCATTTACAGTAGTTTTGGTAATTATGTTTATGTAAATTTAACCAAATTTAAAAATTCTTTTAATATTTTATTATAATTGTCATTTATAATATTTTATTGATACAAACATTTTGTTACTTATCAATTAAAGGTTTCACTTGCTTATTAAAACAAAATTTGTAACCTTCTCAATCCGACTTAAACGTTAAGCTTGAATTTGGAAGATTACATTGATTATCGAAATGACTCAATAAAATGATTGGAGGTTATAAAATAGACCCTTTAAAAGATTTACTTACTTTAGTAGAAAAACTTAGTGTGTTTTCAAAATGTATAATATCTTTCAAAAGCCAATTGATTTTAATGTTTAATTTTTTTCGAAAAATGATTTGAGTTTATATGTTTTTCAAATCTCAGTTCCGTAATAATGCAGAGAAAATATGATATTCAACATAGTTTTAATTAAGTAAAATTAGAATTTTATGCATATTTAATTCAAAATATATGTTCCAATATCCTAAATTCAAATTAAATATCATGCATACTTAATAAACCCTAAACTTAAGGCTAATGCCACAATTTAAAAATAAAACAGCGCACTACAGTTCCAAAAAAAATAAAAATTATAAAATCTAAATACTTAGATTTAGGACCGAGACCTTTCGGATGCCGAGTCCACGTCCTAACCTGGTGGATTATCTGTAAAGATGGAAACAATGAGGGAGTTGCTCAATGTAAGTTCAGTCACAAAAAAATCAGTGCAAACAGTAGATAAAACATACTAAATAAGAACACATAGAACAATCACAATCGAATAGCAATTCGAAGTATCATTTTTCAAACCAACTCATCAATATACAATCTCAAAATTCACAGTTATGCATGCACGTGCTTATGAATGGCAATGAAAATTCAATTTATCAGAAAAGATCCTACCCAACTCCGCTGCACACTACAGTAAGAGTTCCCTGGAACTCATCCATCCCTACACACCGCATTTGTGGATAAACCACTAGTAATTTGCAAATAAACTGCTAGTAAAAATTGTGGATAAACCACTAGTATTTTCAGATAAAAGGTTTGCAGACAAGCTGCCAGTAAGTTGTGGATGAACCATCAGTATTTACAGATTATTAAATTGCCAATACTTCATTCGTTCATATTGTCCCACCCTATGCAATGCAGTATGTCATGCTTGTAACATAACAGTACAGAAACAATAGACATGCTTTAACATGTAGTCGATTCAACAGTAACAGTAGACATGCTGAACATGCAATCAGTAATATAGTAGCAGAATTAACAGTAACAGTAGGCATGTATTATTCACATATCATGCATATAACACTAATAATTCGATCAATCAAATCATGGATTCCAAAATATTCATATTACTGGGGACTCAATTGAGTGAAATTGTAACATCCTGAATTAATGGGCCTATGTGTTTAGTGTGTGGATATGTTTAATGTGTTAATTTAACTGTTAGGGGTTCAAATTGGGCTTAGGATGTGGTCAAGGCCTTGGTGAAATTTTTGTTTGGGCACTATAGTGTTTAAAAGGTGGTATTTGTGTTTAAAATATCAAAATGGGCTTGTGGCCCAGTGGTCAGTGGCGCTACTTAGAGAGCAAAGAGGTGACGCCACACAAGGGAGTAAGGGGCCCAAATTTAAGTTTCATGGAGCCCAATTCTTTTAATTTAAGTTAGCTAATTTTTGGGCATTAGGGTTAGGTGGAGTGGACGGCAACAAGGCTAAAAAATAGGAGGATTTATGTGAATAGGATAATGTAGATATTATAGTTGATAATATGGAAGATAAAAGGAGAAAAGATAGGAGTTATCTGCAAGGCTAGGTGTTGGCCGAAATTCCATCACCTAGAGGAGTGAAGAAATCAGTTTCTTTATGGCAAAGGGGTGCCGAAATTTCCCCTACTATTTGATTAGTTGTTAGTTATCAGGAAGGGCGTTTTCGGTTTTAAGCAGTAGGTGCCGAAATCTTCTTTAAATAGAGGGGATATCTCTTCAATTCCGGCATTCGGAACCCTATTCTTTTCTTCTTTACCCGTGCCGAAATTCTCAGTCTTCCTCTGCAATTTCTTTTCTTTTGATTTCTTCAAAAGCCGAAATCTCCCAATCTTCTCAACATCTTTTCTTTCAAAAGCCGAAACCCTGAACTCTCCTCTCATCTCCATAGCCGAATACTTCCTATTCTTTTTACCGATTCCTTCAACTAAAAGCCGAAACTACTTAGATTTCTTCTTATTATCTTCTCTTCTTGATATTCTCAAAAGCCGAAAACTCCTAGGAATTGCCAAATCTTCCCTAGTAAGGTAAGTGTCGACTCTTGTTATTCCTTAAGATCTCTTTCGGTTTTTAGGAGACAAGGCCCAATGGCCACTTGGTTTGTTTGAGGCTAATATTTACTCTCTTCCTGCATTTTGCGCGGCATTCCGGGATTTGAAGGAAACTTGTTCGTTTAGATTTAAAAGCCAGAAATCGCTAGTCTCTAATTTCAGGATTTCAAGGTAAGGATTTCAATTCTCCTTAAGATGATCAACCGTTTTCTTTTCGTTAGTTGTGCCTTAACCTAATGTTTCGTTACCGGCTTCTGAACAACACTTTAGGCAGATAGCGGTGATGTTGACTACGGATAGCGTCAACTTAGAGGGTCTCGTTTTAACGTAATCAGGTGTGTAGATCTCTAACACACTCTTTAACTGTAATTTATGTGTTATGGGCTAAAAAGCCGGAAAGTGGCTGTGTAGACAGTCGAATAAAATCCTAAAAGGGTTAGGCAAGGATGCCAGGTACGTAATCATGGACATCTCTATGTGTATCGAAATATATGAAAGTCTGTATGATGTTTTCTTTGTATGTGTATGCATGGGGTGGGATTGATATGATGAAGGGGAAGAAAGTCGCATAGCGATCGGTGGCTTTGCCACATAGGTCACCTAGTGATCGGTCTTTATGATAGGCAGCTCAGCTGTCGAAATGCTACGATGTATTATTAAGGTCACATAGTGATCGGTGGCTACGCCACGTTTAATGATTCCTGAATAACAGGAATATACAGTACGGCTGTCGTTATGGTGTGTAGCGGATGGAGGGTTGATTGTAGAAATCCCCAAGGTGTGATGGTTGGTACGGGTTGGTGTGTAGAGGATGGAATTCTAGGATGGGCTGGGCTATTCATCATTTATGGTTTATCATGTAATTATGATTGTTGCCTTTATGTTTGGGCCAGGGCTCATAATGTGTTTGTGAGCTCAAGCCTTTTATGTGTTCTCAGGATTTGCACACTGAGTCTAGGTGACTCACCTTTTTATTTTCCTTCTCTTTCAGATGAGCAGTAGATCGTGGACATGGGGGCCGAGACGGACTCGAGGGGCCATCAAGTCTTTATATTTCTATAGATTATTTTCAGTTTTTCTTTAAGTTTTCTTTTTATTTATTTTGGGAATATTTATGTAATAAGGTCCCATAGTTCATATTCACCTAAGTAGTTTTTATTATTTGCAACTTATGAAATTAGGACAAAGGTTTAATTATACGAAACAATAATAATACAAGTTTTTTTTTCCAAACGTCATTTATTATTCAAATATTGTCTAATTAACTTACGATTTCCAAAACCAACAAAGCAAAAGTTTTCAATGTACAACCCGTAGCATACCAGATCCGGTCGAAACGTATGGGCCGAGTTTGAGGTGTTACAATTTGGTATCAGAGCCCGGTTCAAAACTCGGGCTATGAAATGTGTCTAGTAGTGTTTTGAAAATTTGATGTGAATTTGAGAAAAATGTTTTGGTTGAAGATATGGCCTTCGAGTCTACCGGCATCCGATCCACGCAGGTAAGTATTCTAACTCTTGATATGATATGCATGATTGGGCTTGATGGGCTTAATGGACGTAGATTAGTATGTTAGGCATTGATGGACTTTAGGCTTAGTTTAAACAACTCCCTAAATTCATAAGATTTAATTCAACCAAACAAACCTGTAAACAAGTCGCGAGATTAGGGTGTGGCAACAGGCATACGCATGTCTAGGATTGGATTCAGGGAGAGCTTGGTACTTAAGCAGTCCTAATGACTCACCTCCTTTCGCTGGAATCCTACCTGGTGCGTAGTGACTGTTCACCTTAGTCATGAGGACTTGTTGACAGGCCAAACTTTATAATTAAAACCCGAAAGAGACCAGCCACCCTATTTGAAAAAAAAAACCTCAAGTTTTGTAAAATTTCCAAAAATACACTTGATTTGTGAAAAATTTCCAAAATACTCCAGAATTGCGAAACTACCAAAATTTGTGAAAATTAACGAAACACTCCGGTTGGAAAAATTTCCAAAATACCCTTGGTTTGTGAAAATTTCCAAAACAACCGTAATTTTATAAAATACCCATGTTTTGCAAATTTACCCGGAAACCCCTAGATTTACAAGAGTAACCCTATTTGCGAAAGTAAACTTTCCAAAGTACCCCTGCATGGAAAAAAAAACTTGTTTTCCAGAATACCCTTGCTTCGAAAAAAAAATGTACCAAAATACCTCTAATTCAAAGGAAATCACCAAGATACTTTATTTTAGAAAATTACGAAAATACCCTGTAGGACAAAACTAGGGAAATACCCTTGGGTAGAGAAATGATGAAAATACCCTTAAGTGATGAATGTGAGTGCATGGATGATATATGTATGTTGATGTGTGATGGTTGAATGCATGTGGGTTCTAGAATTAGGAGATAAATTTGAGACTGAAACTGTAGATAGGTATGAATTTGAATGAACTACTCTCAAACTACTATTCATAAGACTGTTCGTGGTTAATCAGTGAAAGAAATTAATAATTCATAAAATTTCTAATTCAGATACTACGAGAATCAACGATGAGCGCTAGGAGAGGAAGAAGAGGCCGCGGCCGAGGCCGTGGAAGTGTTAGGACTGATGTACTGACGCAGCTAGTTAGGGAGGTACTGAAGGAGGTTAAAGAAATCGGTGAAACACTTCGGGTTAGGTGCGTGGACTGTAAGAAAAAAAGATATCGTAGTTTTCTAGGGTTGCAGTCTCGTTCTGTGAAGCATGTTAAGGTACGTCCAAACTTTCGGGTGTGCGAATATTGCAGAAGGCGTCATCCGGGTGAATGTTGGAGGAAGTCAGGAACGTGTTTAAGATGCGGGTCTGAGGAGCATAAGGCTCGGGATTGTTCAATCACCATTAAGTCGGGTAAGTTTTGTGTGGATGCTATATTTTTGGGTATAGAAACTGTATGCGTGCAATGTTTATATATTATTAAATTAGAGTGCGCAGCGAAAGCATAGTGGTGAGACCTGGGTAGTACGACTAATAGTTAGTTGGAAATTTCGAGGACGAAATTTCTTTAAGGGGGTAGAACTGTAATATCCTGAATTAATGGGCCTATGCGTTTAGTGTGTGGATATGTTTAATGTGTTAATTTAACTGTTAGGGGTCCAAACTGGGCTCAAGATGTGGTCAAGGCCTTGGTGAAATTTTTGTTTGGGCACTATAGGGTTTAAAAGGTGGTATTTGTGTTTAAAATATCAAAATGGGCTTGTGGCCCAGTGGTCAGTGGCGCCACTTAGAGAGCAAGGAGGTGATGCCACACAAGGGAGTAAGGGGCCCAAATTTAAGTTTCATGGAGCCCAATTCTTTTAATTTAAGTTAGCTAATTTTTGGGCATTAGGGTTAGGTGGAGTGGACGGCGACAAGGCTCAAAAATAGGAGGATTTATATGAATAGGATAATGTAGATATTATAGTTGATAATATGGAAGATAAAAGGAGAAAAGATAGGAGCTATCTACAAGGCTAGGTGTTGGCCGAAATTCCATCACCTAGAGGAGTGAAGAAATCAGTTTCTTTATGGCAAAAGGGTGCCGAAATTTCCCCTACTATTTGATTAGTTGTTATTTATCAGGAAGGGCGTTTTCGATTTTAAGCAGTAGGTGCCGAAATCTTCTTTAAATAGAGGGGATATCTCTTCAATTCCGGCATTCGGAACCCTATTCTTTTCTTCTTTCCCTGTGCCGAAATTCTCAGTCTTCCTCTGCAATTTCTTTTCTTTTGATTTTTTCAAAAGCCGAAACCTCCCAATCTTCTCAACTAGGGGTGAGCAAAATTCGATTCGATTCGAAAAATTCGAAAAAAAATTCGAATTTCGAATTATTCGAATCGAGTTAATCGAGTTAATCGAATTAATCGAATCAACTCAAATTTTGAGTTTCAAATTTCGAGTTCGAATCGAGTTGAATTTTCGAATTCGAATAATTCGAATAAACAGAATAAAACTATATTTTTTTATTTTTTTTTAAATTTTAGGCTTTTACACCCATTTCCCCCCAAGCCCATCAGCACTCAGCCCAAATTTTTTTTTCCCAAAACCCAAGTTCCAACCGGCCAACCCAATTCCTCTCTGCCCAAAGCAAACCCCCAAGGCAGCCTAGTAGCCTCAGCTGATTCTTATTTTCTTCTCCTCCCCCAAAGCAAACCCTCAAACGGCCAAACCTAGCTGCAGGTTCTTCTTCTCCAAACGCCAAAAATATCATATTGTACTGGTAAGTTGTCTAATTTTCTTCTTCTCTGTTCTACTCTTCAATTCTTCTTTCCGCTTTACTGGTTTTAATATTCTATTTTCCATTCAAAGTTTTTTGTTTTTACTGTGAGATTAACATACTCGTGATTAGTTATTGGTAGCCCATGATAATTTATTGGTAGAGATTTGAAGTAGCTGGTTTATCTTGGTCTGGAGTGAGGATAACTTTTGTATCTACTTCAAGGGAAAATTTGAAAACTGCTGTTAAAAGCACTAGGAAGCTTTGTGCCGTAAGCCTCTTTTGTACTTTAGTTTAAATTCGACCCCTTTATTATCCTTCTGTTATTTTTCTCCATTGAAGTCCTTTACCTGGTATATTCACATGACAATTTATTCAAGCCTTGATGAATTTGTTTACAATTTCATAAGATCTAGAAAATATAAATATTACAAGATTGGACCTGTGATTTCAGATTATGCTTGATACTGGCAGTCCAGAATTGCAAGTAGTTAATAAAACGGAGTACCCCATTTCCCTTCAAATCTGCTACCAATAAATTATCATGGGCTATCTAAGGTCAGCAACATTTTTGTGAGATCTGTAAATTTCATGGACTATCTGTACTCTGATGTGTGTATCACTTTTGCATCTCATATTATCATTTTTTTTCAATATCCTACATATGGATTCATGGAAATTTTTTTTGGTCTTGGTTGACCTGTAACTTGTGCATTCTTTCTGCATTAGTGTTATTATTATTAGGAATGGTTTCAGTTTAACGTTTTTTCCGAAAGTCTTCTTTTGCTGCTAAATATTCTAAACAAGATAATTTACTTTTAAGTATCAAATATACAGGAATTAGTTTAACATAGTAGTTTGACCAAGAGAATAATCTTTTTTAAGAGGTTGTGAAATGGCTAAAGAGCATATGGGTGACTCTTTTTTGTTCTATGTACTCCGTATTGCTTGTCTGTATAGGTTGTATGTGAAAGGGAATTTTCTTGTTCATCATCCATTTCTTCACATATTAGTTAACTGAATTTCTATATCCGTAGCGAATGTGACATTTTCCATTTTGGATTAGCACATGGAGGGACTTTATTATCTCCCATCTACTTTTAATATACTATTTTCCATTCAAAGTTTCTGTCATTTCAATTATTGCAAGCAAACAAAGCTAAAAACATTTTAAATAGGTGATTTTTAATGAACTCGAATTGAATTAAATTGAGTTAAATTATATCACTCGAATTGAATAAAATTCTTGAATAATTCAAATTATTTAATTTACAAGTTTCCTCAAATGGTCCAAACTACTACTTTTGCATTTATCAAATTTGCTAACAGCACGGGGAAATTTGACTGCTGAACCTTTTAGCATAATATAGTTAAAAACCCTGTCATCGGGTACTCCAAAAATGGAACATAAACTCATTTGTTTTATTCAACATGATGTTCTATTTTTGGAATGAGATCTGTGATTAAATAAGTAACATCGTTAGTTTTTGATTCTGTTAGTTTCATCGGTTTATAACAAATAAATTAATTGATTAAACCCATTTTTAGTGACAATTTAAACAAAAAAAACAAAAAACAAATTAATTGATTTGTATCGACACGAGAATCAGTCCATTTTTTTGTGTTTGTCATGCATTTACTTCTTGCTTTCTCTCTTGTATGTAACTAGTTAAATATTAAATTTTTTGCCCAATTAATACTGTTTTAGCAATTTATTCTTTTGCTCGTATTTGGGCAAACATCAGATCATTTGTCCTTTGTACCTTTACTAATTATCTTATTTTAAAGCTTTAAAAATTTAAAAAAATCAAAAATTATAATTTAATTTCAGTAATTAAAATTTTGAATGATTTTTTTTGTCTTTCTCGATTGATATCCAATTCAATTCAATTCTCGAGGAGTAAGCCAACACTTGATCCACAGTGTGATAAATTTAATTTCAATAATTAGAACTTTTAATTTTTAAAAATTAAGGTATTAAAAAATTAAAAAAATAAATTTTTTGAAAGTAGATAAATTTTAAAAATTAAAATTAAAAAATCAGAAAATTAGAAAGATTCAAGGCATAAGCAAACTTATGTCTTTTCTGTGGTCAATTTTACATTATGATGTGTTCATGTCTCACTTGTGCTATGGTAACACTATCACTTGTTCATGTCTCACTTGTGCTATGGTAACACTTTGGTTCGGAAAATGAATTAAAGCATAAATGTTATTAAGTTTGATTTTAAATCAATTATTGGTTATCATTACTGATTGCAACAAATGTTTGCTTGTAGATGAGTGATCCAAAGCAAGATGGTTCAACTCAAAGTTCACAAAATTCTTCCCCAAGTAGAGATGATCAATCAACAACCAAGGAAAATGTTCGAAAAAAGATTACTCCAAGGGCAGCTTGTTGGAACCATTTCACCAAGTATGTGACTAAAGAGGGGGAGAAGAGAGCAAGGTGCAATGCATGTGATGTTACTTACACCATGGAAACAACTATGGGTTCTACAACAAATTTGAATAACCATTTGAAAACATGCCTAAAAAGACCTCGAGGTAATACTTCTGATCCGAAGCAATCAGAATTAACATTTGTGAATGTTAGGCAAGAAACAATGGATTTATCAACTTGGGTGTTTGATAAAGATGCTATTAGAAAAGCATTGGTTCATATGATAATTGTGGATGAACTACCTTTTAAAATTGTAGAGGGAGAGGGTTTTAAATACTTTCTTTCTATAGCATGCCCACGCTTTAGTCTTCCATCTCGTTGGACAATTAGAAGGGATTGTCTTGATTTATTTAACTCCATGAAGAGTGCAATGAAGAATTGTTTTGAAAAAGATATAAGTAGAGTTTGTTTGACGACAGATACTTGGACTTCATTGCAGAGGATATCTTACATGGTTTTAACAGCACATTGGGTGGATGATGAGTGGAGGTTGCAAAAAAAGAATTATAAATTTTTGCCCAATATCCGCTCATAGAGGTGAAAGCATAGGTCAAGCTATTGAAAAATGTCTTCGAGATTGGGGGATTGAGAGGGTCTTCATTATTACTGTTGATAATGCATCCGCCAATTGTGTTGCCATTGAATATTTGAGAAAGAAATTGAATCATCGAAATGCTTCTGTTGCAAATGGAAAATTTATTCATATGAGATGTGTTGCACACATTCTTAATCTCATTGTGCAATACGGTATTAAGGATGTTTCTGTGTCTGTGGATCGAGTTAGAGGTGCTGTGAGGTATATAAGAGCATCACCATCGAGGTTGATAAAATTCAACCAACGGGTAAAAGAAGAAATGATAGATAGTAAGGCTCAATTGTGTTTAGATGTGCCTACTAGATGGAACTCAACATATATGATGTTAAAGGTGGCCGAAAAATATGAACGTGCATTTGAATTATATGTACGTGATGACCATAATTTTTTTCTTGACCTTACTGCTGGAGATGGAGTTCCTACATTTGATGATTGGGAAATTGTTCGAAGAGTTATAAAAGTATTAGAGCCTTTTTATCATCTTACACTGAAGGTGTCCGGATCTTTGCATGTTACCTCTCATTCACTTTTTGAAGTATTGACGGATGTGCATTGTCTTTTTGATGGGTGGCAAAGTTGTGGAGATCTAGACATAGTTTCTATGACTTCCAAAATGAGAGAGAAATATAATAAGTATTGGGGTGAAGGAAACAAGATCAACATGCTAGTTTACTTGGCGGTCATCTTTGATCCACGATGTAAAATGAGTTTTTTGAACTTTGGGGTCAACTTGCTTTTTCCTAATGTTGCTAATGACATTATGAAAATGATTGATAAAGAATTGCATTGCTTGTTCAACGAGTATTCTTCTAATGCCGGGAGAATTCAACAGTTTGAAGGTAGATCTAGTTCTTCGACAAATCTTTGTAGTTCAATGGAAATAGATCATTCAGAAATGAAAACGGGCTTGGCCAAACAAAAATACCTTCAGAACAAGAAACAAGTTGGATTAGAAAGCAAATCTGAGTTGGATAGATATTTGGGTGAGGATGAAGAAGTAAACAATTCAAGTTCATTTGATTTACTGTTGTGGTGGAAAATGAACAGTCCTAGATTCCCTATTCTTTCACAAATGGCTCGAGATATTCTTGCTACTCCTATTTCAACAGTTGCCTCGGAAAGTGCATTTAGCACGGGTGGACGTGTTCTCGATAGTTTTAGAAGTTCTCTAACTCCTCTCATGGTCGAGGCTTTGGTTTGCACACAAGATTGGCTTCGGAAATCTAATGATGCCATCAATCTTGAAGATTATGTTGATGAACTTCAAACCATGGAAGATGGTAATATATAAATTTTAATTTATAAAATAAGCTTTTGTGTTATTTATATTAGTAAGCATAATTTAACTAACACTTTTATTTTTAAATTTGCTAGACTTGTCAAAAATACCTGAAGATCAAGAAGGTAATATACTTAGCATTAGTTTATAAAGTTAAATGTTTATTTAATTTTTTTTGCGAACATTTATATCATTTAACTAACTCATTCAATACTTTTACTAGATGTTTCAAGATTATCAATGCCAACGGTGTTTGAAGCACAAGAAGAAAATTAAACTATTCTATAATGGTTTTTGAACTGATGTGTTATTATTATTAGTTTGGTTTGGTTTGTTATTGTTGTTGGTTAATTTAGGTTGATGTTGTGTTGCTTTTGTTTATTTACTTGTTTACTTCAATTTTTTGTTATATGATCATGTTTAAAAACTTTGAAGAATTTTTTTTGAAAAATTACATAAAAATAAAAAACACTAAAGTCATTTTTTTAAAACTTAACTCGAACAAATATATTCGATTCGATTCGAATTTTGTCTCACTCCTCGATTCGAAAAAATTTCAAATTAGGTTAGGATGATAAAATACGATTCGAAAACTCGATTAACTCGAAAATTTTTGATTCGATTCGATCGAATGCTCACCCCTATTCTCAACATCTTTTCTTTCAAAAGCCGAAACCCTGAACTCTCCTCTCATCTCCATAGACGAATACTCCCTATTCTTTTTGTCGATTCCTTCAACTAAAAGCCGAAACTACTTAGGTTTCTTCTTATTATCTTCTCTTCTTGATCTTCTCAAAAGCCGAAAACTCCTAGGAATTGCCAAATCTTCCCTAGTAAGGTAAGTGTCGACTCTTGTTATTCCTTAAGATCTCTTTCGGTTTTTAGGAGACAAGGCCGAATGGCCACTTGGTTTCTTTGAGGCTAATATTTACTCTCTTCATGCGTTTTGCGCGGCATTCCGGGATTTGAAGGAAACTTGTTCGTTTAGATCTAAAAGCCGAAAATCGCTAGTCTCTAATTTCGAGATTTCAAGGTAAGAATCTCAATTCTCCTTAAGATGATCAACCGTTTTCTTTTCGTTAGTTGTGCCTTAACCTAATGTTTCGTTATCGGCTTCTGAACAACACTTTAGGCAGATAGCGGTGGTGTTGACTACGGATAGCGTCAACTTAGAGGGTCTCGTTCTAACGGTAATCAGGTGTGTAGATCTCTAACACACTCTTTAACTGTAATTTATGTGTTATGGGCTAAAAAGCCGGAAAATGGCTGTGTAGACAGTCGAATAAAATCCTAAAAGGGTTAGGCAAGGATGCCAGGTACGTAATCATGGACATCTCTATGTGTATCGAAATATATGAAAGTCTGTATGATGTTTTCTTTGTATGTGTATGCATGGGGTGGGATTGATATGATGAAGGGGAAGAAAGTCGCATAGCGATCGGTGGCTTTGCCACATAGGTCACCTAGTGATCGGTCTTTATGATAGGCAGCTCAGCTGTCGAAATGCTACGATGTATTATTAAGGTCACATAGTGATCGGTGGCTACGCCACGTTTAATGATTCCTGAATAACAGGAACATACAGTACGGCTGTCGTTATGGTGTGTAGCGGATGGAGGGTTGATTGTAGAAATCCCCAAGGTGTGATGGTTGGTACGGGTTGGTGTGTAGAGGATGGAATTCTAGGATGGGCTAGGCTATTCATCATTTATGGTTTATCATGTAATTATGATTGTTGCCTTTATGTTTGGGCCAAGGCTCATAATGTGTTTGTGAGCCCAAGCCTTTTATGTGTTCTCGGGATTTGCACACTGAGTCTAGGTGACTTACCCTTTTATTTTCCTACTCTTTCAGATGAGCAGTAAATCGTGGACATGGGGGCCGAGACGGACTCGAGGGGCCATCAAGTCTTTATATTTCTATAGGTTATTTTCGGTTTTTCTTTAAGTTTTCTTTTTATTTATTTTGGGAATATTTATGTAATAAGGCCCCATAGTTCATATTCACCTAAGTAGTTTTTATTATTTGCAACTTATGAAATTAGGACAAAGGTTTAATTATACGAAACAATAATAATACAATTTTTTTTCCAAACGTTATTTATTATTCAAATATTGTCTAATTAACTTACGATTTCCAAAACCAACAAAGCAAAAGTTTTCAATGTACAACCCGTAGCATACCAGATCCGGTCGAAACGTATAGGCCGGGTTTGGGGTGTTACAGAAATAAAACTTTAAAAACAATTCGGGGACTATACAGGGACTAATATGCACAATTCACAAAATTTTGAATAAAACTATAAAATAAGGGTCACACGACCGTATGAGAAGGCTAAAACCTTGTGGGAAGGGTACACGGCCGCATGGTCAAGTTGTGTAACAAGTTGTGGCTGTGTGGTAAACGCTAAAATTACCCTACAGGAGTAACACATCCATGTGGTAGGCTATGTAGAAGGGTTATGCCCATGTGGTTCATGAACTAGCCTAGGATTTATAGGGCACATGGTCGTATGGTCCAACCGTGTGGTCCACACGTTTGTGTAGCCTTGAGTTCCACACAACTTTCCACCGATTCACTTGGCAAAGAACATACACCTTTCATCTCGGGTTTGATCAACGTTCTTCACGCTCGATTTTGGTCCTATTCACCTAATTCTGATCCTTCAAAAGAAAAATTCACTTGAATTAATGGTTGATATCAAGATTCAAGCAAGCTTTGTAAATACTTGGCAAGATTATCAAAAACTGTTTAATTGAACCGAGAACATAACATCGGATGTTGGTATGACGAAAATACGAAATTCAACCCATAAGACGAGGAGTACTTACTGATTCTTGGCTAAGATATTGAATGCTTTTGATGGTAATTCTAAACTCCGATAGAAATTAAACGTATAGGGAAGCGATTTGATTCGGGGAAAGCAAAATAATTGACAACACAAAGAAGAAAAATATGGTGCAAGAATGAGAGAAAAATGTGGTGGAAGGCAAAATTCTATTTGGATTTTGAAAAGGGAAAAAAATGAAGACCAAATAGGAAATAAATTGATTAAATACCTAGGGTCTGCAAACCCCAGGGGCGACATGGGTAATTTACCTAAAATTGACGGAATTAAAAGAAAATGGAAAGGGATGGACAACTCAAACTCAGGTCACTAGGGGGAAATATTAGCACTTAACCATTGGGCCTTGCACCCATTTCTTGCTTAATCTTATTCTTGACCATATATATTTTAGGTGTGACTTTTACTCTAAGTTACTGAAAATAAAGGGAAAAGAAATAAGAGGAAAGAAACTCGAACCTAGGGCTTCTAAGACAAGGGAGTAAATCCATTAAGCATATGCCATATTCAGTCATACTCTATAATTTTAACTCAACATTAATAACTTTGGGTGAAATTATTTTATGGATCCTTCCCACCACATCATCTATAGTCCCTTTTCAATTATTTAATAATATTTCAGTAATTTTTTCCCATGTCATTGACACATAATTTTGGTAGTTTTTTAACCTTGACACTAAATCTCGAACCTAGAACCTTGAATCCTGAATGAGTTCGAGTTTAGGGTTTAAAGTTCAGGATTCAATGTTTGTGTTTGAGGTTTGAGGTTTATGGTTTGAGATTTTAAGTTCTAGATTTGGGGTTCTGGATAAATTTTTTTATCAAAACTATGTATCAATAATATAAAAAATTACTAAAATATTATTAAATAATTAGAAAAATACCAAAAATAATAATGTGAGAAGGGTACATAAAATAAATTTCTAAATAGGTTTTCCAACATTTACCATATAATGTTCATTTATATTTTTATATTTTTTTCATAGATTCACTTTTCTTTTTGCATTGAATAATACTGTCGTTCACTTTTTTGGCATTGAATATGATAATATCCCAATAGGTGTTCAATTCCTAGATTTTCCACCGACCAGTATCTCACCCCTCTTAGAAGCTGATGCGTGAGGGAAGAGCGTTAGCAGATTTTAGTTCTTTAATGCTTTATTCTTGTTAAAAAAGAAATTATCTTATTTCTACTTTGTGTTTTTTCCAAGTAAAAAATATTAGTCCATAGCTATCAATTTTATTATTTAATTTAATTTTATTACATGTATTTTATTTTATTATTTGAATTTAAATTTATCTTAATTATAAATTTTTATTTTAAAATAATATTATATGTTATCAAATTTATAAATAATTAGTCAGTAGATACTAATTTGAGCAACAGATTATTGATTCAATATTAAAAGTTTACCTCAATATTCAAGATTTAAACTTGATTAAACTTGTACCTCTCCCAAGTTTAAGTGTTCCAAATTATTTTTTTGGTTGCAAAATTTATTTAACTTCAAGTTTATCCTTATAATTATTACTTTTATAGAGATAAGAGTAATTTCTTTTTTTTTTCCTTTGAAAAGTTAACTCTTTTTATCTAATTATTTCCTCGACTCAAATAATATTGTTAAAGGTGCATATATGCACATCAATTCATATTCATGAGATTTTATTTATTAAAATACTTATGTGGATAAAAGTATGAAATTCTTCTTTTTACCATATATGTATATATTGGTGTAAATTTAGACTACCTAAAATCACATTGGATTTAATATAAATTCATATTGAGTATGAGGATGAAGTAAAAAAATTTTTTGGGGCCAGAATTAAATTGTATATTTTTACGATAGTACAAATGTAATTTCATCATTTTAATAGTTTATATCCAGGGGCGAAGCCAGAAAATTTTTTTAAGGGGGCTCGAAATGAAATTTTAATTTTTAATAGTCTATATTTTTATAATTTTTAAAAGATTAAATTAAATTTTCATAATTTTAGGAGGCCAAAGTGTAATTTTACCTTTACTAATTTAAAATTTTAAAATTTTCTAAAGGGCCAAAACAATAATTTTCCTCCTGCCAGCCTCTTGTATTCACCTCTGCTAATATCTTTATAGTTTTTAAAGGATTAAATTAAATTTTTATTTTTTTAGATGATAATTTTATAATTACTAATTTAAAATTTTATAAATTAAAAAAAATCTAAATAAAAAAAACCCATTTTAAGGGCTGAGCCCTGCTAGCTCCCCCGATTTCGCCATTGATTGAGTAGTAAAATCCTGTGAACAAAATTGAATTTATATTCTCATTTTTATGAAAATTATAATCTGCTTATTGATTTTTACCATAGGTTACCTTTTCCCTTAAACTAGGACTTATTTAATTGTGAAAATTTCAAACCTTTTTATTAGTTTAATATATACTAATCTACTTACACCATTTACGAAAGGTTTAATTAAGCTTTGCCTAAACCTTGTCGCCACATGCATTACTTGTATAATAATATTTCATCAAAAACCCTAACTTACAAAATATCTGCTACTTTGTATTATAAAAATTGTGGTTATATCTTTCAACTTGATATTTTATTTTTTTTAATCTTACTTTGATATTTAATTCAACTTGTTAATTAATTACGCAAAAGTGTTGATCCGAAAGCAACTTATTGGTAATTAATTCTTTGGTCTTAGTATTATAAATTCGCCTAACCAACTAAGACCATAAGCTTTTTTTTTTTTTTTTCACTTGAATAATGTTTTTGAAAATGTTTGTGGTAATATAAGCAGATTTTATGTAAAACTAAGTTGATTAAGTTTTAACTCGATTAGTATAGATATTGTTGTCAATGTAGTAGGATGTGGGTTCGAGTGTGCTGAAGCGCATTATCCTTCTATTTATAAATTGGGGAGGAGCTATAAGTAGTTCTAGGCATTATACCAAAAAAAGTAAATATGATCAAAACTTACAATGAAATTCTTTAAAAATTAAATAATAATTAAAAACAATTTACTACAAAATGAATTGCTCTAAAATATTACATAATTTTAAATTTTTTATAACATTTGAGCCGCAGTTTGATTACAATTAAGGACAAATTTAAATATTAGTTAATCATGCAGGGCGATGATTGAATTTTTTTTTTAAAAAAAACAACATATTTGAATTACAAGGAGGATGGATTCATTTAATCTAGTTTAAAATTTTTTAATTTTACACATAATTATAAATTTTCATAATATGATTTTATTAGTAAATCAAAAGTTTGATGCAACTAACGATACAATCTCGTTAATCATTAAAAAAGTTATATACATACGAGTTTTAGGTTGTCAATAAGCTTAGTGATAATGGTAAAGATTCACAATACCAACAAATTCAAATATAAGTGCATGAAATGAAATTATTTGGATGAATTAGAACATTATACCCAAGACCTTGGAAGTTCGAAGAGGAACATTGTGACCCTTTCTTTATGTAGTTGGTTGCATGCTGATGCGTTGTGAAATCAAATAAAAATTTGACTAAGGTAAGTGTATCTATCAATTAATAGTATAGTTATGATGAGTAAGATATTGTTTTCATGAAAATTAGAACTACTAGTAATTACTGTCTTTCTATTATTTAACCGATAAATTCGAGTGATTGATTAAAACTAAAATTAACTACAAACATGATAAAGAACAAAACAGAAAAATAATCGATTAACAACCAAGAAACAAAACAATACCCAGGAAAGAATTCAACTAGATTTCATCTGTCACTATCATTCTAAATTATGCAATTTCTTTACTTATTATATTGATATGTAGAAATCCCCAAATTATGCTAATATCTCTTTCGAGAGTAAGAGCAACTGACTGTAGGTTGATTAATTGAATTTTCTTTTTAATTAAAACCCATATTATCACATTAACTCAATCTATGGATTCCCTATTAGATTTGACTCTAATTCGGTAGATTTATGTTGTCCTATTTCTAGGATTGCATGCAATTCTACTTAATTATACAAGATCTACTCTTAAACAGGGTCTATTCCTCCTTTGATTTAAGCACATCAAACATGGATCAATAATATAGAAATACCAAACCAAGAATTAAACACACATAATTGAGAATAAGAAACTAACTATTTATTACGGAAAATAAAAATCAAACGATAGAATCCATCATAGTGTTCATCTCTTTAGGTATTTAGAAAATTAGTTCATGCTTGCAAATAAAAATAACCAATAGACAATATAATCGAAAGAAATAAAGAAACTCATGATAATATCCTGAGAATCAACTGGAAGTCTTCAATCTTGAAGGAAATCTGCTTCAAAATTGGCTTCAATGGTTTTTTCGAGTTGTTTTCTTGAGTATTATATGACAACTCACTCCTATCTTTTTATTTTTGTCATATATACGTCTTAGAATGCCCCAAAAACCTAAAAATCACGTTTTCCTACAGTTCAGAGTGCCAAATCATAAAATTGACATGGCCTGCTACATGGCCGTGTGGTAGCATGTGTGGCTAACACGACTGTGTGGCCAAGCCGTGTGGAAGGGGTCGGATCGTATGGCTCCTGTACCTTGCTCCGATTTTTCATTTTTCGCTCCTTTTGCTCTCCTAAGTATAAAAACATGAATTAAAAGGATGAGAAGCATAAAATTCACAATTCACATCGAATAATCACCCAAAAGTGCATTAAGAAAGAAGTTAAAATATGTTACTTTTAACACTTATCACATGCTCTAGTAGATAATATTATGCCACTCTAGTGAAAAATCTCAGATTAGATGCTTTTTTCTTTTGTATTCTTCTTCTTTATTTTATGGTTCAAGTTTAGGGTTTATGATTGTCCTTCCCAATAATGTTATCTTCAAGGTTCAAACTTATGTCTCCTATTGGGAATATAATGTGTTGTACCACTACACCTAACATTTACTGGTCAGATTAGATGCTTTTTAATGCTCCAATATACCAATCTTTTAGCATCGATGGAATCTTTTTTTTTATTTTTGAATTTTTCATTATTATTTTTGTATAGTGGAGCAAAATAAGATCTCTATTGCAACATCATTGGCATTTTAATTATCGATGGAGCATAATAAGATCTTTGTCACAATGATGACAACGATTTAACTATTTTTTTTAAAATTAAATCATTTGATTGGGCTTATGTTTTTTAAGTTAGGCATGTAAGCTTTTTAGGAGAAACTCTAGTCTTTCTTTTAAATAGGCATATAGAGTCTATTTGTAACATTGAATAACTTTGAATTTGAATTGAAATTTGTGTGAAATTTCTCATCTTCCTCTTGAGCAAACTCCAATAATTCCAAGTGTGAAATCTTGTGAATTATGATATCTCAATAATATTAGTTCCTATTTTTTAGTCATCGAGTCAATATTTTATTTCAATTGATATTATTGGTTCTTTCTTCTCTATAAGAAATGGGTCAATAATTCAAGTTTCTAAAAACTTGTACTTGGATGATTCAAGAGTTGTATTTCCATTCATTATTCTTGAGTTTCACAACAAGTACATAAGGTTCACATCATTTAGTATCAAAGCTTTAGATATTTCCTAATCAAGTTAATCTATCCCTTTTAAGTTTTGTGCTTTTTATTTTCATTTCAATTGCATTTTTATGTTAATTACATTATTGAAATTCTAACTGAGAACATACCACCTAAAAACAATCTTGAGGAGAAACTTATAAAATTTGATGATGGCACTTTGTTAGACAACAAACCAAAAGAAATTCTTGATCAAAGCATCGAGATAACCTATTTGATTTATGCATTTGCAAATTTGGGAACGAATTTTCTTGGGGGAAAGGGGGAATGATACAACCCCACTAGTGGATCAAAAGCCTAATAAAATCAATGATACAATTCCTCCAATGGATCAAAAGTTTGATATAATAGAGCTTTTAGATGCAATAAGGCTTAGTGATAATGATAAAGACTCATATATTCCAACTAGTTCAAATAAGAATGCATAAACTAGGAAGATATAAGAAGCGGTCTTGATAAACCGTAGAAGTAACATATTTTAGGCCCACATTTAGCATGCTTTTGGATGATTTAAGCCTTGAATTGTGTAATTTGGTGCTCTTAATCCTTTGTTTTCATGTTTTATACTCAGAAGAGCACTTGAGGATGAAAAGAACGAGAAACGGGCCCAAAACAGAGTAAATGGGCCATATAACAAAATCAACATGGCCTGGGCCCAAGACCACACGGCCGTGCCTCATTCAACAGTCTCGAACACTGCCTGGCCACGATTCACACGGGCGTGTGCCACGGGCGTGTCCCTGCCCTGACAAAGATGAATTTCACTCGGAATAGGATATTTGGAGGCAAAGAAACACATTCCAAAGCCTATTTAAACATCCTAGTAGGAATTTTACTTGGATTAGGATACTTAGAGGCCAAGTAAGGCATCTCAAAGCCCATATAAACACCCTAGGGGCAACTTAAGCGGGGAGTTCGGCAGAAGCCGGGACCCAAGGCTTTAGTCAGGGGGCGTCCAGCTAGGCCAAAGAGGGCAGATTTGTGGGGATTTACTCGAAGATAGCCAGTTGATTCATCTCAAGAAGTCGGAATCATACTCAAGACGGAGGATCTCTCCTTCAATTCCTCTAAGGGGTTTTAGGGATTTCTTATGTTTTGTTTTATCTTTTCTTCTGAGATGTTTTCTTTTATTGTTATGAACTAAACCCTCAGATACCTGAGGGGGATGAAACCTAAGATGAATCTTGTTATCGTTTGCTGAACTATATGATAAATATTTGACTTGTTCTTAGTTATGTGTTCTTAATTCTTGTGTTGATATTTTCGGGATATTAATTCAAGTGTGATGTGCTTAGGTGGAAGAGCAAAAATCCCTTCCTAAGAGTAGATCTAGCATAATTAAGTGGAGTTGATCGCACGCCTAGAGATAGGGTGACGAGATTTTGCCGGATTAGGGTGAAACCTAATATGGGAGTCCATAGATCAAGTTAATGCAATTCTAGGGGTTTTAATTAGAAAAAGATTTCAATTAATCAACCTAAGGTTAGACGTTAGTTGCCTCGAGAGAGGGATTAATATAACTTAGGGAATCCTAGGGATCAAGTCAAATGAATAAATCATCTGGTTCAGAGATAGGTAACAAGTGAAGTCTAGGTGGATTCTTCCTTGGGTATCGTCTTAATCAATTGGTTTTTCATAAAGTTATTTTCCCCAGTTGATTCTCTTGGTCTTTGCATCTTTAGATTAGTTGATTAGTTAATTTTAGATTAGATAAACAATTCTCTTAATTCTTAGGCTAGATAATAAAAAGAGAGTTAGTATTAGTACTTTTAGTTCCTTTGGGTTCGACAATCCGGTCTTGCCTTAACTATATTACTGTTCGATAGGTGCGCTTGCCTCAAATCGTTGTCATAGTTAGTTTTTAGGTTCGATCATTCTTTATATAAATTTTAAGACTTCGACATTGCATAAAACGATACGATCAAGTTTTTGGCGTCGTTGCCGGAGAACTAAAATATTAAGAACGCTTAATTTTTATTACTTTAGCCATTTTTTATTGCAAATTTTTTTATTTGTTTTTACTTTGCTAATTTTTCCTTTATTTACTTTTGGCAGATAATTTTAGTTTATAGAGGAGATGGCATTGAATAATTATTAGTGGCAATTCACAAGGACAATGCCAACAAAAGCAGCCGGAGTTTTCAACCTCGACGCCGTAACCATGCTATCAAATCAGGTAGAGATGTTACATAAAAAATTTGATGGTTTATACGGTTCTTTGCAGGTACATCGGTAATACAGCATGATATGAATGGAAGAGGGGTGAACAACACAGAATATTTATCCTACAACCCTGGCATAGAGAACGAACAAGTCCACTATATGGGTAACTATTCTAGACCTCAAAATAATTTTTATAGTGACACTATAATGCAGGTTGGAGGTACCATCCCAATTTCTCGTGGGATGATCAAGATAGTCAAAGACGCAACTTCCTCCAGATTTTCAACAACCACCTCACCAGCAGGGACAGGAGCCGAACCTTGAGGAGATGCTGACAAAATTTATAGCAATGACAGAAACTCGTTTCCAAAACACCGAAATAGCACTCAAAAATCAAGAAGCATCGGTTCAAGGGATCGAGGATCAGTTAGGTCAGCTTGCTAAGCTGATCTTAGAACAACCACAAGAAAGCTTGCCAAGCAACACTGAAACTAACTCATAAGAGCAAATTCAAGCCGTAACAACTCATGACAGTGAAAGGTTAGTAGAATTTGACCCAAGGCAAGATCCTGTGGTAAGTGAAGGTAAGGTTGAGGTAAGCCATGATTTACTAAACTCGGTAATTATAGAGTACCAACCTCATGTGCCATACCCCAATGCGATTAAAAAAGACCACACAGAGGAACAATTCGGTAAATTTCTTAAACCTCCAAAGAAGTTACATATTAATTTGCCGTTTCTTGAAGCTCTTTCGCAGATGCCAGATCCTAGACCTCGTGTCGATAAAGAAGAAATTCATAAGGAACGAAGGCTTTGGATCGATGAACTAGATGAGTGGAAGACACACTTCAAATAGAAACTAAAAACAAACAAAACAAAAACGAGGCAACTCCACTACAAACTTAATGATGGGACAACCCAGTTTAAGATAGGAGATCAGGTACTCAAAATCTTCCCAGATGGAACAGTCGAGGTAACTAGTCCTAAATTCAGCACTTTTAAGGTAAACACTACTCGACTTGAACTTTACATCAATAATCGAATTGATCTCATGAGAAAGGATTTCCACCTCCTCAAACCACCATGATTATGCGAATAACACGTAAGTCTAGCTTAAGACTTTAAACGAGCGCTTCTCTGGAGGCAACCTGAGCACTAACTGTACTAATTAGTTTGGTTTTATTTCTTTTCGTATTTAGGCGTAGGTTTCCATACCCACACGGCCTTGCACACAACCGTGGCCGTGGCCGTGTGGACACCACGGGTAGGCACATGGGCGTGGACCGTATCTCTATTAAATTATTTACTTTTATTCCTATTTTTATTTTTATTTTTATTTTTTTACTTCCTTTATTATTTTCTTCTTATTCTTCGTGCTATTTAGATTTAGCTTAGGATACAATAAACTCAGGATGACTGCTCTGAGGATTCAATCTCAAATGGTTCGAGGCGCTTCCCCACGTTCACTTCCAATCCTATCCGAATTCTTCTCATTGACTTCATCCAAAGTTCAGGAAGTTTCACTTCTCCCCCTATCTTTTGATTTTCTCACTATGTTGTCATTATATCTATCCTTGTACATTGAGGGTAATGTACATCTTAAGTGTGGGGGGTGAATATTTATTTCGAGGAAGTGCCTAACTTTTTAACTTTTTGCATTATTCTCAAATCCTGAATTATATCTTGTTTCTTAAGTAATATCCTCATATTATGATTAGAATAAAATTTCCTTTGATTTATGATTTTTATTGATATGTTTTGGATTAAGTCATAGTTAATTGTGCAGTGATGATTTAAATTTTAGGAGACTAGAGAATCAAACATGATGAGTCTATTTTCAAAATTTCAAATTTTATTAGGTTGTCTACCTGAATCTAATTATTACCTTGAAGTTTGAAAGTTACGAGGTTGATATCAAAAACCCATAATTTTTGTGAGATTTTGAGCCTTTTAGAGCATACATTCTTTCGTGCTTACTTATTATGAGTGTGTCAACATTGATTCGTTATTCTAGAACTTGCTTCGATTATACATGTCAAGACCACATTATTGATTAGATATACAGAGATGATACGGCACCTAGGTTCTAACCCATTTACTCCACTAAAAGTCTACCTTCATAACTAACCCCTAGTGAACCCTTTTGATCCTAACAACCCATTTATTGACTCACCCACTAATATTAACCCAAAACCCTTTGTATTTGTTATCACCATCCCTTTTGACTACCCTTATATCGAGATTTGAGTTGATCGGTTACCTAATTTTATTCATTTCAGTAGTTGAATTCATCCTTTAATACTTGACTTGTTCTTAAAACGAAGTATATTCATTATTAGCTCTATATTTAAGTAAGCTTATACGTTTAAACTCCACATCTTGAAGAAAAATCTCGTATTATTAGTACTACAAATTTTCAATTGATGTAATTATTTAGTGTTAGTTCATTTTTCTAGTTAGGTAAATTATCAATTCAATCTCAATTCTAACCTTTTAATTCAGCCTTTATCCACACCTTTAACCTAAGCCCCGTTACAACCCTTTTTAAAGACCTTTTGGTTTTTGTATCATTTCATATTATAGTGGTGGAGATTTGATTTTCATGCAAGCCTATGGGATTAACTCTTCATGTTCGACTTTTGAGTGCTTAATTTTGAACCTTAAACACTTTGAGTGATTTGAGTGAATCTTTAGTGAGGATGTCAACTCTTGTCGATTTTGAATCAGAGGTAATTAATTAGGTAAGGGGAAACACCTAATGTTTTCGGGCTATAAATGTATGACTTTGATTGTTTGAATCTTTAGGACTCTTTGAGTTGAATTATCAATGTATGAATTATCTTTGAATTATGATGAAACATTATTGATGAATATTATGAATCAGGGAAGTTCATTTTAATTATGAGTTGAAAATTTTGCTTGAGGACAAGTAAAAGCTTAAGTGTGGGGGTATTTGATACACCGTAAAAGTAACATATTTTAGGCCCACATTTAGCATGCTTTTGGATGATTTAAGCCTTGAATTGTGTAGTTTGGTGCTCTTAATCCTTTGTTTTCATGTTTTATACTCAGAAGAGCACCTGAGGATGAAAAGAACGAGAAACTGGCCAAAAACAAAGTAAATGGGCCATATAACGAAATCAACACAGCCTGGGCCCAAGACCACACGGTTGTGCCTCATTCAACAATCTTGAACACGGCCTGGACACGATTCACACGGGCGTGTGCCACGGGCGTGTCCCTGCCCTGACAAAGATGAATTTCACTCAGAATAGGATACTTGGAGGCAAAGAAACACATTCCAAAGCCTATTTAAACATCCTAGTAGGAATTCTACTTGGATTAGGATACTTAGGGGCCAAGTAAGGCATCTCAAAGCCTATATAAACACCCTAGGGGGCAACTTAAGCGGGGAGTTCGGCAGAAGCCGGGACTTAAGGCTTTAGTCAGAGGGCGTCCAGCTAGGCCAAAGAGGGCAGATTTGTGGGGATTTACTCGAAGATAGCCAGTTGATTCATCTTAAGAAGCTGGAACCATACTCAAGACGGAGGATCTCTCCTTCAATTCCTCTAGGGGGTTTTAGGGATTTCTTATGTTTTGTTTTATCTTTTCTTCTGAGATGTTTTCTTTTATTGTTATGAACTAAACCCTCAGATACCTGAGGGGGATGAAACCTAAGATGAATCTTGTTATCATTTGCTGAACTATATGATAAATATTTGACTTGTTCTTAATTATGTGTTCTTAATTCTATATTAATTCAAGTGTGATGTGCTTAGGTGGAGGAGCAAAAGTCCCTGCCTAAGAGTAGATCTAGCATAATTAAGTGGAGTTGATCGCACGCCTAGAGATAGGGTGACGAGATTTTGCCGGATTAGGGTGAAACCTAATATGGGAGTCCATAGATCAAGTTAATGCAATTCTAGGGGTTTTAATTAGAAAGAGATTTCAATTAATCAGCCTAGGGTTAGACGTTAGTTGCCTCGAGAGAGGGATTAATATAACTTAGGGAATCCTACGGATCAAGTCAAATGAATAAATCGTCTGGTTCAGAGTTAGGTAACAAGTGAAGTCTAGGTGGATTCTTCCTTGGGTATCGTCTTAATCAATTGGTTTTCCTAAAGTTATTTTTCCCAATTCGTTCTCTTTGTCTTTGCATCTTTAGATTAGTTGATTAGTTAATTTTAGATTAGATAAACAATTCTCTTAATTCTTAGGCTAGATAATAAAAAGAGAATTAGTATTAGTACTTTTAGTTCCTTTGGGTTCGATAATCCGGTCTTGCCTTAACTATACTACTGTTCGATAGGTGCGCTTGCCTCAAATTGTTGTCATAGTAAGTTTTCAGGTTCGGTCATTCTTTATATAAATTTTAAGACTTTGACATTGCATAAAACGATACGATCAGGTCTCTTGTTTGATGTTTCCAATTCTTGGAGATGAAATCACTTGGACTAATTGGATCATAAAACCAATGTGCTCAACACTTTGTAATTTTAATAAGGAACATTGTGGCCTAAAGATATGTACTTGGTCACATGCTCCGTCGAACCTAACAAAAGAATCTTAAATTAGATGTTCCTCGTGACATACTCCAACGACCAATCTTTCCACTCCACCAGAATTGTTTTTGATTTTTGAGTATTTTATTCTTTTGTTTAATGGTGGAGCAGAATAAGATTACTGATCTAGTAGTGTTGAAAATTTAATTATTACTAGGGCAAAAAAAAAAAATCTTTGCTCCAATGACATCTACATTTAATTTTCTTGCTTTTTAATTAAAATTTTGATTGAGTTTATATTTTATTAAGTTAAGTTAGTAGATTTTTTTACAAGAAACCCTAGTTTTCTTTTAAATAAACATGTAGCCTCCTTTTGTAATCTTGAAAAATTTTGAATTTGAATTAAAACTTGTGAGAAGTTTTTTAACTTCATATTGGACGAACTCCACAATTCCAGGGTTGAAATATTGTTTCAATCTCTGGATAATATTGGTTCTTGATTCTTCAAACAAGCTGATCCATTTCGTTTCAATTGATATTATCGATTCTTCCTCTATAGCAACAAGGCAAAAATTTGTATTATTGAAAACTTGTTCTTAGACAATTTGGGGGGGGTATTTCCATTCGTTGTTGCTGAGTTGCATCATTGTATATGTAACGCCCTAAACCTGACCCGATTCAATGAGTCTGGATCTCGGGAGTTACCAAATATGCCATTTAACAAAATTTGAGAACAGTTAACAAATACCCCTTACTTAAAACATTTTTATTATCATTTTATTTAAAGACACAACATTAAAGACAAAGGAAAGTACTTAAGACTGTATTTTATATCATTCTAATTACAACTTATTTCAACACATATCATTCTAATTAATTAATTACAACTTATTATATATCATTCTGATTAATTACAACTTAATTAAAAACAAACTCTTTAGGATGTAATCTTACACTACGCCACTATCTAAAGGTGTCCACTGTATGTATAATATCTCAGATTGTCGCTTCCTTGGTGTACTCCTGGCTTGTCTCTCATCGCGAGCTTAATTATACAGCATAACCTGAAACATAAACATAACACTTATAAGTTACATAAACTTAGTGAGTTTGAAATACACTTGACCTTTAAACCCTTCATGCTGAACTATTCATCCTGATTATTTAGATTTCCAAATCTGTCTTCGGCTGATACCTTTATATCGTTAGACAAACCTATATATATATACTTGTGTACCATTTACCATACTTATCGAATCATCCTTAACTTGACTAAATGGCTAACTTTAGATCATACCAGGCAATACTACCTCTTCTTCTCTATTCAGTCAACTTACAATGATTATCCTAGAACATTTATTCAAAGACACTATTTGCTGGGGAATACTTAACTTTTAGTAGATTTCCATACGGAGTTGAATACCATCAGTATACCAATCAAATTACTTTCTATTTCAATACCAATACGGATATTGAATTAACAACTCATTTAGAAGACTTCCTCCTAACACTTATTGCAAAACACAACAATACCCAAAATGATAGATAGCACTAATACTAGATAATTCCACAGTCAAAACATGATATTATTCAAATATGGTGGATACCAACAACTCAGATTTCCCACCCCTACATCTCACAGATGAAATCAAACCGATGAACACTTATATATCTCTTATCTTTGAGAATACTCCCACATTCTAAACTAACCGATGATTATGGTGGATAACCTTTTTGAGCACCCAGATTTATTCAATGGTATCACAGAACTATTCGAAACAAAATGACTCCAGACATATTGTATCATTATCATAACTTATCAGAGTATGCCACCAGGGACAAACAAGATGCACCACAAAGGCAACATACAGTATATGCCACAAGGACAACATGCAAAATACGTCAAAAAGGCTAACAAAATGCCACAAAGGCTAACAAAATACATCACAAAGGCTAATTGAATGCCATCCAGCCACCCCATGAACTATCGTGTTTACGATATAGATTTGCCTAAACTCACATCGAGTGAGGTTTGTCTATCATCGCCCTGGGACACGCAGAGAACCCCAGCTGATAAATGCTACTCATCCGCCCTTTCTAGAATGTGTCATGGCCATGGACTTTCTTCAGAATTATCGTACCAAAATTCGTGTTTACTATCCTAACAGACTTCATCGAATATCATCATGGTGTCCAGACTCACATCACATAACCTCTTAACACTCAACTATACCTTACTTCCCTAACCTTATAAATCACATATCATATATCTAACATAAGTACACATTCAGATATACTAAACTCATTTTCTTAACCAAATCATACTTCAGTACACATTTCACACACATTAACACGATCACATAACACACAATATACATCTTAGGCACATACACATAGTTGGTTTACAGAATCACATACTGCCATACATACAATTCATTACATACTGGACTCACAAGGATACTATACTAAGATTGCATACCTATTTTTAGCAACCATTTAAGTATTCATACACCATTTCTAGAACATCGATCACAAGCTATCTATCTAGAAGGACTTGTAGGAGTTTGTATTAAGGACTCACCTGAGACTCACCTTGCTGTAGGTCATAATCCTCAATTTTGAACATCTTTCACAAACCAACAACATCAACTGCTTAAAAGAACATGGATCCACATTAATAGACAATTTGCTAACATCTCATCTACAGATAACCCCCATGCATGACCTCTCATTCATAACTTACTATCTATATACTTCATAATATCCTTACTCTTAACATGGAAATTTATCAGACTTACTAGGAGATGGAACATCCTTTGTTTAACCAAAAACTTTAGCTTCTAGTTTAACAGAGAAGAAATACAATTAGATTTGAGAAGAAAGAATCAAAAAGAAAATTTGTAGAAAGACAAACCTTTCTCAAAACCTTCTCACATAAATATATATAACCCCATCCTACTTAGTGGAACTTAACAATTGTTGCTTAATTTAGAATTTGTCCTTCTTAATGGCCTACATATTTCGAGAGATACATAAATGAGAATCCTACACAATGGATTTTAGACCAGTAAATCTAATTGATTCCTAACCAGGTCATTTTACAACCTAACTAGCATAATACTTCAAAAAAATAATACATACTATACATTTGACATTTACTCATACCATAATCACCTTTTTTCTTAACAAAATCTTTTTCTTAATATAGCAAAATAACTTGAGATGGAATCTCCACTTTCTTACCAGATGGTTACTATATGCCCACTCCGATTCGCCAGGAGACTGTAACATAGCAGATTACACTACACCAGACAAATAACTTCTCGACTTTACACCTAAATCTCGGATTCGCCAGGTTTGCGGTGTGACAATTTATGATTAATATTTTAATAATCCCAATTCATCTTTTATATTTTTTCATGTATATAATGTACCTTGAGTTTTGAGTAAATTGAAAATATATAATCATTTATTAAAAAAATTTCTACCATTAAATATATATTGGTAAAAAAATAGTATTTTTAATCAATATTAAAAAAAGAGTTTGGTAGTTAGGTGTACCAAGAGATGTGGTTAAGCCAACTAGTACAACAAGCAGTGCACAAAGTTGTCACAAAATTTTGAATTCAACATTACTTGGGCCATGTCTTGAAGAATTTTTGATTTTCTTCTCCACAACATCATTCTCTTAGGGTGTTTTACTAGTAGAAAATTCATGAGTAATGCCATAATGGTCACAAAATTTGGAAAGTCTTCATTTTTAAATTCTCTGCCATGATCACTTCTAATTCTTACAATTTTTGAAATTTTCTCCTGTTTCTCATTCATGACTTTGATGCAGAGCCTTTTAAATGCACTAAAGATCTTTGGTTTTTCTTTCAAGAAAGATACCTAAGTAAATTGTGGTAAGTTATCAACACATACAAAGACATGCTTTTTACTTCCAAGACTTTCGGTTTGCATTGAACCCATCAATACATATGTAGTAGCTCAAAAGGTCGTCAAGTGGTAATATTTGAAAACTCCTTATACAAAGTCTCCACATGGCTTACTGATAGTTTCTCCTGATTTTGGTAAACCTTGTACAACAACATACCTCACAATCCTTTGTAGGTTTTTGTAATTCACATGTTCTAATTTTGGTGCCATAATTCCAGTTCTTTTATTGTTGACTTATTGAATCTAAGTCCATCAATTTAATATAACATATCACACCCTTCTTTGGTAAACCTAGCATGTAAGCTTTGAACACATAGTTGGCTTACACTAATCAGGTGTCTGTAGTCCCTAAACAAATAGAACCTTTTTTAGATTAGAAAAACCATCAAAATCTAGAGTACCTTTTCCAATGATCTTTCTTTTGATTTTATCACCAAATGTAGCATGTGTTGGAAAAATCAATTTAGGAAAAAAAAAGGTTTTAAGCAATATAGAAGTTTAACAATATTCTTAAAATCGAGCCATATGATATTTATAATAATAAATTCTTAACTAAAATAGTACATGTGCTTTACACGACGCAGTCTAAGTCATTTCCCGGCTTTCTACCGAGTAGCCTTTTCTGCTATCCTCAAACCCCAAATTGCTTTGAATGTGGCCTCAAACAAAACGAACCAAGTGCATTGAACTATTATTTTTTACATAATTTATTCTAAAAATAAATTACTACTATTTTCTAACATAATAATGACGCTCTCAAATGGTATATATGAGGTTAGCTTATAATTCCTATTTATAGAAAAACGACACAAGAGTTCTACTAAAATAAAGTGTAGTTAAATAATAATATTTTAATAGAAAATCGCTATTCTACTAGAAATACAATAATAGAGGCGGTGACACACCCTAAGAAACACTAGGATTTTCCACCCCTCTCATGTAATTGGGCATATTGGGCTCCTCTTGTATTGGGTACAATTATATGTGTTGTTCGGACATTCATCCAACACTTATAGTTTCCAACCCAATAACTATTTTCTATTTCGAAAAATATTAATTAGTTAAATTAATTAATTTTCCCAATTAAATTATTTTCTCAACCCAATTCTAATTCCATTAAAGTCATGTCAACCTTACCGTATTAAAATCTATGAGGAAATGTATTTAATTGTCAAATTTAATAAATTATGATGACTAATTAATTTAAATCTCACTTCTAACTTCAATTATTTAATTTTTAATTAAATAATAATTCAAAGAAATTAATTTAATTTTCAAACCATCTTTTTGTACTTAGTGAGAAAATGCATTTCACTACTGATAGTGATATTCATTCCACATTATAGGTTTTACATGTAACTCATTTCGGGTTATCTTTAGCTAGTAAAGAGACCCGATTGGACATATATAATTAGGGCTCAAATAATTTGCATTTTCTATTAATAACGACATTATTTATTCATGGATGCATTCCACTAGAATATCGTAATTGAACTCTCCTTTTTTATATACCATTACGAAAGCTACTAGTTAAGTGCTCGTCCAATGGCTTTGTCATAAGTGTGTTACCCTCATAGGATATACTTAACCTTTTTTGGGATAAAATTCGTTCTCCCAATGTGATACTATTTTATCTTATGATATCCATTAAATCTTCCGATATGAAAAAGTCAATTACTAACACAATAATTAAATCATTTGCCTTATGAAAAATTACCCGTGGTTATGTTCTTTTTTTTTCAATCATGTAATTCCAATGAGAGGATATCATTTACCCTTATAGGGTTATGGTTATACTATTTTGGTATGATGCTACATCATACAAAAGCCGTATATTCAATGTACCAGTATTCGGTCCCTTACCTATTTGAACTCAGGCTTTTAATACAACAAAATATACAAGTCACACATACATAGTCCATCATCCATTCAATGTTAAGGTTACCACACTATGAATGTCACAAGTGAATAGATCTATAAACAAATCTAAGATAAATTCAACTTGGGTCTTGTCTAATGTATTGTTAGTCTAGACAATCATAACTATGTCTCTATCTTCCAAGAGTCATCCTGTTTGATATCTAAGATAAGGTATCTCCCCAATTAGACTTGGTATACAGCATAATAGTCTTTTAATCAATTTTCTCACTTTTGATTAGACCATGGATTGTTTAGATTATCTAGTAATACAAGTTGTGTTCTTGCATTGTGTGGTCTGATCACATAATACAACTTAATATTAGTTAAACATTAGATAATCAATGAGCCAATATTTGCTTACATTTTGCTTTGCATGCAAAAATCATTGAGGACAAATACAAGTAATATAAATGTGTAATGGAATTTTATTTAAACCAATCTATTCGAAAAATTACAAGTACAAAATGACAAATATACTATACTTAGGGCACTAAATCTTAACAACTTGCCCTTGATAGTAACTCTAAAAATCCTTCAAATTTATTTTGACAATTGTCATATGCCTTGAACAACCACTGTCCAAATACCAAAAATTATTATCGATAGCTTTCAAATAGGTTTAAGAAGCTACAAGACAAGTCTAATTTTTCCTTCTATAAAATCTTTTGCGTACCATCTTATTTGGTGCAATTCCATGCATCAATGCATTTTAAAATTGCAATAATTTTGTAAATCATTGAGCATTTTGGCCTTGATAAGTGCTAAAAGTAACATATTTTAATCTCACTCTTAATGTGTTTTTGGGTGATTATTCGATGTTAATGATGAACTTTATGCTCCTAATCCTTTAAATTCATGTTTTTATAATTATGAGAGCATTTGTGAGCAAAAGGAGTGAAAAATGAGCAAAAATAAAAAAAAAATCGGAGTAAGGTATAGTAGCCACATGGGCTGGCCCTTCCACACAACCGTGTAAGCCACACGGGCTGCCACATAGCCATGTTGATTCACAAATTGGCACTCCGAACTGTGGGAAAACGCAATTTTTAGGTTTTTCGGGCATTTTAAGAAGTATATATGACAAAAATAAGAAGATATGAGTGAGCCGCAATAGAATATTCAAGAAAACAACTTGAAAAACACCATTGAAATCGATTTTAAAGCATATTTCTGTTAAGATTGAAGACTTCCAGTTGATTTCTTAGGAGATTATCATGAGTTTCTTTATTTCTTTTGGTTATAGTCTTTGGGTGTTTTTATTTGCAAGAATTAACTAATTTTCTAAATACCTAGGGGAGATGAACCTTATGATGAATTTTGTCGCTTGATTTTTATTTTACACAATAAATACTTAGATATTGTTCTCAATTATGTGTGCTTAATTTTTAGTTTAATATTTCTAGACTATTGATCCATGTTTGATGTGCTTCAATTAGAGGAGGAATATACCTTGTTTAAGAGTAGATCTTGCGTAATTGAGTAGAGTTGCATGTAATTCTAGAAATAGGACGACATAAATCTACTGGATTAGAGTCAAATCTAATTGGTGAATCCATAGATTGAGTTAATGCGATAATAGGGGTTTTAATTAGAAAGAAACTTCAATTAATCAACTTAGAGTCAGTTACTCTTACTCTCGAAAGAGATATTAGCATATTTAGGGATTTCTACGGATCAAAATACTAAGTAAAGAAATTGCGTAATTTAGATTGATAGTGACAGATGAAATCTAGGTGAATTCTTTCCTAGGTATTATTTCACTTCTTGGTTGTTAACCGATTATTTTCCTGAATTGTTTTTTGTCGTGTTCGTTATTTAATTAAATTAGTTAATTTTAGTTTTAATTGATCACTCGAATTTATCGGTAAAATAATAGAAAGATGGTAATTACTAGTACTTTTAGTCTTCGTGTAAATGATATCTTTGCTCACAGTAGCTATACTATTAATTGATAGGTGCACTTGCCTTAGTCAAATTTATAGTTGTTTTGTGGACATCAGGCCTAATATGGTCAAAGATCTCACAATAGTGACATGTTGGCCATCCTTTTTTTTCTGCTTCTTAGCCTAAATAGAGATTTTTTTTATAATATTTGTTTATTTAAAGGAAGATTTGTAGTGCCTTAACAAACATTGTTCCAATTCTTAAGGTAGAAGACCTATCAACATATCCCAATCTTTCATAACCAATATCACATTTGCTTATATCTAGTACTTCGTCCAATTTTTTACTTCTCATTTGAAGCTTCTTTAGAATGGATTAAGTAGGAACAAGTTTAACCTTTTATTTTAACAATAGTTGATTCTTCTCATCAACTATTTTTACCAGTTTTTGATTTTCTTCTTTAAGGCTAGAGACATCCTTTCTCAAATTCTTGTTAACTTGCACACAATGTCCCATTTTGATAGCATCTATTTGTAAATTTTCATCATCTATGTATCTACACCACTTTTGTATTCACTCCCATTGTTGGCTTTAAAAGTAGTGTCAAGGCATTCAATGATTGATTTTAGCTTTGTAGAAAAAGCTACATAGTTGCTCAGATGTTCGTATTTACAACATTCACTATTAATGTCCTTGTCACCCTAAGTGGCATTGTGGGGCTTATTCTTCTTCTACTTCTTGAAGGTTTTTGCACATTCATGTTGAATATGTCCGTAACACCTCATACCCAACCCAATCGTAGGGTCCGAGCTATAAGATGCCACATAGCCTGATCAACAACGATAAATTATATCCAATATTTGATGATAAACATCCAAATATGAGCTGCCTTTCATGCATAAAACATGTTTTATATATATATATAGGATCATCGGTATGCCTTGTGGTGTAGCAAAATAAAATATTTCGACAATCGACAGTTATGGATCCAAGTACGAGGAACAAATCGGGTTGAAATGGGGTTGGAAATCTACCTTTACAATCTGATTTCCTTAACGATGTCGATTCTAAGCTGCAACAAAATTGTCTCAACCTCTACATTGTCCTCCCAATTGAAGAATGAACAATAGAAAATACTCTTGAACTTTTCAGAGAGTGTTTTCACAAAAACGGCCGCTAAACCCTCTCTATTATTTTTTCCTTTTACTTTGGTAACCCTAACACAAAAAAAAAAAATCATATCCCTTTTATTTTTTATTAATATCACATATTAGAAAAATGAGATTATTCATTTAGTTTTAGAGAAACACATGGAAATTTAAAAAAAAAGAAATTATATTCTTTTTAAAAGAATATAAAGTTCCATGTCTTTATTTTTCTCTGACCGAAATTGTTATTATAACTATTTATATTAATAATTTCGGTAAACTATATTTGCTTAATATTTTATATGAATCAAATCCATACATTAATTTTAATTATGTTCTCTATTTGTGTACAAGAAGTTTGTACATATAATGCATTTCATATTTAACTGTCAAATTAAATTAATTCAATAATAAATTTAATTAATGTCACAGTTAAACACAATACCAAATGTATTTGGATTTTGTTCGCTTAAACCTTTGGGTGTGAGCCTATAGGCTTTTGTAAGGTTAGTAGTAATGCTAGAACGTTTCTAATATTACAAGTAATGAATGACATCTAGAAATGCATCATTGCTACCGAAGATACAAGAAGTCATGATTCGACATAACATTTTTGTGATAATTTTTTTCATGTACCTGGAAATACTATAATCACCGGCACCTAGTGTCTGGAACACCCTAATGACATGTCATTTGTATCCTAATCATTCACTAAGCTCACATGGGCCTTAACTTGTATTTCATAATATTTTCATATTTATGACATTATACCATGATCAACTTGATCACATACATTCCATAGAATAACATGATTCAACTCAAACATGTACATTTGCCATACTTTACAATTGAAACCTTTATTTCTACTTTCAAACTTACCTCAATTAACTATGTTCACTATACACACATACATATACACATATATAATTAGAATTCGAACCATCAATAAGCATAACAAATCTAATATGAACTTACCTAAACGAAGTAGCTACCAACACCACAACGAGGACTATTGACGACTTTTCCTTTCTCGAGGTTATCGACCGGTTGATCTGTTTCTCGATCTATATATTATAAGTTAGCTCAAGTAACCAATTAAATACCTTAAAATATCTTAATTCATGTATTTGACCCTTTAATGATATTTTACATATTACCTAAACTTTTACCTTTTATTCAATTTAGCCCCTAAAACTGAAACTTACAAATTTATCACAATTAAACCAAAACCAAGCTAGCCAAATTCTCTCCTATATATTTAAATCCTAGAATTATTGAAATTTCACGAGAATTTCATGTTAAATATGTTATTTTATCATTTTAGTCCCTAAAATTAAAACTAACCAATTTAACTTTACAAAATAGTCCTATTTAACAACCAAGCTTATAAACCTATCATTTAACTTCAAGAATCATCACAAATCATCATGGTAAATTTCAAAACCTTTAACATTTTTACAAAATAGTCCCTGGATTAGCTAGATTACGTTACAACAATCTCAAAAACATAAAAATCATGAAAAACAGGTTGAGATATACTTCCATGCAAGATATTTTTCACTTGGCAAAACGCTCCTAGGTTGGATATGGTGGTTTTGGTTGAAGGATAACAATGGGGAAAATGATAACTAAGTTTTCTTTTTGTTTTTTCTATTGCTTTAATTATTATAACCTTTAACTTAATATAAAAAAAAATTATATTAAACATATCCATCACCGTCCCACCTTAATAAAAATTGAATATTTACCAAATAATCCTTAAACAAACTTAAATAATGCGTTTTAGCTAATAATAATCAATAGTGATTAAGTTTTACGCCTTTTACTATTTAGTCATTTTCTCTTAATTAACTAGCCAAACATTAAAATTACCAAATCAAACTTTAATACGACACTTTAATAACCTTGTAAATATTAAATAAATAATATTTATTGACTCACTGATCGGAATTGTGGTATCGAAACCATTGTTTTTTACACCACTAAAAATGGGTTGTTACAATGACGGTTCGGATGTTGACTTTACTTCTTGAGGCTTCGAGTATCACCTAAACCAGTGCACAAAACAAATAAATCATACTTTGAGTGATAAATTTTAGTGGTACTTTCATGATTTCAAGATAATATTACATAAACATTAACATTATACTTCGATACAATTGCATATACATATATACTTAATATTTATTCATTCCATTTTCTATAATGTCAACTAATTCTCATCATATGTCAATACATATAAGCATATCCACACAATGACAAACCAATTCACTTGCCAATCTTCAATCCTTAAACCACATTCAATTTCAATTTCAATATGAATCATGATCAAACATGTAATTATATGCCTTAAACAACATGCCATCAAGTAACATATTCACTTAGCATTATTTACCTTTGTAATTTACCATTCGATCTCTTTTTGGGAGTTAATTGACTCATTTACATTAATTTTGGCCCCAAGGCTCATTTTCAAGTAATTCACATAGTCTGTTACAAACTTCCTTTGCTTTGATTCACAAATTTACGCAAGCATTACCATATCATTATCATGCCATTTCATGTTGATATCATTTACTAAGTTTACCTTTTCACAACCCTTATTAACATAACTCGGACTCAAATGGATATACAGATTGCCCAAACAATACACTAAACTAGCACGGAAGTGCATCATTGGATAAACCGAAGTAGGAAAAATTGGCATTTAAAGTGCATATTAGCATATGAAACACATCCTGGCGCACAAAGTGCATACTAGCACACGAAGTGCATATTGCCACACAAGGCGCATCCTCGCACACACAGTGCATCCTCGCGCATAAGCATATAAAACCGTACATAAATGAATCCTATGGCATGCTAATTATATTTGACTGAGCCCGACTAGCTAATAGGGTATCTATATTCATTTTCATTTGACAATTCAGTACATATATCATTTCTCGTTCACAATTATAACTACAATCAAGTCCATTATCAATATGAATATATTTCTTATCATTCAACATATTTTTATCCAATTTCTGTATCACATATCATATTCTACATAATTCATGCCATTTCCTATTTTATTCATTTTAGTCCCCTTATCGATATTCCATATCAAACCAAATCAAAACTATTCACAATACCACCATGTACTCACCTTGACATTCAATCATTTAATTAACACATATAAGCAAGCAATTAAACTATCCCAAATCATAAAAGTACAAACTATGGTCTCGCGTCACTTATCGACAACTCTCGTTTTTCCTTTCCCTTTCGAAGGCTCAGCATCGACGTTAGCTACATATAGTCACAAAACATATAATATCATCAATTTCCATTCAATCCACAATCAAATACAAGATCAAACATATTTTTTAATTTATTCAATTTAGTCCCTAAACTCGAGACAAGCATAACTTTCGATCTAGAGCATCAGATTAAAATCTTATTTCACATTTACTCATTAGGGACTTTCTACTTCATATTCCTACCACAATTTCATAATAGGTTTGCATTTTATTCAATTTGGTCCCTAATGTAACAAAGCTTACAATCAAGCTTGTTAAGCTTTATAATTTAGTCCTTTTTATAATCTAAGCTTAATTTCTATCAATTTCACACCTAGTTCATCCAATTCTCAACAATGGAAACTAATCAAAATTTCACTAATTGAGAAAATTAATACATGGGCTAGCTAAATCAAGCTCTCATGATTCAATTTCCATAAAAATCAAAGAAAAATGGTTAGGGACTTACTTGAAATTAATGTCTGGTCATACAAGGGTTTTAAAGCTTTCTTTAGTTATGGAGGATGGCAAGGAGTTGGAGAAGATGATGGCTTTGTGATCTTTATCCACTAAGGTTTTTAATAAATATACAGCTTGATTAATATTTTATTTGTTTAATTAATCATGTTTTTTGCTTAATTAATCATAATTTAATTATAATTTAACCCTTAATGAAAGCCATCATCAAATCCACTAGCTAATGCTTATTATTATTTTATTAACCATTTTAGTCCTTTAGATAATTGCTATCAAAGTTCCTAAGCCTTTTCCTAATTAAAAAGTTATAGTAATCAAACTTTTACAATTTAGTCTTTGGGCCTTAGTTAACCATATAATCGACTAAATTACTTAAAAAAAATTCCAATTCGTCAATATATTAACCCCGTAAATACCCCTATTTAATATTTAAGGACTCGTTTACGGAAATGGGGTTTCAAAATTGCATTTTTTTAGCATTAGATCTCCTTCTTCTTCTCTTTTGAACCATCATTGAATTTCGAAGACTTTCATTTTCCTTTAAATTTGTCAGCATTTTTTAGTGTGACAAATTGATCCTATAACTCATCTAAGGATATAAAAGAGTCTTTATATGCACCTTATACTACAGTTACATTTAGTACTATGCTCTTGTTGGTCTTTGTTCTGCCATTTCATACCTTATTTAGATTCATTTCAGAGGTTTGGAGTGATCTAATCAACTCATCTATACGCTTGGTTCTGATGTCTTTGGCTTCTTTAATTGTTGTGACTTTGATTGCAAGGTTTCTCAGTGAGTGATCTCAGCACTTTTCAAACTAGTTTCTCATCAGGATACACCTCACCAAAAGCAACAGCCTCATTAATAATATCACATAATTGGGCATTATATTTAGCAATTGTTTCATTATCATTCATTCATAATTATTCAAATCTATAAGTGAGCATTTAGAGTTTGAAGAGCTTGACTCATAGTGTATCTTCATATGTGGTTTCTAAAATGATACATGCTTTATGGATGGATATACATTTTGAGGTCCTTCTGCATTCCTATGGATCTAAACTATAAAGATTGTATTTAAGGGTTTAAGTTATAATTTGCTATTTTATCTTCTTTTGATGTCCACGTTGCCTCAGCCTTAAGAGTTCTACACCATTTGCCTCAATATAGGGAGGTGCCCATATAGTAACTATAGACCTCCATAACTTTTCATCAATTGATTTGAAGAAAGTTCCCATTTTAGCCTTCCATTATGCGTATTTTGAACTATCTAACTGTGGCGGACGTGGAGTTGGCCCTTTTTCTTTCATTCCTTCCATATATGCGACTACCAGATATAGTGTCTCACCAGACACTTTAGGTGGATGACTTCGACACGAATTGAAAAAAAGAGTCCGGTAATTAGGTGTACCAAGAGATGTGGTTACACCAACTATTACACTAAGCGATACACCTATGAATAAAACAAGAAAGAATAAAAACTTGAACACATAAAGTTGTTAACACAATTCAAACATAATCTACGTCTACAAGGCATCTTCGCCTAAAAATGAATCCACTTTGTCATACACTTACAATAGAAGATTAAAGCCCAACTCCCTTTACAAATATGTTGTAGCCTCTCTATTGTTTCGTCCAATGAACTCGCCAAAAGCACACTCTCCTTTCCTACTAAAAGTACACAAGCAAAACTCTTAAAAGAGTAGAATAATACGTAAAAAAATCCTCACAAGAATGAAACAAATTGTGCAATTGTAGGTTCTTTAAAAAATACCCACGACAACCCTATCTATTTACGGAGCATTAAAAGCTTATCACCAAGAGGGTTATTTTCGGTCTTCAAGAATAAAACTTTACATGTTCAAATTATCAACAAGAATGCAATTTATCTTCAATAAGATTAAACAAAATTGTTATGCATATAATCTTCTAATTAATCACTAAAAAATGCCTTGTATATTATCTTCAATTTGTTCATAATATGCCTTGCATTACCTTCAAGAAATATGTTTAGGAAATGTCGATTAAACCTTAACAATTGCCTTCAAAGTATATCACATTAATTGATTGCTAATCACGCCAAACCATTCATTATCGGCTAGAATAAATATCAAAATTTTCTCTTATAAAATTAACTGCTTGTTGCTATGAATTATCACGAATTTCGTTACAAATTTATCTGTTAAATAAGAAGTATAATTGTGATATCAGATATGTCAATATTAATTTTGCATAATGATCTATTTTATTTTTTAATTTTATAATAAAATTTATTTTATTTTTTCATTTAATTATTGTAGTACTTAAACTTGTATTATTTATCAAATCACTTCAAAATAAATGGAAAAGTCAACGTCTGTTAACTTTGCTAATATGACATCCACGTGGCAATCCACATGTAAATAACATTAACAATTAATTAATTTTTAAACAATTTAATATAATTTTTTTGAATTTTTAAAATTGAAAAAATTATTTAATTACTTATTTGAGAACCATGTGATAATCCATGTGTATGTTACATCAATAAAATTAAAAGACGTTAACTTTTTTTTTTATTTATGAGGTGATTTGACAAACATTGAAAATTTAAGAGTTAAAAAATAAAAAATTAAATAATAAAATAAAATAAACTTTTATATAAAATTGAAGTACCAAATAAATCATTATAAAAGCATATATACTCTAAATGTTTAAAATGTTTGAACAATATGGAAGCACTTTATTTCAATTTAGAAAGCAGATGATAATGATGTTAATTTTTGAGGCACTCAACCTTAATGTCATGTCAAAGTGGGTTAAAAAAAATCATTAGAAAAAAAAAAAAAACCTTGCATGTACATTTTGACAATTTGTGGTTGTGGAAATGATCCCCCCAATTTTTTTTCTCCGAATAATAAAGTTTCTTTACTTATTTTTCTTCCATTTAAGTATATGAAGATATTTTATGTAATTAAACATTGAATAAGTAAAAGGTAAGCCCTCATTTTTGTTTTGTCCTATTGAATTTCAGTGTGTGTGTGTATATATATATATATGTATGCATACATATATGACTAAATTAATACAAATTATTGCTTATAAGAAAGGATTAGTGATGCAACAATCATCCTTGACCGTACAGCTAGTAATCTGATTATAATAAACTTCATAAAAATATGGGAATTAACCTAATTAAGTTGGTATACTCATGTCACATTCTTTACGAATCAATCAAATTACCTATTTAGCTTATTTTCTAATTATAAGAACCTTTTTATTCCAAAATTATATTTTCCTTTTGTTTGTTCAATGCTTCTTCGTCAGCTAAATTACAACTTTAGAGCACATAATGTTAAAGGTTGTATGTGGGGGGTTTGATTAAGTCAAAATATGTGGTTTGCATACCTTGAATTTAGGAGTTGGGTTGTTAGTGATTTGGTTAATATTTTTATTGATTTGTTTCACTATTTTCGAATATCTATTAGTAGTGGCTCCTATTTTCTAGTTTATAGTTGTTTTCTTTTGCCTATATAAAGCTTTGATATGTGAATAATAAATCACAGCAGTTTCACAAGAACTTTGAGTTCTTTTTCCCTCTATCTTTATTTTTTAATTTCTCCACATTCCAACAGTGGTATCCGAGTTGGGTTAAAAGTTTTTTGTTCTGCAGCAGTAACAAACAAAGTGATGGCCATTGACAACTTTGTTCAACCATCTATTCCTCGTTTTGATGGGCATTACGATCACTGGAGTATGTTGATGGAGAACTTCTTGAGGTCTAAGGAGTATTGGCAGATTGTTTCTGAGGGAATCGAGGAACTAGCAACTGGCACAACAGTGACAGAGGCTTAGAAAAAAGAAATAGAAGGGTTGTGATTGAAGGATTTAAAGGCAAAAAATTATATTTTCCTTGCTATTGATCGTTCAATCTTGGAAACGATCGTTCGTAAAGACACGTCCAAGCATATTTGGGATTCCATGAAGAAAAAATTTCATGGTTCTAAAAGGGCAAAGAGGCAACAACTTCAAGCACTTCCTTCGGAGTTTGAAACACTACGAATGAAATCAGGTGAGTCAGTAACTGATTATTTTTCACGTATAATGTCTATTGTCAACAAGATACGGATACATGGTGACAAAACAAATGATGTTGCTCTCTTTGAGAAGATACTTCGCTCAATGTCCCCAAAATTTAATTTTGTTGTTTGTTCCATCGAGGAAGTTCATGTCATTGAGGAACTTTCAATTGATGAGTTGCAAAGTTGCTTATGGATGACGTCACGAACTAACTAAAATACGACAAAGGCAAGCGCACCTATCGAATGGTAGTATAGCTATGGTGAGTCGGGAATATCGTATCCACGAGGACTAAAAGTTCTAGTAGTTACTATCTTCTTATTATCTAGCCGAATAAATTGAAGGGATTTGTTTTAACCTAATCTTAACTAATTTAATTACTAAGACGAAATAGAAAATAAAGTAGGAAAATATTTGAAGAAAATCGATGAGAGAGACAATACCTAGGAAAGAATCCACCTAGACTTCGCTTATTATTCTAAATCTGAATTAAACGATTTATTCACTTGTCTTGATCCGTATAAATTCTTAAATTATATTAATATCCCTTTCGAGAGTAAAAATAACTGACTCTAGGTTGATTAATTGAAATCTCTTTCTAATTAAAACCCCTATTGTCGCATTAACTCGATCTATGGATTCCCCTATTAGATTTGACTCTAATTCGGTAGATTTATGTCGTCCTATTTCTAGGATTGCATGCAACTCCACTCAAATATGCCAGATCTACTCTTAAACAGGGACTTTTGCTCCACTGAATAAGCACATCAATCATGAATTAATATCCTGAAAACATTAAAACATGAAATAAGAACACATAATTGAGATCAAGAACAAATATTTATCATGTAATTCAGAAAAATCAAATAATAAGATTCGTCTTAGGTTTCATCCTCCCTAGGTATCTAAGGACTTTAGTTCATACTTTTGGGGGAAAACATCTCAAAATTAGGAAAACAACAAAACATAAAGAAACCTAAAAACTTCGAGAGAAATTGAATGGAGATCTTCAATCTTGAAGGAGATCCTGCTTCTGAGTTGAATCCGTTGGCATTTTTCGAGTATTTTCTTTGTTTAGCTCTGTATCCTCCCTTAGGTCCTCTTCTAGTGTATATTTATAGACTTTAGAATGCTCAGAAACCCTAAAAATTGGCTTTTTTCGTGTGTTTGGGAAACATGGAGCGATATCAACACGGGCAGGCACATGGGCATGTGGCCAGCCCGTGTGGCTCACATGGGCGTGTGGCCAACTCGTGTGGAAATGCCCAGGCCATGTGGATCCTGGAAATAGCTCTTTTTGCTTGTTTTTGGCTCGCTTTTTTCTCTTTTCACTCCCCTATGCTTACCTAAGTATAGAAACATGAATTTAAAGGATTAGGAGTATCAAATTCACTAATTCACATAATAATTCATCCAAAAATGCATCAAGAATGAAATTAAAAACATATTACTTTTATGGCTTATCACTTATTGATTCATGAGCGAAAAATTTACCAGCAAGAGAAGGAGGAGCATGCATTGAAGGCTTTTATAGATAATCATTCTACAACGTTAGCAGCAACATGAATCTCATTCCCAAAGGAGAGGAAGAGGATGTGGAGGCCATAACTCTACATCTTGTAGAACAAATTCAACAGACAAGTTTGATGTTGAGTGTTTTCAATGTGATAGGTATGGCCATTATCAATCAAAATGTCGAAATAATTTGAAGAATGAAAATGGAAAAAGAACTAATTTTACACAAAATGAAGAAAAAGTTTCTTTACAGATGGTTTGTCATGTCAAAGAAGAAACGTAGAAAAATCTATGGTACTTGGACATAGGTTGCAACAACCATATGAGTGGTGACAGGTTTGTGTTTTCAGTTTAATCCTTTCGTGACAATGTGAAGTTTGGTGATAATTCAATAGTCTCTATGATGGGAAAAGAAGAGCTAATAATTCAAGCCAAGAATAATGTTGTTCAGACCATATCTAATGTTCTCTTTATTCCAGAAGACAAATTTGTTGAGTATTGGCCAGCTGCAAGAAAAGGGATATGAAATTTCCATTAAAGATGGAGTTTGTAAAATTCAAGATGGTAAATTAGGGTTGATATAACACCTAACATGATGTTTCCATTGTACCTCCACACTGCCACCAGCTCATGTTTCTCTGCAAAGTTGAAAGATGAAAGTTAGCTTTGGCATTTTCAATATGGGCATTTAAAATTTGGAAGTTTAAAAACATTGCAGGAAAAGGATATGGTAATAGGCCTCCCAAAAATCCAGATTCCTTCTCAAGTATGTAAAGAATGTGTCATCGATAAACACTATCAGGAACCATTTCAAAAAGGAAAATCATGGAGAGCGAGGAAGGCATTGGAACATGTGCATTTAAACTTGTGTGGACCCATCAATCCGAAGTCAAATAGAGGTAAATGATATTTTATATCGTTCATTGATGATTTCAGTAGAAAAATTTGGGTTTATTATTTACATGAAAAATCTGAAGCTCTCACAGCTTTTAAAAGTTTCAAAGCTCTAGTTGAAAAAAAGCAAGTACTCCAATAAAAATGGTGCTTAGTGATCATGGTGGAGAATACAATTCAGATGAGTTTGTTGATTTTTGTGATGAGCAAAGAATAAAGAAGCAATTAACTACAATGTACATGCCTCAAAAAATGGCATTTGCGAAAGGAAGAATTGCACAATTTCTAACATGGTACGAAGTTTTTTGACGAGTGGAGTTCCAAAAGCTTTTGCATGAAGCTGTCAATTGGAACGTTCATGTTTTGAATAGAAGTCCCACCGTAGTTGTTCAAAATATCACACCATAAGAAGCTTGGAGTGAATATAAACCAGCTGTAGATTACTTCAAAATTTTTAGATGTGTTGCCTATGCCCATGTTCCAGATCAAAAAAGGAAAAAGCTTGATGACAAAAGAGAAAAATGCATTTTCCTTGGTGTTGGTGAGCAATCAAAAGTGTACAAATTGTACAATCCTATTACCAAAAAAATTGTTATTAGCTATGATATGGTGTTTGATGAGGACCAATTTTGGAATTGGAATGTAGGCAAAGGTGAACAACAAATACAAGTTGACTTTGACGGTGAAAAAGAAGATGAAAAGCAGCAACCAATAGAGCGAGTGCAAAATGAGCAACAAGTAGCTGAACCGGCAAACGAACATCCTCGACATAATAAGAGGAGACTTGCATGGGTGGAGAATTTTGTGGTAGAGGGAATTAATAAAGAGGAAGTCACTCATTTTGCTCTTTTTTCAAATTGTGATCTTGTAGCTTTTGAAAAAGTTGTTAAAAAGTCCAAATGGAGAAAGGCAATGAGTGAAGAAATGGCAGCCATTGAACGCAACAACACTTGGAAGTTGACTGACCTTTCAAAAGGGCACAAAACTATTGGCGTGAAGTGGGTTTACAAGACAAAATTAAACGAAAATGGCGAGGTTGACAAATACAAGGCGCGCTTAGTAGCTAAGAGCTATAAGTAGGAATTTGGTGTTGATTACAAAGAGGTGTTTGCTCCTGTTGCTCGTCATGATACAATCAAATTAATGATTGCTCTCGCAACTCAAAATTCATGGCCTATTTTTCAATTAGATGTGAAATCGGCGTTTCTACATGGTGATTTGAAAGTGATTTGAAAGAACAAGTATTTGTTGATCAACCTCCTGGATAAGTGAAGCATGGAAATGATAACAAAGTGTACATGCTAAAAAAACATTGTACGAATTGAAATAACCCCAAGGGCTTGGTATAGCAGCATCGAAGCTTACTTTCTAAAAGAAGGCTTTTAAAAGTGTCCATATGAGCATACACTTTTTACCAAGGTTGGTGAAGCAGGTAAGATGATTATTGTTTGCCTGTATGTGGATGATCTTATTTTCACTAGGAGTGATGTTGTCATGTTTGACAAATTTAAGAAATCCATGATGGTTGAGTTTGATATGACTGATCTTGGAATGTTACATTGTTTTTTGGGCATTGAAGTGATACAATCTGCTGCTAGAATTTTTATTTCTAAAAAAAATATGTGCAAGAAATTTTGGTCTGGTTTGGTATGAAGAATTGCAATTCTGTTGGCACACACACCGAAGTTGGTCTAAAACTTGATCAAAATTCTGAAGGAAAGGAGATTAACAACACCTCTTACAAGAAAATGGTGGGAAGCTTGATGTATCTGACTGCAACAAGACCAGACATTATGCATGCTGTAAGTCTCATTAGCAGGTTCATAGAGTGCCCAAAGGAGATTCATCTTTTAGCTGCAAAAAGAATATTTCGGTATTTGAAAGGTACTCCTAGTTACGGAGTGTTCTAAAAAAAGGGTGAAAAGTCAGATTTGTTTAACTTCACAGACAGTGGTTATGCTGGTGATATTGATGATAGAAAGAGTATTTTGGGTTATGCTTTTATGCTAGGTTCAGGGGTTGTTTTATGGTCTTCAAAGAAGCAACCTATTGTCACTTTGTCTACCACTGAAGCTGAGTTTGTAGCTACTACAACTTGTGTTAGCCAAGCTATTTGGTTGAGAAAAATTCTTGAAAAACTACACTTATAGCAGCAAGGAGCAACAACAATCTTCTGTGACAATAATTCAGCAATCAAACTTTCCAAAATCCAGTGTTACATGGAAGAAGCAAACATATAGATATAAAGTTTCATTATTTGAGGGACCTCACAAATAATGGAGTCATTGATTTGATTTATTGTAGGAGTGAGGACCAAGTTGTTGACATCTTCACCAAATCTCTAAATATAGCTACATTTCAAAAGCTGAGGAAGTTGTTTCGAATTTGCACTTTGGAAGATTTACTAGTTTGAAGCTGACATTTTTTTTAAACAAAAAATTTACAAATATTTGGTTTAAGGGAGGATTTTTTAAGGTTGTATGTGGGGTTTGATTGAGTCAAAATAGGTGGTTTCTAGACCTTGAATTGAGGAGTTAGGTTGTTAGTGATTTGGTTAATATTTTTATTGATTTGTTCCACTATTTTCGAATATATGTTAGTAGTGGCTCCTATTTTCTAGTTCATAGTTGTTTTCTTTTGCCCATATAAAGCTTTGATATGTGAATAATAAATTACAGCAATTTCACAAGAACTTTGAGTTCATTTTTCCTCTATCTTTATTTTTCAATTCCTCTACATTCCAGCATAGAATACAAGAAATACAAAAAAGAAGAAGCTAAAATTGAAGGAATTTTCCTTTTTTCTTTGCGTTGAATTTATTTTGTTAAGAAAAACATTGTGACTCAAACTATAAACAATAGTAATACATACACGTAACACATGCTAGAAATGACAAACAAAATACTATAATTTGTAACGCAAATGCTATAGTCTATCAAAGGGGAAAAAAAGCTTAATAGACAAGAAAGATAAACTGATAGTAACCACTATACTGGAAGGATTCAAAAATAACCTAAAGATGCATCATCTTGATCCACCGCTGGTAATTGCAACCTAACCCCATCACTGTCAAACCAATCTAACAACAAACTTCAATCAATCAATAAATTACTGTCAAAAATCCTAAGAGACAAACCATATTGATAGTGCATGGAAAGCTAGGAATCAAATGATTTATCCTCATCATCTTGAAGTCTAATCTTGTGAACACTATCACAAATTCACAATGTTTTAAAATGATAAGACCATCTCCTAAAGTAAAAAATCCCTATGTAAGGGTTCTTAGTACTTATGTCATGGGCTGTGGATCAAAGCCAGTAACGATTGCGCAAAGAATGTCTCATAGAGATCAATTAATAAAATGGGGCTTATTTAACCCAACTGAATTGACCTGACTCGTGGAACTTGTGGAGAAGCACATCTGCTTAAAGCCTTGGTGGCCTAGTAAAACACTCTAATAAAACTAAAGTTACCGAGGTAAATAGTGTAAATCCTAAAAGGATAAGATTGTATAGAATTTAAATCCCTTAAGATTCTTAATTGTAGATAGGCTCTAATCTTGACCATCGATGTAACCCAATTTATATTGTTGATTTTGGGAGAGCTCAACTATAAATAGAGGCTTACGCTATCATTTGTAATCATTTCATTCATAGTTGAATATATACTTGAGAGAACTTACTCAAACATCTTGTATGCATTATTTTCCTTTGGCTTTTCTGTTCTTCGTTGCTCCTTCGATCCGAGTTTGCTGCCGCTAGAATTTGGTACCTTGCAGAAATTCTACAAGAATTCTTACATTTGCAAGAGTTAAGCTAACTTAGGCAAATTCTAAGCAAAGAAATCGCCTAAGGTTGTGCAATTTGCGAGGCTAAAGTTATAGCCTGTGACAATTAATATCAGAGCTAAGGTTGCAAAGGCGCCATTGAAACTCGTGGGAGGTCTAGAAAATAAAATAGATTAAGGGATATGCTATCGACTTTGGAAAGTCATATGATCCATCTCGACGAATTCATGGGGAACATGAAAGAAACACTCGAGTTAGTGGAGACACACACCGAGATAAACTCGATGAAAGAGCAGTTCAATGAGGATAATGATGCTAAGGTAAATACTATTGCTCAATATTTTACTGATTTTGCTCTTCTTTGGTGGATGTGTAGGTCCACAGATGAAAAACGTGGTTAGGCTACGATTGAGACTTGGGTAGAGTTCCAGAATGAGTTCAAGGAGCAGTTTACCCTAAATATGTTGAAGAAGCTCGGGCTAAGCTGCGTCAATTTTCAATAAAAAGGTACAATTTGAGAGTATGTGAAGGAGTTCAATGGGCTAATACTCTAAATCACAGATTTGAGTGAGAAGGAAGTATTTTTCTTTTTCATGGATGGGACAAAGTCATGGGTTAAACATGAATTGGAAAGTTGAGGGGTCTAAAAATTATCAAAAAGCCATGATTGTCGAAGAATCTTTAATCGAGTTTGTTCCGAAAAAAGACAAGTTTGAGTCTTCCAAGCCTAGGGAGAAGGGCAATGATAGGGAAGAAAAAGATGGACAATATGAGTTTAGTAGCGGCAATGGCGGCCATAATGGTAATGGAAAACCAAAAAATGGAAAGATAAAACCCCACAAGCCATGGGAAAAGAAGAAAGGACCATTGAAATGCTTCATTTGTAAAGGTCCGCATATGGTGAAGGACTGTTCGAAGTAATCCGTGTTTTCTACTTTAAGAGAGAATGATAAGCCAGAAAAAGCTCCAATGAGCTTGGTTCAATTGTGCATGGGGTCGAATCCAAGAGAAGAAATGAGAATGAAAAGAAGGCAATGAAATACTTCTTATGTTATGGTTCACATAGGATGCAGAACTGTCCAAAGCGATCTAAGTTGTCTGCAATCACTAAAGAAGTTTGAAGTGGAACCTGTTGAGGATAAGGTATTTGAGCTTGTATCAATGATGCTCAAATCTGTTAAAGAGAAGAGGGATCGTAAGTACAAAGGGTTGATGTATATGGACATCAACATCATAGGTAAGAGGAAGAGTGCTCTTATTGATACGGGGGCATCATACATGGTTATATAAAAAAAAGCCGTGGGTAAAATTGGTCTCTCAGTTAGTGAATCAAATAAGAAGATCAAGACTGTCAATTTTAAAGAGGTCCCAATTGTGGGAGTAGCATAAAAAGTTAAGCTACATATCGGTAAGTTGAAAGGCAAGAAAGATTTTGAGGTAATTCATCTAAATGATTATAATTTCATTTTTGGCTTGAATTTCCTTAATCAGATTAATACTCTTTTAGGTCATTTTACTGACAGTATGTGCATATTGGATACTCGACAACAACAATGTATTGTGCTAATGAGTCGAGACATCAAGGGCGGAACGAAGGTATTGTCGACAAGGATGTTCGTTGTGGGAAGAACATCGACTGGGTAGATCAGAGTGCTAAGAAGACCACCTTTGAAATGCTAAACAGGCAACAAATTGATACGGAGCTTGTTAAGTTATCAGTACGACTACCACATGTGAGAGAGGTGGGTTGTGCATCGGACTTTTGGGGTAATATGGCGATGCAAACTGGGCAACTGAGACGAGTAAATGCAACGTGTGAGGTACATCTCAAACACATTGGTAATGTTTTTCATTCTGGCTTATTGGCTTGGCAAGGATACAAGGGTCTTTTCAGTGTTTTGAAGTAGGCAGGCCAAGGGGCATACAAACCAGAGTTAGTAGTGAGACTCAAAGTTAACCTGGTGTTCAAAGTGGGTGTGCTGAAGCCTGTTTATATAGATCAAGGGGAACTCGATCGAGGCAAGTCAAAGTGTAGGCAAGTAAGAGTGGTGGACTCCTAGAAACGAGAAGTACTATAAAGGAAAGAAACGATTCAAGTTAAGAGACAGTGAAAACTGAGGCAAGTGTTCGATGGGTGGGACTACCTGATAAAGAAGCTAATTAGGAATCGGCAGAGGCACCAAGAGAGTTCCGGGATGAGTTAAACCAATGTTATTATGAAGATGCAATGAGGGTGTTGGGAGAATGGGTAGGGGAGAATGTCACGGGCCACGAATCAAAGCCTATGACGATTGTAAAAAGAATGTTCCATAGAGGTCAATTGATGAAATAGGGCTCACTTAACCCAACTGAACTGGCCCGACTCGTGAAACCCGTAGAGAAATCCATTTACTTGAAGCCTTGGTGACCTAGTGAAACACTCTAGTAAAACTAGAGTAACCAGGGTAAATAGAGTAAATCCTAAAGGGATAAGGTTGTATAAAGTTTAAATCTCTTAGGACTCTTAATTGTAAATAGATTCTAATCTTGACTATCAATGTAACTCAAACTGTACTGTTGATTCTGGGAGAGCTCAATTGTACATCGACTTTGATTCTCTATTAACCAATAATCTGGGACTATTAACATGGTTAAGGCCAAACCCGTTTGAAGTTCAGATGCAGCAGGGTACTCTTTCTACTACTATGTTTCTAAATACATAAATATTTTCCAAACAAAAATGTTTTTTCGATATAAAACACTCGTGTCGATAAAACGATTTGAGCCCTTTTTTTCAATGCTGAATCGATGACCTATGTATAAAGGAAGAAGAATTCTTTGAATTTGAAGAAAAAAAAGAAACAACTTTGTTGACAAATTACAGTTATACATTATACAATTCTAAGTACAATTAGAAATTCCAAATTATATGTAAATTTACATTATACATCATGGTACAGTAATTAATTGCCTATCATCTGGATCCCTTTTACTTTCGAAATACGAACATGGGGATTATTGAAATGTTTGTTTGATTTTGATTGAAAAGGTGTTATTCATAGAACACATTACTCCACTAGAATCCAAGAATTTCGAAATGAAGACTAATAAAATAGTTAAAATAAAAAAAGGCTTTGCAAAACGATCTAGAAAAAAATTGATACGGTTTGATTCCTCAACCCCAATTAGGAGTACCCCTAGAGCCTACTTCTTCCCCATACTACGAGTAAAAGGGAAAATGTAAAGACTACCATTAAAGCAACCCAAGCAAGACTTACTATATCCATGTGTATTATGTCCCCTATCTCTATGAATATGAAACAAATATGAAGGAATTAAAATTTTCCATTATTGTTCACTAATAATAGTGGAATTACGGGCGCAGAGTCAAAAAGAAAAGGGAATTGTGACACGCCACCGTTGATGAACACTTCGATAAATCCTACCGTGGGCACGATAAATGGTACACTAGAGTTGCGTCCTTCCCGGTCCTCTCGTACTAGGGAAAGGTCCTCTCAATGCTTTAACGCCCACACCGGATATGGACCGAATTGTCTCACGACGTTTTGAACCCAGCTCACGTACCGCTTTAATGGGCGAACATCCCAACCCTTGGAACATACTACAACCCCAATAAAATATATAAATAAATTCTAATACTAATATATATTAGAATATTATATTTATATTATTTTTATATTATTTATCTATTTCTATTTCATTTATTTCATTTGCATTTAGAATTTTGATTCAAAAAAAAGTAAGGAATTATAAATTTGAAAAACACGAATCGGGTTGCGCCATACATATGAAAGAATATAGAATAATGATGTATTTGGCGAATCAAATACCATGGTCTAATAAGGAACCTTTCGGATTTGTTGATAATTTTTTGAAAGATTTCTTCAAAAAGGTTTCATTAACTCCTCATTTATATCGAGTAGACCTTGTTGTTGATAGAATTCTTAATTCATGAGTTGTAGGGAGGCCTTATGTCACCACAAACAAAGACTAAAGCAAGTGTTGGATTCAAAGCAGGTGTTAAAGAGTATAAATTGACTTATTATACTCCTGAATATGAAGTCAAAGATACTAATATCTTGGCAGCCTTCCGAGTAACTCCTCAACCCGGAGTTCCGCATGAGGAAGCAAGGGTCGCGGTAGCTGCTGAATCTTCTACTGGTACATGAATAGATCAAAAATATAACAATCAAAAATAAAATACAAAAAATTCTAATTATAAAAGACAAGAAAAACAAATTTCTAGCCCAAGAAATAAATAGTAGTTCTAACAAAATAAGTTATCAGGATAAAATATTAGAATCAACAAAAAAATTTTTGGCAAATAGTAAAAAGAATAAATTTCTATTAATTTGGAAATTCAATTTTTTTATAAAATTTTTCATTGAAAAGATATACATGGATATTCTTCTATATATCATTAATATTCCAAGAACCAATACCCAACTTTTTCTTGAATTAACAAAAAAATGATTGAGAACTTCATTCACAATAATAAAGCAAATCAAGAAAGAATTAATAAAACAACTAAAAATACAACTCATTTTATGAGAGCATTTACGCAAACATCTTGTATGCATTATTTTCCTTTGACTTTTCTATTCTTTGTTGCTCTTTCGATTCGAGTTTGCTTCTGTTAGAATTTGGTGCCTTAGAAAAATTTTGCGAGAATTCTCACCTTTGCATGAGTGAAGTTGACTTAGGCAGATTTGAAGTAAAGAAATCACCTAAGGCCGCGCAATTTACGAGACTAAAGTTCTAGCCCCGTGACACTTAGACATAGTTGGTGTTACCAACCTTCTCCTTATTTACCAAAAAAGCATATTTTTTTAAATTTAAGTTTTTATTTTAAAATAATAAAAATAACTTCTCAATCTAAAACTATATTTATATTTTAAATTTAACTTATTTTTAAATAATAAAAGTAGTTTTTAGAATGTTATGAACAATAAATATAAGACTTTACATTTTCGATAAAGAATTGTTTTTATACCTACTAAAATTTAGGGTAATTTAATCTTGAGTCTCATGTTAAAAAAGAAATTAAAATTAAATAGTGGAGAAGTAAGCTTTTAAGGGGATATTTTATTACTAGGTAATTAATTTTAAAAATTGAAAGTTAATTCTAACTTATTGTTGTAATCCTAGTTTGGTTTGTTGGTAATAAATGTAAAACCAGAGCCATCTATTTTCCAAATCTTTTATAAAGCATCTACTACACTAACGATGAGGTTACCTTATTTCTACGAATAATTAAATATAACTTTACTTCAAAAAATAAAAAATTCAACCATCATTAAATCAAATAAGTATCTAAAATATGTATCACAATTTATTTTTACTTTGATTAAAAATTATTAACTTAAAATCTCGTATTGAACTGATAGTTAAAACGTTCATAATTCTAAATATAATTTGAGTTCAAATCACTTTAATCTCTAATAATTCACAAAAAAAATATTAACATAAAAAAAAAATCAAAACAAATGAGCACCACATAGGGCCGTCTCGATTTTAGTATTTATATAAAAATATATATAGTAGTAAATCGTAGAGACTATTGTCTATTTGACAAGTTTCTACCCACAAAGCCCCCCAAAGAGCCTATATAAAGACTTCACCCCCATCCTACTTCCTTCAATTTCCTTCAGTGAAACACACTCCAAAAGAAGGGGAAAACAAAAAAGGAGTGAGAGGAAGTGAAAGAGTAGTTTTTTTTCTAAGAAACTCTTCACCATGGCGGCTTACGTCGATAATAGACAGTTCAGGCGCCTTGAACCGGCTTTGAACGGTGTTTTTGCCCCTTTGAAGCCCGGTCCAAGTACCCAAATCCACCGCCCTGTCAAACATGTTTTCATCGACCATGAATATGATGACTCTTCCAGTGACGATGAAGGAAATGAGATCAACGGGCATTACAAAGAGTTGATTATCAAGTCCGGTAACGAGCTTGAACCTTCCATCTTGGACCCTAGAGATGAAGCAACGGCCGATAACTGGGTCGAGCGTAACGCTTCCATGGTTCGTCTCACTGGCAAACACCCTTTCAACTCTGAACCTCCCTTGAACCGCCTCATGCACCATGGTTTCATCACTCCTGTTCCTCTTCACTACGTTCGTAACCATGGTCAAGTCCCTAAAGCTTCTTGGGATGACTGGACCGTTGAAGTCGCCGGTTTAGTTAAAAGACCGGTGAAGTTAACCATGGATCAACTGGTTAATGAGTTCCAAAGCCGTGAGTTCCCCGTTACCCTGGTTTGTGCTGGGAATCGACGTAAAGAACAAAACATGATCAAACAAACCATAGGTTTCAACTGGGGAGCAGCTGGGATTTCCACATCAGTGTGGAGAGGTGTTCCATTGTGTGACGTGCTCAAACGATGTGGGATCTTTAGCAAGAAACATGGTGCCTTAAATGTGTGCTTCGAAGGGGCTGAAGATTTACCAGGAGGCGGTGGTTCCAAGTATGGAACTAGCATAAAAAAGGAGTTCGCCATGGACCCTTCTCGGGATATTATCTTAGCTTACATGCAAAATGGTAAGCTTTTAACTCCAGATCATGGATTCCCGGTACGGATGATCATCCCAGGGTTCATCGGTGGACGAATGGTGAAATGGTTGAAGAGAATTATCGTTACCACACAGGAATCAGACAATTATTATCACTATAAAGATAACAGAGTACTTCCTTCTCATGTTGATGCTGAGCTAGCCAACGCTGAAGGTAAAAAAAAAAAAAATCCCTATTTTTTCTTTTTACAGAGCAGTAAAAATATTATAAGATTATTTGTGCATGGGAAATGCTAACATTGTGATGTAATGTGTGAAGCTTGGTGGTATAAGCCGGAATATATCATCAATGAGTTGAACATTAACTCGGTGATAACGACGCCTTGTCATGAGGAGATCTTGCCGATCAACGCGTGGACCACTCAAAGGCCATATACGTTAAGGGGCTATGCATATTCCGGTGAGTTCCTCTGACAGATTCCTTTGTTCTTTCGAAGGGAATCTTTTACTTTTTTATTTTATTTTATGTTTTTTGGGTTCTCTCAAGTCGAAATCTAAGTATGTAAAGAACTAAATGAAATGTGGGTACGTAAAAGACAAGATTTAAGCGTCTATTGATACATGCCTTCCTACTTACGTTTTTGTTAGATTAAATACAAGGATTCACCGATGGATGGGAAACCATTGGAAGCCGTTATAGATTTTAGTGCATAAAAGAAAAATAATTTGATATTTTGTCTTCTACTATATAAAGAAAGAATAAAAAGTTTCATATTTAAAATTCTTTTAAAAGAAAAGAAAATGATGGGATTCTAGTTATTAGAATTTCTCGAGTTACAATGTTACATCAAGTCCATTGGAATTTCCTTAAGATTGGGTTGTACTTTGGAACATAGGATAGATACAATTGCTTTTGTTTCCCTTATCATTTAGGGAAAAGTGCTGCTGGTTTTTGAATGCCGAACTCTTAAGAAGCCTGTAAGATTTCCAAGAGCCAACTCTGGTTTGTTTAGTTAAGTTGGCAATTTCTGTTTGACATCACAACAAAAACAAACAAAAACTAAAGAGTTAAAGGTTAAATGGGGAAAAAAGTTGGATTGAAACCTGTGTGCTGGGGAATGCATGTAAGTGGGCAATATGGAATTAGTCTTCTTTCCTGTTTTAAGAAGAGTCGTGGTTATTAAGGTACTTGCATAATTAAACGTGCTTTTTATATAATTACTTGGTTACTTTTTTATTAAGTAGCTGTAGGAATATAACGTCTTTATTGACTTAATATTCTATATATGAATTGACAACAGGGGGAGGGAAGAAGGTGACACGTGTGGAGGTAACAATGGATGGTGGAGAAACATGGCAAGTGTGTTCCCTGGACCACCCTGAGCAACCAAACAAATATGGAAAGTACTGGTGCTGGTGCTTCTGGTCCTTGGAGGTTGAGGTTCTTGATCTGCTGGGAGCCAAGGAAATTGCAGTCCGAGCCTGGGATCAGACCCTTAACACCCAACCCGAGAAGCTCATATGGAATGTCATGGTACATACAGTTTTTGGAACTAAGCTTGTTTATATTATTCAAAGGAATTAAGTTCAGTAAGTAATGAATGAATGATGATGTAACAGGGAATGATGAACAACTGCTGGTTCCGAGTAAAAACAAACGTTTGCAAGCCACACAAAGGAGAAATCGGTATGGTATTCGAGCACCCAACGTTGCCAGGAAACCAAACCGGGGGATGGATGGCTAAGGAACGCCACCTTGAAAAATCAATATCTGATGCTAACCCCACTTTAAAGAAGAGTGTTTCATCTCCTTTCATGAACACTGCCTCTAAAACATTTTCAATGTCTGAGGTTAAGAAACATAACTCTGCTGATTCCGCTTGGATCGTCGTCCACGGTCATATCTACGACTGCACTCGGTTCCTTAAGGATCATCCTGGTGGCGCTGACAGTATTTTGATCAATGCTGGAACCGATTGTACTGAAGAATTTGATGCTATCCACTCTGATAAAGCCAAGAAACTGCTTGAAGATTATCGAATCGGTGAGTTGACCACTTCGGGTTATGCGTCCGACTCGTCGACCTCATCCCCTAATTCTTCCGTTCATGGGGCATCCAACGTAATGAGCTTTTTAGCTCCTATCAAGGAAGCTGTGCCTACAAAACCTGTAGCTCTGGTTCCACGTGAGAAAATCCCATGCAAACTCATCCAAAAAACATCCATCTCCCATGACGTCCGTGTGTTCAGATTTGCATTGCCATCCGAAGATCAAGTGCTGGGATTACCCGTTGGAAAGCACATATTTTTATGTGCCACCATTGATGATAAGCTTTGCATGAGAGCCTACACTCCGACTAGTGCCATCGATGAAGTAGGTCACTTTGATCTAGTGGTTAAGGTTTATTTCAAAGGGGTACACCCAAAATTCCCTAATGGAGGGCTTATGTCACAGTATTTGGACTCACTCCCACTAGGTTCATTCCTAGACGTGAAGGGTCCTTTGGGTCACATTGAATACAGAGGTCGAGGCAACTTTCAGGTCCATGGCAAACCCAAGTTTGCCAACAAGTTAGCAATGCTGGCAGGTGGGACAGGGATCACCCCAATCTATCAAGTCATCCAAGCAATCTTGAAGGACCCAGAGGACAAAACAGAGATGTACGTGGTGTATGCCAACCGAACCGAAGACGATATTTTGCTGAAAGAAGAGCTAAATGGTTGGGCAAAGAAGCATGATCGGTTGAAGGTATGGTACGTGGTGCAAGAATCAATCAGAGAAGGATGGCAGTATAGCTTGGGTTTCATAACCGAAAGCATCTTGAGAGAGCATATCCCAGTGGGTTCCAACGACACTCTTGCCTTGGCTTGTGGGCCGCCGCCAATGATTCAGTTCGCTGTGCAGCCTAATTTGGAGAAGATGAACTATGACGTTAAGGATTCTTTGTTGGTTTTCTAGAGCAATAAAAGAAAGTGCATATGATATCACCAAAGTTTGTGTATGTATACATATATTTATAGTTATATCCCTCCTTCCCTGCATTATTCCTTTTTCCCCTATATACATAAATTTGTTTTTTACTCACTGTTTTCTGTATCATTCTTACTTACTCCCAATTTTCTCTTTAGTCTTTCATTTTCGAGAATGATAATGTACTTATATAAAATAAAGGGCGGAATTGATGTTTTTCCTTTCTTGAACGTCACCCAATATTACCAAAAGCAATTGTGGCGTTGATTGTTTAGCCAATCAGGTACATGAAATTAAACAAGCATTCAATAATGAACGTACAGCCTGCATTAATTTGTATGATTGTTCTGTAATCGTCACGTAATAATTCAAGACAAGTAGCATATCTCATACCATAAATAGATAAATAAAGAGAAAACCAGATCTTCATCAACACTATTGAATATAAAGACAGGATGTGATGTGTTTGTGACCGCCATCAAACCCACTCCGCTACAAATTTATCGATTCAGCTGCAAATCTGTTAATTTTGTATATTTTAATTTATATTTAAAATTAAATTAATAATTATTATGTGATAACAATAATAAAATAAATATTAATTAACATGAATTCATATTTACTTAAAAATAATTTATTCATAAAAGTTTCAAGTCTATAAAAATATTAAATATAATTAGATAAATTAAAAATAATAAAAATTATTCAAGATTTTTTATAATTAATTATTTTTTTCTAAACACGATAATAATTAAATCATATTAAAACCAATTTTTTTATAATTGATAAAAATTAAATGTATGAGATTATCATTATATATATTAAAAAAATGCAATACCAATATATTAGTAATCTAATAGTATTTATAATGTATAAGTTTAATTATTTTCTTAATTTATATGTCAAAATCAAAAGAAAATAAATATGTTTTATAATAAATTTTATACTTTATAATTAAATTAATTTTTCATAAATACTAATTGAATGTAATTAATCAAATCAATTTGATTCAATACAAATCCTGACTTAGAAAAATAGCATGACTCAAATTTATTTGAAAAATTAAGATAAATAAAATTAATTAATTAAGAATTATTATTTTCGTGTGTTAGCTTGCTTCTTATATATTTTCTTTAAATCTATAAAATCAATTAATATAAAATAAAATAGTTATAATTATTTCGTTAATAACATTTCTACTATAATCTTGATATATTTATGTTTTACGTTTATTTTTATAATAAATTAATAATATAAATGATTATAAGTATTATATTAATATTGTTCTAATTATTAGTGGTGCAATAATTATTCCTTAATTAAAATCTCAATTCATATTAAACCATTTAAAATTTTATATTAATTATTACTTAATTAATTAGTGTTGTAGTTATAAACCAAATAAAAATAATATTTAATACTATAAATAAATCTAAAAAATTACTAAAAACATATTTTAGTATTATTTGACATGTTTTTGTTTTCATCACTAAATTATTATTGATTCGTGCATGGTACTTTTAGTATTATTTGATTTTAATAATATTTACACAACTGTAAATGTCTCGTCATGATATTTTGAAATATTATATCAAATGTAATAAAGCAATATTAAAGTAATAGCCTTTTGTAGATAAAATTTTGACTTAATAATAAATTATTTTGTCTAATCATACATATACAGCACGCAATTTATGGTAACAATTTTATGTGTCACACTTACATGAAATATTAGTAAATATATATAATATAAAATTTATGTGGAAATGTGTGCTAAATTTACAAATTGTTGTTGGACTATTTTAGTTATCAATTATTATGTCTATGTAAAAAAAAAAATAGTAATGTAAAATTATTAAATATGTTGTCAATATTAAATACAACAAATTTGTGCGTCATATGGATAAGAAATTAGTTTTAATTCTATTATAAATTATAAAAAAAAATTAAAATTCTATATGTTTTTAAATGTTTATTTCTTAATTTTAGAAAAATGATTTTATTATAATATTAATGTTTAATTTTTATGATTAACAATGTGTGGCTCCATAATATGACATGATATTTTTATTTGGTGTCATGTTTTTATTGAGTAATAATTATTCTCAAGTCAACTATTTATCTGAATGTATTAGTTCAAGAGGCTGAAAAAATTTTAAATATTTTTTGGTATTTTTATATTTATTTTATTATTCATATACAAGTTTATGAATCCCCTTTCTAAATGGGGTGAAATTAGAAAAAGAAGATTTGCAGACCAGATTTTAATTATATATTTTTACAATAGCTAAAATAAAATTTTATCATTTTAATAGTTTATATTTTTATTTTTTTTAAGTATTAAACTAAAATTTTATTATTTTAAAGAGTCAAATTGTAATTTTATCATGTATTAATTTATAAATTTTAAATGATTAAAACCCAAATAATTTTAGGGGATCAGACCTTCTACCAACCTCTATGGCACGGCTTTATGTCCAACAATATCATGTTTAGAATTCAAACTCATATTTTTTCTTTTTAAATATAATATACTTTACTATTACACAGAAACTTACTGGTTTAAGCGAATTAGATTCCCTTGAATGATAGTACAAGACATAGATGTGTAGGTAATTGAAAAACACAAGGCAGAGTTGAGAGAATGAAGGGGTGGGTCCAGTAAGCAGTAGAAACTAGAAAGAGCAGTGGCCGCGTACGTGAGGTGCATGGCTGGCTGCTGCCCCTATTTTGACCCAATTTTAAACAACCTTTGGTGCTTGGAACGTTGAAGGGTCACCCTTTCACTTGGTTTCCACAATCGCCCCTTACCTCATTTTTCGTCTTTTCTCAATTTCATACTTTAAAACACTTGAGATCTTCAATCTCGTCTCTAAATATTATATATCAAGTCAATTAAATATTCCTTTAATTACTTACTAAGTTGGAATCATTTTCACATTTAAAAATTTAAAATCTTTTAGAATAAGAATATATTCTTATATCTTATTTTGTCAGTATTATCAAATTTTATTTGAATCAATTGAACTCAATCGAGTTATAAGACAATAAATTCAACTAGTGATGAATTCCCAACAAAACACTTACTACCTGCACCAACTATGATTTTCAATTCTTTAATCTAATTCTAGGTTTGAATAAATGAAAGAGGATTAAAAATTGGGTAGATGGACAAATTCTAGTGGAACACTAGCACTTTATGAATAAAAAGTGGCTTTGACTATTATATAATGAGCCATGCTACCATTAGCCATGATGACCAACGCATTTTCCTTGTCATATTTCCCTCCTATGGTAGTAGGATATTTTGGATCATTTACCAAAGTTTAAGAAAAGAAAAAACATATACTTTTAGCCTATATATGACTGTGATCTAGGATTGAAAATTCATAGCCTTTAATTAAACTAACAATTGTCTTTCGCTCAATGGTAATAAAACATTAAATGTGAATAAAATGAGCATTTTTATTTTTTTTCATCATATCTGTTTTTTGTGAGATAATATTTAATAGTTCTTCTCAACTCATAAATAGAAAGATAATACGTTTCACTACACTCAAACCCACGTACTCTTGCATTGACAACAATACTCATATTTTAATTTATTTTTTATCTGATATTACTAAATGTAATTATAGCATTGTGTAATTCTAAGAGAAGTTACGTAAACAAATATCAAAAGGAAATTAAAAGTTAAGCAAGTGGTGAGATCAACGTCATAAAATTTTTTTTTTTGTAAATTATAAAAAGAGTCCAAGTTTTAATAGTAACGTAACTAACGTGACTCAAATCTGGATCACATCTGAAGTGATGAACAACTAACCGAACGGAGATCAACATCATTAAATTTGTTTGTGAGCTTAATTTGAAATTAATATGATAAATTAATTGGTTGATAGCAGCGGTAGGTAGAGTATAATATTGAAAAGTCCGCACAATTTAGAAACATGGCCTCCAAACACTTTGGGTGGTGCCAACATTTGGCCATTTTATAAAATATTTATGTTTTTTTAAGGCCATTCTTTTTAATTTCATTTGAAGCTTTTGGGTTTTATTTTTAATTCAGATATCAGACCTGAATAAACAAATTAGTAAAATGTCATACTGGATAAATTATTTAGGAAAATAGTATGAAATTGGTGAGTGGGGCCAAAGCCAACCTACGACTCCTTTTTCCCCGTCCACTTTTTCTCTAGTGATTAAAGTTGGGCAAATAAATAGAGAAAATCAATCAATTTAATTTGATTCAGACTTTGTATAATTTAATTTGATTTAGAGCTGATGTTATGTTTTAAATTTTACAATTTTATTCGAGTTTGGGTTTTCTTCATGAAAATCATTTAATCTAAATTGAATCGAATGAAAATAAAAATCTTATGTTTAAAGGAATAATGTTAATAAAATAATAGATGAATCATTTCGATATCTATATGAACTAATTTATTTAGTCCAATAATTATTATGTTATAAAAAATAAATATAATCATGCAAAAAATTATGGAAGTGTTTCATAAAAAAAATTGAAATTGTAGTTTTATATTAGGATAGATGGATCGCTCCTTAAATATAATAATTATAGTTATAAGATTAGAAAAAAATTTATGGAACATTATAGTATTTTATTTATAAAAGAAATAATTATTCACAAGTTGTCAAGTATATATATTTGAATTTAACCAATTAGATGACATATTGCAATGATTCAATTATAACTAATTAAAGCTAACAATTAATTGAGCTAATTAAAAGAAATGTTATGGTAAAACATTATATTTAGGCATAATGATTTATTTGACCCTCCAACTTTATAAAAAAAAATATTTTAGCCCTCTATTTAATTTTTGACCTCTTTTAACACTTGAATTTGTATTATTTATCAAATCACCTCAAAATAGATGAAAAAAATTAACGCTTGTTAACTTTGCTGATGTGTCATATATGTAGATCGTCATGTTATATGCCATGTTAACAATTAATTAATTTTTAAAAATAAATGTGAAAATAAAATAGAATGTTGGTAATGACAATATATTGCAAGGAAAAGAGAAATAAAATAAAGAACACACAGATTTTACGTGGAAACCCTTTCGAAAAAAAACCACGAGCAGAGGAGAAGAAAATTCACTATGTCAAATTCTAATTAATTACAAGAGGAATAGACATAGTCTGTATATAGGCTTGTAAAACCATATTCTAATAGGAGTGTAGTAAGATTGAAACACCTTATTCTAATCAATATAAAATAGATGGAGTTTAATAAGGTTTAAAAAAAAACCTTATTCTAAAATAAAATAAAAGAAGTGTAGTTCTATATGGATTTTACTTTCATTTTATTTTACCACTGTATTTTATTTAAATAAAGATCCGGGTCACTTAAGTCTAACAATCTCCACCTTGACACGAATTCTCAATGAACAAGTTTTTCATCGCGAACTCTCAACGAACAAGTTCTCCACCTCTTCCATAAAATCCCTTAAGGGTTTAACTTCAACAATGAACACCAACCAAGTCTAAGCAATACTCAAACTTGGTTATAGGAAGTGACTTAGTCATCATATCTGCAGGATTTTCATGAGTATTAATTTTGCTCACAACAATATCACCACAAGCAATAATATCAGGAACAAAATGATATCGAACATCAATGTGTTTTGTTCTCTCATGAAACATTTTATCTTTTGCAAGGAAGATTGCACTCTGACTGTCACAAAATATTGTACTGATTTGAAGGTCTTCATTGAGTTCACTAAAGAGTATATTCAACCAAAAAGCTTCTTTACAAGCCTTAATAATCGACATGTACTTAGCTTCAATGGTAGACAAAGCGACTGTAATTTACAAAGTGGCTTTCCAACTGATTGCACAACCTCCGATTGTAAAGACATAACCTGTGAGAGATCTTCTTCTATCAAGATCTCCAGCAAAATCAGCATCAACATACCCAATGACTCTATCTAGTTTTTCCAAACTGTAAGCAAACATCAGTAGTACCTCGTAAGTATCTTAAAATCCACTGAACTGCTTTCCAATATTCTTTACTAGGATTCGCCATGGTTTGCTAAGTGCACTAACTGCATATGATAAATCTGGACGTGAACAAACCATAGCATACATGAGACATCCCACTGCACTAGAGTATGGAACATGTGACATGTACTCAATCTCATCATCTGATTATGGAGACAAAGCCAATGAAAGTCTGAAATGGGCTGCTAAAGGGGTACTAACAGGTTTAGCACTCTGCATATTGAACCTGCAAAGAACTTTCTCAATGTACCCCTTCTGACTTAGGTACAATTTACTTGCTTTTCTATCTCTAAGAATCTCCATACCAAGTATCTTCTTTGCTAGTCCCAAGTCATTCATCTCAAATTCTTCACTTAGTTGGGCTTTGACCTTTCTTATCTCTCATTTATCTTTTGCTGCTATCAACATGTCATCAACATAAAGAAGTAGATACACAAAAGAACTATCACTATTCTTCTTCAAGTAAACACAACTGTCAAAACTACTTCTTTTGAAATCATGAGAAGTTATAAAGGAATCAGACCTCTTGTACCACTGTCCTGGTAACTATTTCAAACCGTAAAGGGAAGGACTTTTTTAGCAAGCAAACATAGTCCTCTTTTTCTGAGACTGTAAAACCCTCTGGTTGTTGCATGTAAATATCTTTCTCAAGTTCTCCATGCCAAAATACAGTTTTTACATCTAATTGCTCAAGCTCCAAATCATGTATGGCCACAATACCAAGTAAAGCTCGAGTCAAATTATGCTTCACAACTGGGGAGAACACATCTGTGAAGTCCACTCCTGAAATTTGACTGTAACCCTTTTCAACAAGCCTTGCTTTATATCTGGGTTATTTAACTCCTAGAGTCCCTTCTTTCTTTTTAAACACCCATTTACAGAGAACAGTCTTTTTACTTTTAGGAAGTTTCACAAGATCCTATGTTCTGTTTTTGTGGAGTGATTTCATCTCCTCTTGTATAGCAAACATCTACTTTTCTAAGTCTTCACAGCTAACTGCCTCAGAATAATTAGACGGCTCTTGGTTTGCATCTATATCTTCAGCCACATTTAAAGCATAAGCAACTAGGTCTGCCTCAGCATACTTTTTTGGAGGTTTAATTTCTCTTCTAGTTCTATTTTTGGCAATAGAGTATTGTGGTGAAGAAGCAACTCTATTCTTAATTTTTGTACTAGCTTGAGGAGTTGGCTCTGTATTAATTTGATGCTCCACCTGCTTTTAATTTTCTTTATTGGAAGAGTCTTTAAGAGATAAGTTAGGTAGCATAGAAGTTTCATCAAAAACAACATATCTGCTAATCAAAACTTTTCTATTTTCAAGACACCATAACTTATACCTTTTTACACCAGCTTTATAACCAAGAAAAACACATTTAATGGATCTCGACTCCAATTTTCCATTATCAACATGAGCATACGCAGGACACCCAAAGATCTTTAAATCAGAATAATTAGCAGGATTACCAGACCATAACTCTTGTGGAGTCTTTTTCTCAATGGTAACAGATGGAAATCGGTTGATCAAAAAACATGCAATAGAGGCTTCTTCTGCCCAAAACGACTTTGGTAAGTTGGCATTTGACAACATACATCGAACCTTCTCCATGATCGTTCTGTTCATTCGTTCTGTAACACCATTTTGCTGTGGAGCATGGCTAACTGTCAAGTGTCTCACGATCCATTCTGACTTACACAATATATTAAACTCATCAGAATAGAACTCTAACCCATTGTCTGTGCGGAGGTATTTTATTTGTTTTCCCGTCTATTTTTCAATCATAATTTTCTAAGACTTAAATGCAGAAAACACATCGCTTTTCTATTTCAGAAAGAACGCCTAAACTTTTCTAGAAAAATTATCAATAAAAGTTAGCATATAATTAGCTCCACCTCTCGAAGGCACTCTGGATGGCCCCCACAGATCAGAATGAATATATTTCAACGTTCCCTTCGTGTTATGGATTCCTCTGGTGAATCGAACTCTCTTTTGCTTCCTCAAAACACAGTGCTCACAGAACTTCAGTTTGCAAATTCCTTGCCCATCAAGAAGTCCTCTTTTGCTTAATTCTGTCATGTCATTCTCACTCATATGCTTTAGGCGCATATGCCAAAGTTTAGTAATATCATCATCTGAAAAGGAAGATGAAGTGATAGCTCCATCACCAGTAACATTAGAACCTTGCAAAACATATAACTTGGCAGTCTTTCCTGCCCTTTCATCACAACAAGGGAACCTTTGGAAATCTTTAAAACCCTACTTTCAGCTGTGTATCTGTACCCTTTTGAATCAAGAGTACTTAACGAAATTAAATTTCTCTTCAATTCTGGAACATGTCGTACATCACTAAGTGTTCTGACAACTCCATCAAACATATTAACTTTAATTGTTCCAACACATGTGATTTTACACGAAGTGTTATTTCCCATCAGAATAACACTTTTAGTATAACAGCCCGATTTTAGGGCTAGTCGAAACAGTGGTTTCGGAACCACTAATTCGAGGTCAAAAAAATTATTTTAATATTATTTTATGTGTTATAGCATGATTATATGAGTGCATGAAATTTTTGGTGCATTAATTTTAGTGATTTCATGCTTAATTTTGAAAAAGGACTAAATCACATAAAGTGCAAAAGTTTTATTCTACAAGCTAAAGTTGTCAAATAGCTATAGAATATTAAATTAGAGGTCCTTAATGTGTAATTAGGCCCTTAGAAATGTGCTGGTCGGCCATATGGGACAAAGAAATGAAAATTTGGTCAACGTGGGTGAGTATTTGGTGACTTAATTGACTAATAATAATAAAATAAAGAGGAAAGATATCATCTTTTCATCTTCTTCATACTACCACCGAAATTTTCAACAAAGAGGGGCTTTGGAAAGCTTGAAAATTTTCAGCAACTTAAACCTTTGCCAGTAAGTGTTTTTTATGGTCATTTTATATAATTTTTGTACTTTTGGAACCCTTGTAGCTTAAGCTAGCTAATGAGGGGACTATTTTGCAAAATGGTTGAGAGTTTAGGGTTTTTCCATAAGAACATTAGTGTTGATTTCTGAATTTTTATGAAAGAAAATGAAACTTAGTTGTTAAATAAACAATTTTTGTGAAAGGAGTTTCCATGAAAACACCTAAAATGGACATTTTTGTAAAGGTTGTAAAATAGGTAGTAAATGTGTGAAATAATGGGATTTGTGAGATGCTATAAGTTTAAAATAGATTCGTCTAGGCTTGGTCAATGAGAAAATTTGATGAAAATCATTTTACGAGCCTAGGGGCAAAATCATAATTTTGTGAAAGTCTAAGGGAAAAATGGTAACTTTGCCCAAATAGGAATTTTGGAATGACTTGATTAATATGATGATTAATTGAGTGAATTTTATCATTTTAGATCAAGAAAAAAAGGGGTCCGGATTTGGACCGGGGAAAAAACCAAAATAGTGGACTAAATCGAACTAGCTGCTCATATTTTGTATACCGAGGTAAGTTGTACGTAAATGATACAACACTATTGTTATTACGTATTAAATAGTTGATGTTGCATAAAATGTTTGATTATTGTTATGAGAATGAATGATGAAATATGATATGATATACTCCCGGTTAAACATTAGGAATAGATTGGATATCCAAGCCATGACATTTGAGTGATATGTGTACTAGTGTAAGACCATGTTTGGGACATGGCATTAGTCACATTAAGAAAGCCAACGTAAGACTATGTCTGGGACATGGCACCGACGATGTTATGTGTGCTAATGTAAGACCATGTCTGGGACATGGCATCGGCGTTAATATGTGAGTTCTAGTGTAAGACCATGTCTGGAACATGGCATCGGCATTGAGACGAGAGCTAGTGTAAGACCATTCTAGGACATGGCATCAGCCTCGATATGTAAGCTAATGTAAGACCATATATGGGACATGGCATCGGTATTTTACCCTCTTGTGCGAGGCTTAACGGATATCCTTTGGTATTCCAAATGGGTTCAACGAGTAAATTAAAAGCTTGTGTCAAAAGTGAGAAAAATTATGATTATGTTGTAAGTGATACAGGTACCTACATGAGATTCATGAAAAATAAGTTTGAATTATGATGTATGATTAGTAATGGTGAAAATGAGTAAGTTATGCCTTTATTCATTTGAGAATTATGTGCAAGTTTATAAAATGTTATGAGCATGACAATGTATGGTAATTGTTGTTAATTATTTACCTATGACTTATTAAGCTTTGTGCTTACTCCCTCTCCTTTCCATTTTCTTATAGAGCCGCCAAGCTAGCTCGGGAAATCCAAGGACGTCGGAGGCTCGATCACACTATTAAACTGAACATTTGGTATAGTTAGATTTATCATTTTCTGTATGGCATGTATAGGGACTTAGTCATTTATCAAGTGTCATATTGTTTTGGCCAAATGTATTGTCTTGTTTTAAAGATGAATCATTTTTGTATAAGGCCATAGTTGATGGCTGGTACTTATTATTGATATATGAAAATGATGATGTTTTTCTTGGATGTGCAAATAGCATGGTTGAGTAATTGGTATATTTATGCATGAATGAATAGGTTGCTTGATGTGGGTTATGTTAGTGCAAGTAGGGGTGGCAGAAAGGGCTTGGTAAATAGCCTTGTTTTCGTCCACACGGTAGACACACGGTCTGCCCCATGGGCGTGTGGTTTGGTCGTGTGTCCCCCTGCATCCTAAGTTGGCAAAATAGAATGCTCAGTAGTAACCACACGAGCTGAGGTACGACCGTGTGTATCAATCGTGTGGAAGACACGGCCATAGTACATGGGCAGATGCCCAGGCCGTGCGAAGCCTGCTCCTAAATTTAGGAATTTAATTCGCCACACAGTCTAAGGACACGGGCGTGTGCCTTGGCCGTGTAACCTTATTGAGTTGATGACGTCAGAAACAGAATTTTAAGGTTTTTGCACACGGGCCAAGACACGGGCGTGTCATGGCCGTGTGAAGGACACTGGCCATGGACACGTGCATGTATCAGGCCGTGTAAAACCTATTGTAGGTTGGATTTGAGAAATAAATTTACACGGGCGTGGGACATGGGTGTGTCCCTATATGCTTAGGCCGTGTGAGATACGCTGCCCTTCAGCATGGCCATGTTATCAAGTCACACGGGCGTGTCGCTATTCCATACGGGCGTGTTCCCTTATAGTTAGTGACATTTTCCAAAGTTGTCCTAAGAACTTGATTTGATCCCGAAACATTTCTAAGATGTATTTTGGGCCTCGTAGGCCCATATTAAGAATGTTAAAAGAAAGCTTGAAAAGTTGTAAAATTTGAACGGACTTTTATGATTCAGAATTACGTGCATGCATGTGTTTAAGATAGGTAACGCCTAGTACCCTGTCCCGAAGTCGGATACGGGTAAGGGTGTTACATTCAGTGGTATCAGAGCTATGGTTTAGTCAGTTCTCAGACTAACTTAGCGTGTATATAAGTCTAGCTATAGATGCCATATATGAATTATGACAGTGTGACGACTCTTGACAATTTAAAATGTATTTTTATATAGTAAATGGATCCCGACGAAGCAGTAGCGGATGATGTCAAGAGTAATGCGCCGGCTTCCACAGAAGGGACCGTGCCAATTGAAAGTGGGCCCGTGACACTGAGTCAGGGCGGTGGGGCTAAAGAAGCCTTCCTCCACATGATGAATATTTGGTATTCAGAGTTTGTTCATGTAAACCCAAACGCTCCACCTCTTCCACCCCCTCCAATTTCCCAGACTGTCCCTATAACTCCCCAAGTTGTGGAAACGATTAGAAGAGAAAAACCTCCAGTAGACAAAATTCGAAAGTAAGGGGCTGAGAAATTTAGAGCAAATATTGATGATAACCCAGTGAAGGCAGAGTTCTGGCTAGAAAATACCATTAGGGTATTCGATGAATTGTCTTGCACACCTGAAGAGTGCATGAAGTGTGTTGTATCACTCCTGTGAGACTCAGCATAGCAATGGTGGAGCACCCTTGTGTCGGTCGTACCAAGAGAAAGGATTACATGAGAGTTTTTCCAAGAGGAATTCCAGAAGAAGTATATTAGTTAGAGGTTTATAGGCCAGAAGAGGAAGGAAAATCTAGAATTGAAGCAAGGCCTAATGACAGTAATAGAATATGAGCGTGAGTTCGTGAGACTCAGCAAATACGCTAAGGAGTGCGTATCTACCGAAACCATTATGTGCAAGAGGTTTGAGGACGGATTGAACGAATACATCCAATTGTTAGTTGGCATCTTAGAGTTAAAGGAGTCTGTGGTGCTTGTTGAAAGAGCTTGTAAGGCCGAGGAATTGGCCAAAGAGAAAAAAGAAAGCTGATATTGAGTCTTGTGACTCAAAGAAAAGACAGTTAGGGAAATCGTTTCAGTCCTCATCCAAGAAATCAAGAGAGTTCACTACTCGATCTAATGCTTCAATTGGATTCTCGAACAGAAATAAGAATAAGCAATACACGACGTCTAAGGCTCAGACCACTTCAATTGTGAGTGTTGGTAGTGCCCGACCCAATAGACTGGAATGCTCACAGTGTGGTAAACGTCACTTCAGGGAATACCGAGGAAATGAAAAAGGCTGCTCCAAGTGCAGTTCATTAGACCACTTCGTTTGAAATTATCCTAAGATGGATGAGAAAGACAGAAAACAAGAAGTGCGGATGAGCAATGTAAGTTCGAGGGGTAGACCACAGAAGAACCATGGAAGTGGGGCTAGCAGCAGATGTGCGTCTAGAGAGTCCACTGTGAGGTCCGAGGGCTGAGCACCTGCAAGGACTTATGTCATTCGCGCTCGCGAAGAGGCATCATCATCAGGTGTGATTACGGGTACTTTTTCTCTTCATGATATCTCTGTTGTTGCTTTGATTGATCCGGGGTCTACCCATTCCTATATTTGTATGAAATTAGTGTCTAGCATGAATATTCTTGTTGAGTTTATAGAATTTGTGATAAAAGTGTCAAACCCGTTAGGCAAGCATGTGATAGTTGACCAAATGTGTAGAAACTGTCCTTTGATGATTAGAGGCCATTGTTTTCTGGCTAACCTCATGCTACTACCGTTTGATAAATTTGATCTAAATCTTGGCATGGATTGGTTGACTGTTCATAATATGTTAGTAAATTGTGCTAGTAAGTTTATTGAACTGAGATGTGAAAATGAGGATATTATTCGGGTTAAATCCAGTGAATCGGATAGCTTGCCTGTAGTGATTTCTTCTTTAGAAGTTGAGAAATATATGAGAAAAGGGTGTGAGTACTATCTTGCATTTGTGTTGAATACCCAAAAGTCGGAAGTAAAGACTGAGTCAGTGCCTGTGGTATGTGAGTACTTAGACGTGTTTCCGGAGGAGTTACCTGGATTGCCTCCAATTAGAGAAGTCGAGTTTGGTATTGAGTTGGTCCCGGGTACAACACCATTTCGGTTACCTCGTATAGGATGGCACCGTTGGAGTTAAAAGAGTTGAAGGTTCAACTACAAGAGTTAACGGATAAGGGTTTTGCAAGACCGAGCTATTCTCCATGGGGTGCTCCAGTACTTTTTATGAAAAAAGAAAGACGGGTCAATGAGGTTATGTATAGACTACAGACAGCTCAGCAAGGTGAGTGTGAAGAACAAGTATCCTTTTGCCAAGGATCGATGATTTGTTTGACCAATTGAAGGGAGCCACAGTGTTTTCTAAGATAGACCTGAGGTCCGGTTATTATCAGCTGAGAGTGAAGGAACAAGATGTACCGAAAACTGCATTTCGGACGAGGTATGACCATTATGAGTTCCTCGTCATACCCTTTGGTTTAATGAATGCTCCTGCTGTATTTATATATTTAATGAACCGTATTTTCCAACCGTACTTGGATAAGTTTGTAGTTGTTTTTATTGATAACATACTAATTTATTCTCAGGATGAAAGTGAGCACGCGGAGCATTTGAGAATATTTTTGCAAACTTTAAGAGATAAACAGTTATATGCTAAGTTTAGAAAAAGTGAGTTTTGGCTTCGAGAAGTCGGATTCTTAGGACACATCGTGTCAGGTGATGGAATTAGAGTTGACCCGAGTAAGATATTGGCTATCGTTGATTGGAAACCGCCAAGGAATGTGTCAGAGATTAAAAGCTTTTTGGGCTTAGTGAGATACTACAGATGGTTCGTCAAAGGATTCTCCATAATTGCTACTCCTATGACAAGGTTGTTGCAGAAAGATGTCAAGTTGGAATGGACAGAGAAGTGCCAACAGAGTTTTGAGAAACTAAAAACATTGTTGACTAAAGTCCCAATTTTAGTGCAACCGGAACTGGAAAAGGAATTTGTGGTGTATAGTGATGCATCCTTAAATGGATTGGGGTGTGTACTCATGCAAGAAGGCAAAGTGATAGCATATGCCTCGAGACAACTGAAGCTGCACGAGAAAAACTATCCGACTTAGGACTTAGAGTTAGCCGCCATAGTGTTCGCACTGAAAATTTGGAGACACCATTTGTATGGCGAGAGATGCCGGGTATTCTCCGACAATAAAATCCTAAAGTATTTGATGACTCAAAAGGAGTTAAACCTACGGCAGCGGAGATGGTTAGAGTTGATAAAGGATTATGAGTTGATAATTGATTATCACCCTAGAAAGGTGAATGTAGTCTCCGATGCTCTGAGTAGGAAGTCATTGTTTGCCTTGAGGGCTATGAATACTCAGTTGTCCGTGACTGACGATGGTTCGATTTTAGCCGAGTTGAGTGTAAAACCAATGTTTTTGCAAGAGATCTGCGAAGCTCAAAAAGGTGATAAAGAATTTCAAGCTAAAATAAATTAGTGTGAGACGAGTATGGAATCAGATTTCGGATTGGTTCAGATTGTTGTTTAATGTTTCAAGACAGAATTTGTGTACCAAAAAATGACGAGCTTATTCAGAAGATTTTACATGAGGCACATAGCAATTGTATGTCTATCCATCCGGGTAGTGTGAAAATGTACAATGACTTGAAGAAAATGTATTGGTGGTCGGGAATGAAAAGAGACATCTCAGAGTTTGTCTCTAAGTGTTTAATTTGTCAGCAAGTGAAAGCCGAACACCAAGTACCTTCGAGTTTACTTCAGCCCGTAATGGTTCCTGAGTGGAAGTGAGACCGTATTTCTATGGATTTTGTGTCTGGATTGTTGTTGACGCCAAAGAAGAAAGAAGTTGTATGGGTTGTGGTCGACAGGCTAACTAAGTCGGCTCACTTTATACCGGTATGTACCGATTATCCACTTGAGAAATTAGCCGATTTGTATGTTTCTGAAATTGTGAGGCTTCACGGAGTACCTTTTTCGATCATTTCGGATAGAGATCCGAGGTTCACATCACGATTTTAAAAAAAGTTACAAAAAGCTTTAGGGACAAAGTTGAATTTTAGCACGACTTTCCACCCACAAACCGATGGTCAGTCGGAAAGAGTAATTCAGATTCTTGAAGATATGTTGCGGTGTTGTGTTCTTGAGTTTCAAGACAGTTGGGAAAAGTACTTATCGTTGGTAGAGTTTGCCTACAACAATAGTTATCAGACGAGTCTGAAAATGGCACCTTATGAGGCTTTATATGGGCGTAAGTGCCAAACGCCCTTGTATTGGACCGAACTCAGAGAAAATCAGATACACGGGGTTAATTTAGTCAGAGAAACAGAAGAGAAAGTAAAAGTAATTCGTGGTTGTTTGAAAGCTTTTTCGGATAGACAGAAATCCTACGCGGACTTGAAATGGAAAGAGATTGAGTTTCAAGTAGGTGATAAGGTATTTTTGAAAGTATCCCCGTGGAAGAAAGTCCTCAGATTCGGTAGGAAAAGAAAATTAACTCCATGTTTTATTGGACCATATGAGGTAACTGAGAGAATTGGACCGGTAGCTTATTGATTAGCCTTGCCATTCGAGTTAGAAAAGATCCACGATGTATTCCATGTGTTGCGCCGTTATCATTCTGACCCATCGCATGTGATTTCACCAACAAAGGTTGAAATTTGTTCAGACATGGCCTATAGTGAAGAGCCGATTAAGATTTTAGATCAAGAGGTCAAGCAACTGAGAAATAAAAATATAGCACTAGTGAAAGTACTATGGCATAGACACGAAGTTGAAGAGGCCACATGGGAGCCCGAGGAAACTATAAGAGAGCAATACCCGACCTTTTTGCTAGTAAGATTTTCAGGGACGAAAATCCCTAAGGGGGAGAATTGTAACATCTTGATTTTGGGGCTAGAAGGAACAGTGGTTTCAGAATCACTAATCCGAGGTCGGAGAAAATTATTTTAATATTATTTTATGCGTTATAGCATGATTATATGAGTGCATAAAATTTTGGTGCATTAATTTTAGTGATTTCATGCTTAATTTTAAAAAAGGACTAAATCGCATAAAGTGCGAAAGTTTTATTCTACAAGCTAAAGGTGTCAAATAGCTATAGAATATTAAATTAGAGGTTCTTAATGGCAATTAGGCCCTTAGGAATGTGGTGGTCGGACATAGAGGACAAAGAAATGAAAATTTGGTCAAAGTGGTTGGGTATTTGGTGACTTAATTGACTAATAATAATAAAATAAAGAGAAAAGATATCATCTTTTCATCTTATTCATACTACCACTGAAATTTTCAACAAAGAGGGGCTTTGGAAAGCTTGAAAATTTTCAGCAACTTAAACATTTGCAAGTGTTTTTTATGGTCATTTTTGATAATTTTTGTACTTTTGGAACCCTTGTAGCTTAAGCTAGCTAATGAGGGGACTATTTTGCAAAATGGTTGAGAGTTTAGGGTTTTGCCATAAGAACATTAGTGTTGATTTCTGAATTTTTATGTAAGAAAATGAAACTTAGTTGTTAAATAAACAATTTTTGTGAAAGGAGTTTCCATGAAAACACCTAAAATGGACATTTTTGTAAAGGTTGTAAAATAGGTAGTAAATGTGTGAAATAATGGGATTTGTGAGTTGCTATAAGTTTAAAATAGATTCAGCTAGGCTTGGTCAATGAGGAAATTTGATGAAAATCATTTTACGAGCCTTGGGGCAAAATCGTAATTTTGTGAAAGTCTAGGGAAAAATGGTAATTTTGCCCAAATAGGAATTTTGGAATGACTTGATTAACGTGATGATTAAATGAGTGAATTTTATCATTTGAGATCAAGAAAAATGGGGTCCGGACTTGGACCAAGGGAAAACCAAAATAGTGGACTAAATCGAACTAGCTGCTCATATTTTGTATACCGAGGTAAGTTATACGTAAATGATACAACACTATTGTTATTACGTATTAAATAATTGATGTTGCATAAAATGTTTGATTATTTTTATGAGAATGCATGATGAAATATGATATGATATACTCTCGGTTGAACCTTACGAATTGATTGGATATCCAAGCCATGACATTTCAGTGATATGTGTACTAGTGTAAGACCATGTCTGGGACATGGCATCAGTCACATTTAGAAAGCCAGTGTAAGACCATGTCTGGGACATGGCATCAGCCACATTATGATAGCCAGTGTAAGACCATGACTGGGACATGGCAGCGTTGATATGTGAGTGCCAGTGTAAGACCATGTCTGGGACATGGCATCGACCTCGACATGTAAGCTAGTGTAAGACCATGTCTGGGGCATGGCATCGGCATTTTACCCTCTTGTGTGAGGCTTATCGGATATCCTTTGGTATTCCAATGGGTTTAATGAGTAAATTAAAAGCTTGTGTCAAAAGTGAGAAAAATTATGATTATGTTATAAGTGATACAGGTACTTACATGAGATTCATGAGAAATAAGTTCGAATTATGATGTATGATTAGTAAGGGTGAAAATGAGTAAGTTATGCCTTTATTCATTTAAGAATCATGTGCAAGTTTATAAAATGTTATGAGTATGACAATGTGTGGTAATTGTTGTTAATTATTTACCTATAACTTACTCAACTTTGTACTTTCTCCCTCTCATTTCCATTTTCTTATAGAGCCGCCAAGCTAGCTCGGGAAATCCAAGGATGTCGGAAGCTCGATCACACTATCAAACTGAACATTTGATATATTTAGATTTATCATTTATCAAGTGTCATATTGTTTTGGCCAAATGTGTTGGCTTGTTTTAAAGATGAATCATTTTTGTATAAGGCCATAGTTGATGGCTGGTGCTTATTATTGATATATAAAAATGATGATGTTTTTCTTGAATGTGCAAATTGCATGGTTGAGTAATTGGTATATTTATGCATGAAAGAGTAGGTTGCTTGATGTGGGTTATGTTGGTGCAAGTAGAGGTGGCAGAAAGGGCTTGGTAAATAGCCTTGTTTTCGTCCACATGGGAGACACACGGTCTACCCCATGGGCATGTGGTTTGGCCGTGTGTCCCCATGCATCTTAAGTTGGCAAAACAGAATGCCCAATAGTAACAACACGGGCTAAGGCATGGCCGTGTGTCTCAACCGTGTGGAAGACACGGCCATGGTACATGGGCAGGTGCCCAGGTCGTGCGAAGTCTACACTTGAATTTAGGAATTTAATTCGCCACATGGTCTAAGGACACGGGCGTGTGCCTTGGCTGTGTGACCTTATTGAATTGATGACGTCAGAAACAAAATTTTAAGGTTTTTGCACATGGGCCAAGACACGGGCGTGTGATGGCCGTGTGAGGGACACTGGCCATGGACACGGGTGTGTGTCAGGCCGTGTAAAAACTCTTGTAGGTTCGATTTGAGAAATAAATCCACACAGGCATGGGACATGGGTGTGTCCTTATATGCTTAGGCCGTGTGAGATACACTGCCCTTCAGCATGGCCATGTTATGTAGCCATTCCACACGGGCGTGTGCCCCTGTATTTAGTGACATTTTCCAAAGTTTTCCTAAGAACTTGATTTGATCCCGAAACTTTTCTAAGATGTATTTTGGGCCTCTGTAGGCCCATATTAAGAATGTTAAGAAAAGTTTTAAAAGTTTTAAAATTTGAGCGAACTTTTATGATTCGAAATTACGTGCATGCATGTGTTTAAGATAGGTAACGCCTCGTACCCTATCTCGACGTCGGATATGTAACATCCTGAATTAGGGGTTGTTTGGAAATTTAATTATTTGTTCCCATGTGTGTGTATGTGTGTGCTTGAAGAAATAAAATTTATGATTTATTTGGCATGTTTGGGGTCTAGAATTAAACCCGAGCTAGGCCTGACTTAGTATTAAAATTTTCTTTTTAAGTGTCTAAAAGGAGGGAGCTAGAAGATAGGGGTTAAGTATAAATTTGGGCGAATTATGGCACAAGGAATAGGCTTGGTACAGTTGGCTTGGCGCGTCTAAGGGGGGTTGCAAGGGAGGTCTTGGGTTCGATTCATGGGAGAAACAAGGGGGTGTATTACTATTTTTGGGGTTTTGCGTTAAAGGTAAAGGGGCCAGGAAAGAGGATTTTAAAATTTATTTGTGAAGGTTCATGGCATGAATGGCAGGTTGGTGGAGTGGCTTGGGGCGCATCTTGCAGCAAGGGACCTAGTTGGTCCTAGGTTCGAGTAGCTGGAGCGGAGTTTTGTGTTTTAATTTTTATATGCAATGCTGGGCTTTAGTAAGGAGGCTTTAAAAAATAAATGGTAAGGGTAAGGGACATGAAAGTCCAGGTGGTAAAGTGGCTCCCATGCACCACTTAGGAGTTGGAGGGGAAGAAGGGCGCAGGTTCGAATGGATGGGGGAGCATTTTGCGTTTTTTTTTTTAGTATATGCGGTGATGGGCTTAGGTAGGAAGGCTTTAAAATTTAATGGTGGGGTTTTATGACATGAAAGTCAGATTGGTGGAGTGGCTTGGGGCGCCACTTGTGGGTCTTGGCAAGGGACTCAAGTTCGAGTAGCATGGAAAGCACATGGGTTTTATTTTTGGTTTTGGCGTGAGACAAGGGAACTAGGGAGTGAGGTGTTAAAAGAGGTTTTGGGTGGATTATATCACAAATTAGCACTTTGGTCGAGTGGCCTGGGGCGTTGGAAGAAAGGGGCTGCGGCATGAGGTTCCAGGTTCGAACCATGGAAGCTGCAGTTGGGGTGTTTTATTTTTTTTTAGTTGATTTTGCAGCAAATTGGGCAGGCAGTGGACGGCACATGGGCATTTGGATGGGATAAAGATAAGCTTAGCATTTTGATTATTGAATTCGGCTGGAAGAAATTGATAAGCACATGGGTTATTTTTTTTATTATTTATTTGAAGAGGTGAAGGGATAATGAGGATTTTAATTTGATTTTTAATTAAATTATTATTTGAGTAATCCTTAAGAGTTGGCAAGAGAGAATTTAGGCATGTGAGCATTCAAATTATTTGAATAGTTTAAATTTAGTGGCCACGAGAAATTGTAGGTAGTTGTTGAATTTTAAACTCTTCAAATGAAGAGTGGACGGCAAGCATAGGGGTAGGGGAGGCCGAATTCTTTTAGTTTCGGCTAGCAACTCTTTTGTTTCATTCTTTCTTTAACCTTTCTTCAAAAACCGAAAATACTCTCCCTTAGATTTTCTTTTCTCTTCTCAACTCCCTTGACCGAATCTCCTTTTCCATTTCTTCTTCATCTTCTCTTTTCACTCCAACTCAACCTAGATTTATTGTGATAGTCAACCATAGCCGAATTCCCTTTTTCCTCTTCTTGTTTTGGCCGAATATTGAACAAGGGTGGAGGCTTTCTTTTAATCGATTTTTGGAAGGTAAGTGTGCCGAAACTTTCTTTTCCATACTCTTGATGCCCTGTCATTATGGTTGAATGAGAAAGGGTCGAAATATATTGATGGATGACTAATGAGTGTGCCATGGTTTTAAGGGCAAATTAAGATTTCGGGATTTGTTTGGAAATCAAATCCGTTCAAGGTAAGGTCGTAAAAGAACCTCTGATATTACTTGGTTTGGCCGAATAGGCCTAAGTCCCTAACCATGCTTTTTGGTCGATTATAGGACAAGAGATCTAGCGTTATAGATCGGCTTTTCGGGATCTAGGAGTTTCGATAGTAACAGGTGTGTAAGATCTCTATACACACTTTATTAATTTACATGCTATTATTATTTACCTTAGATCTTTTGGTTGTGATTAGCTTGTGGCATAATCATGGATTTCGGGTAAGCCCCCTAACTTGTAATTTTTATATGTTTGCATGCCATCACATGATGTTTAATACTATGACATGATATATGAAATTTGATGTGTAAGCATGTGATGGTGGGATTGATGAGAGGAGGGGGATGAACTATGGACTGTCGTCAGTGGTTTTGGCCACAAGATGGGTTGGCCCCATCAGACTATTTGTGACCTATGGTCATCAGTGGTTTTGACCACAACGATTAACTATTTTGCAACTAAGTCCCAGTGGTTTGGTACCACCAGTGGTTTTGACCACATTTGATATATTGTGACCTATGGCCATTAGTGGTTTTGACCACACGATGGGTTGGCCCCATCATTTGAATTGTGACTTTAAGTCATCAGTGGTTTTGACCACACGGGGTAGAAAAGGAGTATGGATGGCTAGTTGGGTTGCATGAGCATGTTTATTAATGAATGGTGTATGAGATGTATTTTTTTTCCGGGTGGGGGATTTACACACTGAGTCTCGGTGACTCACCCCTTCCCTTAACATTTTGCAGATGGGTAGATCGCGGAGATGGAGCTGGACTGACTCGAGGTGGCCATGCAGTGGAAATTTTAATTAGACGAATTTGCATTTTGTTTTATTTTATTTAATGTTGGTTTTATTTTAATTACGTTGTAATAAGGCCCTTAGACATATTTTTATTATTCTATGTTTTGGATTAATTTGTTAAATTATTTCCTAACATTAAATTGAGTACACGTGGTTTCTAAAATTTTAAATCGCAAAAAAATGTTTTATCGTGCCATCGGGCACACCTGAATCGGTAACAATCTAGCTTAATAAATATTTTTTTTAAAATAAACCTAAGTATGGATTTTATACACCTCAAATGCTTTAAACAAAATAACTATCTTTTAACAAAAAGATAATTCGACTTAAAAGAATTTTCAAAGATGTTTTCTCTGTAGCACACCAAATTCGGTCGTAGTGTTTGGGCCGGGTTTGGGGTGTTACAAATTGGTATCAGAGCCAGGTTCAAAGCTCGGCTGTGGGGGCCCAAGGCCCAAAATGTTTTAGTAGGCCTTTGAGAAATATTTTTGGTTCTGAATAGCATGGCACCGAGTCTCCGGCACCTATCCGCCCAGGTAAGTACTCCTAACTTCTGTATGATTTATTTTCTGTAGATGGGTAGGAAGCATGGAACGTAGATAGTGATAAGTACTTTAAACCTTAGGATTAGTTTACCCCAACAAGGACATAAAACTTTAAAAGCCTAATTAAACAAACCTAGGACCAAGTCGCCGAGTTAGGGTGTGGTAACCTTGGTGCGCATGTCTAGGATTGGATCCGGAAGAGCTTAGTACTTAAGCAGTCCTCGTGACTCACCTCCTCTTCACGGGATTCCTACCTGGTGCGTAGCTTCGGTTCACCCTAACCAAGAGGACTCGGTCATAGGCTAAACACAATAAATAAAACCCGAAAGGGATTAGCCATGTTTTATGGAAACTCTAGTTTTAAAATCACTAAAATACTTCTTTTAAATAGTAGGACAAATTTATTTTTGGAGACCTTCAAAATATTCCCGGTTTACCAAAATTACCAAAATGCCCCTAGTGGCGAAATTACGAAAATGCCCTTGATTTCTAAAATTACCAGACTACCCCGATTTCAATAAAATTTTCTCACTTTACAAAAGTATCCGAAAATTTGTATTTCAAAATATATACCCTGACTTTTGGAATTTACGAAATTACCCCTGATCGACAAGATTACCAAAATACCCCTGGTTTCCAAAATTTTGTCATACCTTTAATTTGAGAAATCTTTGAAAAGAACCCTCTAGTTTTGGAAATTTCAAAATGTTCTGAATTACGAAAGTTTTAAAAAAAAATCTCTGATTTATTACGAAAATACCCTTGTAGGAAAATGACGAAAATACCCCTGGGATAGAAACAGGACAGAAATGTCCGATGAGTGAATAAGTAGGTATGGAAAGGTATTAGGGAATGGATGTGCTCTTCTGTGTGAACTAGGGCAGAAGACTTAAAACATTGTTTGATCGAAAGAATCCCTATTAAACTTTTCATAAAATTTCTTCGCGGATAAACAAGTGGAACAAATGACTAACCCATAAAAATGTCTTAATCAGATTAAAGCGCGATAGTTAAGATGAGTTCTAGAGGTCGTGGACATCCACCGCGTGGCCGTGGTAGGGGTAGGATGACCTTGTCGGAACCAGCAAGGTCTGGTCATGGGTCTGGTAATGAGATGCCGGATCTGCCGGCGGTGGAAACTGAATTTCAAGATCAGACCGGTGGTAATGATGTCGTATCTCAAGCTGTATTACGGGTACTAGAACGAGTTGCTGAGGCTGGCGCGGGTGCAGGAGCCCGTAAGTCTGTAGTTGAACGACTCCGGGCTAACGGAGTAGAAGTATTCAGAGGAGTTTCTGGAGTGGCGCCCAGTGCGGCGGAGTATTGGTTGGAATCCACTGAAAGGATTATGGGTGATTTGGATTTCACCGCTGAGGAGAAGTTGAAGGGTATCATCTCCTTGCTTCGGGATGAGTCCTATCAGTGGTGGCTCACCGTAAGGGATGGAACGGTGGCAGAAAATCTCACATGGGAATTCTTCAGGGAAGCTTACCAAAAGAAGTATATTGGAACTAGCTATGTAGACGCACAGCGAAAGGCTTTCTTGAACCTGGTTCAGGGAAATAAGTCAGTGGCGGAATATGAGGCCAAGTTCCTCCGGTTGAGTAGGTATGATCGTAGTATGGTGGGTACCGAGCATGAACGTTGTGTTAGATCCGAAGATGGGCTGAGAGATGAGCTGAGAATGATGATAGCTCCACAGCAGGAGCGGGAGTTTGCTGTCCTAGTAGAGAAATCAAAGGTTGCTGAAGAGGTAAGACAGTCTGTTAAGCGGAACCAAGAGCGGAATTGGAATAAGAGGAGCTCGGAACCTTCAAGGTTCTCGGGTAATGAACAGAAGAGGATGAGGTTTGATGGGTCGAATCAAGCTGCTAGGCCTGCTGCTGCTACTAATCCTCAATAGCCGCCACGGTGTGATAAGTGTGGCAAGTTTCACAAAGGGGAGTGTTGGAATGGTAATCGATGATGTTTTGAGTGTGGATCGTTCGATCACCGTGTAAGGGATTGTCCTCGGAAGTTAGCTAAGAATCAACCAGAGGGTCAGAACCGTGCTCATGTTAGAAATGAAGGACCACCACAGAGGGGTCGAGGTGCAGCTAGAGGTAATGATAATGGTAACGGGCGTGGCCGAGGTGCTGAAGGTGCAGAGGCGAGGCAACCAAGGTTGGTTTATGCAGTTGGCCGTCGCGAGAAGGAAGATGTGCCAGACATGACAACGGGTAAGTTTCTTATCTTTGGAATACCCTCAATTGTCTTGGTTATGGTTACGTTAATTCACTCTTAGGTTGCTAGTAAAGTGTAGGGAACTTGGATTATGAACATAGGGAATGTTTCTAGGAAGTATGATAGTTCTTTAAGATCAGAGTGCGCAGCAGTAGCGTAGTGTGATGAGTTAAGGATGCACGATTGGACGATAGTAAGTAATTTCGAGGACGAAATTATTTTAAGGGGGTAGAATTGTAACATCCTGAATTAGGGGTTGTTTGGAAATTTAATTATTTGTTCCCATGTGTGTGTGTGTGTGTGCTTGAAGAAATAAAATTTATGATTTATTTGGCATGTTTGGGGTCTAGAATTAAACCCGAGCTAGGCCTGACTTAGTATTAAAATTTTCTTTTTAAGTGTCTAAAAGGAGGGAGCTAGAAGATAGGGGTTAAGTATAAATTTGGGCGAATTATGGCACAAGGAATAGGCTTGGTACAGTTGGCTTAGCGCGTCTAAGGGGGGTTGCAAGGGAGGTCTTGGGTTCGATTCATGGGAGAAATAAGGGGGTGTATTACTATTTTTGGGGTTTTGTGTTAAAGGTAAGGGGGCCAGGAAAGAGGATTTTAAAATTTATTTGTGAAGGTTCATGGCATGAATGGCAGGTTGGTGGAGTGGCTTGGGGCGCATCTTGCAGCAAGGGACCTAGTTGGTCCTAGGTTCGAGTAGCTGGAGCGGAGTTTTGTGTTTTAATTTTTATATGCAATGCTGGGCTTTAGTAAGGAGGCTTTAAAAAATAAATGGTAAGGGTAAGGGACATGAAAGTCCAGGTGGTAAAGTGGCTCCCATGCGCCACTTAGGAGTTGGAGGGGAAGAAGGGCGCAGGTTCGAATGGATGGGGGAGCATTTTGCGTTTTTTTTTTTTTAGTATATGCGGTGATGGGCTTAGGTAGGAAGGCTTTAAAATTTAATGGTGGGGTTTTATGACATGAAAGTCAGATTGGTGGAGTGGCTTGGGGCGCTACTTGTGGGTCTTGGCAAGGGACTCAAGTTCGAGTAGCATGGAAAGCACATGGGTTTTATTTTTGGTTTTGGCGTGAGACAAGGGAACTAGGGAGTGAGGTGTTAAAAGAGGTTTTGGGTGGATTATATCACAAATTAGCACTCTGGTCGAGTGGCCTGGGGCGTTGGAAAAAAGGGGCTGCGGCATGAGGTTCCAGTTTCGAACCATGGAAGCTGCAGTTGGGGTGTTTTATTTTTTTTTTAGTTGATTTTGCAGCAAATTGGGCAGGCAGTGGACGGCACATGGGCATTTGGATGGGATAAAGATAAGCTTAGCATTTTGATTATTGAATTCGGCTGGAAGAAATTGATAAGCACATGGGTTATTTTTTTTATTATTTATTTGAAGAGGTGAAGGGATAATGAGGATTTTAATTTGATTTTTAATTGAATTATTATTTGAGTAATCCTTAAGAGTTGGCAAGAGAGAATTTAGGCATGTGAGCATTCAAATTATTTTGAATAGTTTAAATTTAGTGGCCACGAGAAATTGTAGGTAGTTGTTGAATTTTAAACTCTTCAAATGAAGAGTGGACGGCAAGCATAGGGGTGGGGAGGCCGAATTCTTTTAGTTTCGGCTAGCACCTCTTTTGTTTCATTCTTTCTTTAACCTTTCTTCAAAAACCAAAAATACTCTCCCTTAGATTTTCTTTTCTCTTCTCAACTCCCTTGACCGAATCTCCTTTTCCATTTCTTCTTCATCTTCTCTTTTCACTCCAACTCAACCTAGATTTATTGTGATAGTCAACCATAGCCGAATTCCCTTTTTCCTCTTCTTGTTTTGGCCGAATATTGAACAAGGGTGGAGGCTTTCTTTTAATCGATTTTTGGAAGGTAAGTGTGCCGAAACTTTCTTTTCCATACTCTTGATGCCCTGTCATTATGGTTGAATGAGAAAGGGTCGAAATATATTGATGGATGACTAATGAGTGTGCCATGGTTTTAGGGGCAAATTAAGACTTCGGGATTTGTTTGGAAATCAAATCCGTTCAAGGTAAGGCCGTAAAATAACCTCTGATATTACTTGGTTTGGCCGAATAGGCCTAAGTCCCTAACCATGCTTTTTGGTCGATTATAGGACAAGAGATCTAGCGTTATAGATCGGCTTTTCGGGATCTAGGAGTTTCGATAGTAACAGGTGTGTAAGATCTCTATACACACTTTATTAATTTACATGCTATTATTATTTGCCTTAGATCTTTTGGTTGTGATTAGTTTGTGGCATAATCATGGATTTTGGGTAAGTCCCCTAACTTGTAATTTTTATATGTTTGCATGCCATCACATGATGTTTAATACTATGACATGATATATGAAATTTGATGTGTAAGCATGTGATGGTGGGATTGATGAGAGGAGGGGGATGAACTATGGACTGTCGTCAGTGGTTTTGGCCACAAGATGGGTTGGCCCCATCAGACTATTTGTGACCTATGGTCATCAGTGGTTTTGACCACAACGATTAACTATTTTGCAACTAAGTCCCAGTGGTTTGGTACCACCAGTGGTTTTGACCACATTTGATATATTGTGACCTATGGCCATTAGTGGTTTTGACCACACGATGGGTTGGCCCCATCATTTGAATTGTGACTTTAAGTCATCAGTGGTTTTGACCACACGGGGTAGAAAAGGAGTATGGATGGCTAGTTGGGTTGCATGAGCATGTTTATTAATGAATTGTGTATGAGATGTAACAGACCAATTTTGACCTTAACCGGAACGGTGGTTTCGGGACCACGAATCCGAGCCTGTGGGATATTATAATATTATGTTTGTGTTTATTATGTGTGTTTTTAGTGAGTGTAAAAAAATTTCGTAGAAAATTTTGGCTATCTAAGTGCCTAATTTGCTAAGAAGGCTTAAATTGCAAGAAGGATTAATGTAGTGGGCATTAATAAAAAGGGAGCTAAGTGAATTGTCCATAAAACATAAGGATTTGCATGTCAATTTTCCCCCTTTAAACAAGGTGGACGGCAAGCATGCATATATGCTCTCTTTTTTATATTTTTGTATGACATTTAGGCAATTTTATATTAAGCATGCTAGGATTATATACTTTTTAATTATACATTTTGATTTTTAGTAAAAATTAAAAGAAAAGCATGCTATAATTTATGGAAAAAGAGAAAAACAAAAAAAAAAATTCTCTCATCCTTCCTCCCTTCTAGCCGAATTCTACTTTGAAGAGAAGAGAAGAACTTTCATCTTCTTCAATCGGCCCTTGCATGTGTTAGTATAGGTAAGAGTTTGAACTTCACCTTAATAATTTATCTTGACATGGCTTGGATTCTTGATTATTTCTCTTTGGAAAACAAGCAAAACTTGTTAAGTTAGTAGGATGAGATTCGGCCATGCATGTGGGAATCAAGATAAGAGTTGAATCTTAGCTTGATAGCCAACCCTTAGATTTTGTTGATTTCTTTAAGCATTAGGGAAAAACAAGTAAAGTTTTGTGATGCCATGCATGAGGAAGTTCGGCCATGGGGGGGGGGAAGGGTTATAATTTGAGCTAAAAATAAGCTTAGATAGTATAAGAAGAAATAGCTTGAACTCGTAAGAAAGCTTTGTCGATTTTTGGCTTGAAGATACCTTCATATTTGGCCGAATATGGGGTTGAACATTCATGAAAATAATTCCTTCTTGTGTTTGGATGTTCGGCCATCCACATATAATGAAGTTAACCTTAGATTAATTGTTATATGTGATGTGTTAATTGTTGGGTGAACTAAGTATAAGACTTGAGTATTTGAAATAAAATAGTGTAAGGAGTAAAATAGATGGAAAGAAGAGCTAAAAAGAGAATTCTAAGAATCTAAGGGCCATTCGGCCATGTAGAAGAAATCCACATAGGTTGAATTGGAGTAGTCAAATGCATGAAATTAGAATGGTTATTTAGCTTGTTGCTAGGTTGCATGTTGAAGAAAATGCATGGGGGTTATTGACATATTCGGCCATATGAGAGAATGAATTTGAGCTATGGTATTTAGTGATATATGTATAATTACATAAAAATTTATGTATGGCAATAAATATGAAAGTAGGTTGTAAGTTAAAACGTATCAAGGAAAGCACTACCAAGGTGTTCCTTAATAATTTTGAATGTATTTGAACAAATAGAGGATAAATGTCGAATGTAAATGTTTATGTCTTGGGATTATTATTTTTATGATTTTGCTTTCGAATTAAATGGAAGTGTGGGTTAATTGGTTTAAATTGAACCAAATTAGATCAAGATCAACAGGAGAAAAAGTTGGAGCGAGGAAAAGCTAAGCTAAACGAATAGTTGAAGATTTTGAATCTATCTACTCCTAAGGTAAGTCCCTTAGTTAAATCATGTCAAAGAGTTAAGTATGGTTATCTTGACTATTAAAAATTTATGAATGCTAATGTCTAATTATATCATGGCCGAATGTATATGGACATATTGGTTGATGATTTAAGTTGAGAATGTGATGGAAATTATTTTGGCGAATGCAAGGTGAATAAGTAAGTTTTGAGCTACCTTATATCTAAAGACTCTTTACATATCTAGTGAATGATATAAATTGTATAAGCTTGGTATAAATCCATGAGTTGGTCGATTGAAATAGTGATGGATTTGATCGATTTCAAATTTATTAAATGCAATGGTAATAAAGGTGTATGATTCGATATGTATAGTGAAAATGTGAAAAGCATGTAAAGATATTTTGACATTCGGGCTTTTATGCCTAGCAGGCCTCGTGCCGGTGTTATCTATCGGGCTTTTACGCCTAGCAGGCCTCGTGCCGGTGTTATCTATCGGGCTTTTACGCCTAGCAGGCCTCGTGCCGGTGTTACCTATCGGGCTTTACGCCTAGCAGGCCTTGCGCCGGTGTTACTTTTCAGGCTGTTACGCCTAGCAGGCTTGATGCCGGTGATGAAATTTACCTAAGAGGAGTTTAATCCTTGTCAAGACAATTTAGAATTGAATTGTCAAGAATATGGCTCGGGTAAGTAGGTAAGGTATGTTGTGTTAAGTATTACTTGTGCCAAATTGTCATTGGTGAATGTAATTTGACGGAAGTCGAGCTTAGAACATGCTATTATGGGACAATTGATTTGCATGTATGACTGCTATGAAAGTAGGTTTCGAATTATTAATATTTGACCTTGTGTAAACTAGTTGCTTAGTTGTTTATGTAGAATGCCACATATGTATTGTTTTTTTTCGTAAATAATTAAATGTTTTAATTTCTATGAGTTGGGACTTACTAAGCTAGTAAGCTTAATCGTGTGAGATGTTCCTTTGTTTTATAGATTAGGAGCAGGCCACAAGCTCACCGGGATCGTTGGAAAGTCGCTCACACTATCAACCTACATTTTGGGTACTCCTTCATTTTGGGTTGGTCTTTAAAAGAAGGCATGTATAGGATAGACTTGGTTTGTTTTGAGGAAATTTTACGGTTCACTTGTAAACACTAAAAGAATAGCCATGCGAAAATGGCTAAAATTTTTGTTAAGCACGTTGGGTGTTTTGATGTAAGTTGGTTCATGATGGCAATGTCCATGCATTCCTAAACAAGTTAATCGTTTTACTAAGGAAATGTTTGAATATAAATTTAATCCTTGAAATTTTGAAGTAAGGAGATTCGGGTAGGAGCTAGTTTATTTTTGAAATAAAACAGCATGTAGCAGCAGCAGTGACGCGAGTTAGAAAAATCACCAAAAATAGGGTATATTGAAGTAAAAGGTGAATGAGACCTGGAATTAAACCTTATCGTGTCTATTTTTACATGAAAGAAACAGAGTAGGCAAAAGACTCATACATTATGAGATAATTTAGTTTTAGTGAGACCTGCTCTGAATGAATTCGTGAGTCACTGTTCTGTTTTAGAAAAATTGTCATAAATCGTACAAAAATAATTAGGAAGCATGGTTTATATGTGTAGAATCCTAAATGAGTCTACTTTTCATTGGTATAAATAAGAACACCATTGGAAAATTGTGCAATCAGATAACTGCAGTTTTATAAGGACAGGTCAGAACTGTCCAGCTGTGTAATAAGGGTAACTTTGAAGAATAAACTGTACTAATTGGCCACATGAAAAATTCTAGAAAAATTATGGTGAATAGATATATGAGTCTACTTTCAAGGAAAATTTACGGATCTGAATTTCGAATTTTGTAACTCGAGTTATAGCTGAATTAGTCGACACAACGCAGTTTGACAGCTTTAAGATTTACATGTACTGAACTAGAAGTCAAGTCTAGTAATGCCTTTTGCTCAACTCCGGCGACGGTACCGGGTACGGGGTGTTACATGAGATGTATTTTTTTTCCGGGTGGGGGATTTACACACTGAGTCTCGGTGACTCACCCCTTCCCTTAACATTTTGCAGATGGGTAGATCGCGGAGATGGAGCTGGACTGACTCGAGGTGGCCATGCAGTGGAAATTTTAATTAGACGAATTTGCATTTTGTTTTATTTTATTTAATGTTGGTTTTATTTTAATTACGTTGTAATAAGGCCCTTAGACATATTTTTATTATTCTATGTTTTGGATTAATTTGTTAAATTATTTCCTAACATTAAATTGAGTACACGTGGTTTCTAAAATTTTAAATTGCAAAAAAATGTTTTATCGTGCCATCGGGCACACCTGAATCGGTAACAATCTGGCTTAATAAATATTTTTTTTTAAAATAAACCTAAGTATGGATTTTATACACCTCAAATGTTTTAAACAAAATAACTATCTTTTAACAAAAAGATAATTCGACTTAAAAGAATTTTCAAAGATGTTTTCTCTGTAGCACATCAAATTCGGTCATAGTGTTTGGGCCGGGTTTGGGGTGTTAAAGGATACGGGTAAGCGGTGTTATATTCAGACACTGTTTCGTAAGTTGTAAACCAATCCCGATTGGGACTCATGTGGAAGGTGCAGCCTGAATCAAGTATCCACTCCTCGCTCACTTTAGAATTGTTGACAGAAGCGACTAGAAGTTCACCGTCACTGTAGTCTTCTACAACATCAGCTTCACCAGAATTTTCTAATTGTTTTCCCTTTTGATTCGCAGCCTCCCTTTTAATCTTGTTCTGTAGCTTATAGCATGTAACACCCCTAACCCGTATCTGTCGCCAAATTAGGGTTACGAGGAATTACCTATCATAACATAACCCCAAACAAGCATTCATAAATAAATAATTATATACTAATAATAGTTTTATATAGACATGTCATATTACTTTAATACTAGCTTGAATCAAATGAACTTCTATTGCCCAATTATCGAATACCTAATTCATTATTAGACCTATTACAATTATAACACATTCCATCATAGATGAACCAACTTCATATATAAACATTTCATACTAACTTTCACATAATTACATATCAAACATATACCTATCATTTATTTTATCAAATGTTGAAACCAACTAACATCCATCAAAACTAAACTACTTATTTATTAATATACAATAAGATCGAATTATACAAATATGTATATACATTTCATGCATAACATTCACTAATCGCATGGTCATAACCGATTGCATAATAGGTAATAATGAACTTTCATAGCGTACTTTAAACATTAACTTATATATCACTAAGGTCACGGTCACAATTTTCGCAACTAATGTGTAACTCAATAATCAATCAACCATATAACCAAGCATCAATCACATACACATCATGAAACATACCTTCATCATAACATAATAACATGACCGAATTCACATAAGCCCAAAATATCATGTTTTACCCATTTTCTCATGGCATACATGAACACATATATTTATATATATATATATATACACACACACACATCATTTGTAACCTCTCAAAAGATAATATAACTTATACATGCCATTATTACAAAAGATCAACTTTAATAAGGTACCAAATAGTAGTTGATAGTGTGCTTGGCTTCGACAAGGATCCCCTAGTACGAGCTTAAACTTCAAAACCTATAAATAGTCAAATGAAATCAACGGTAAGCTAACTTAGCTTAGTAAGTTATAAGCAATGGTTTTTATGAACAACAATTTAATAATCAAACTTTAGTTGAATCAACTCCATCATAAAAGAGCTCATAATCGTATACATATGTAACCAAATTAATATGCAAACCTTACCTAATCCCATATGCCTCAAAACCACATATTTTCATACCATATGTTCATTTTGGGTAAGTTCGTTAATTATTAAATACGTCTCGTCCTATAATTTCATAAAGTAAGAGTAACTTTCCTCGTTAATACCATGCTATCCATGATATCATGCATCACTTTCATAAGTAATATTTCTTGGTATCTCCATTCATTAGTCATTGTTCGGATGGATCCGTAACTCCACACACTTAGTGTAATTTATGCAACGTATCGCACACTTAGTGCCGTTGCTTGAAAAAGGGCACACTCAGTGCCGTACCTTAGTAATGTATCGCACACATAGTGCCATTACTATTTTATCCGTACACGCAGTGCCATTCCCTAGTAATGTATCGCACACATAGTGCCATTACTATTTTATCTGCACACACAGTGCCATACAACCGATTTCGCACACACAGTGCTCGGTGTAATAAATCGCACACACAGTGCCCATTAACTAATCTCCTTTTCTTGATCGCATTATACACATATATAAATATTCACCTTTAGTACATATGTCATACCCATATACCCATATTCGAATCAAATCCTTCTTTCTATCTATTCATCACATTCGGCCTCATTCATATAATCATATAGTTAATTATTCAATCACAACCATCACCTATTTCAAGGTCCACATTTAATTACTACTCGATCCATAATTATATAACCAACCCAAATATATCAATTCCATGCATAATTTAACACACATTCGGCTTGTACATATATTGAATCCCATACTATGTCACATTCGGCAATTTGTATATCAATATACTTATTTCATCTAATCAAGAGATTTATATAAATAATTACATGTACATGATAACATCACATTCGACCAACACATATAAAATTGCTATATATCATTCGGCAATTGAGATCCTAATTCATAAAATTCAATTGAGAATGTGCATTTCACTATAATAATTATTTGCTTAAATTTAATTGCTTATAAACTTACCTCGGAAGTCGATGAGTTAGGGTTTCCCGGCTATTCGTTTAATTTCGCTTTTCCCCGATCCGGTTCTAGTTCTTTCCGTTCTTGATCTAAATAATTTCAAAATGAGCTCATTCAAATAGAATTTCGTTCATTTTAGCTCAAAACACATAATTGAGCAATTTTCCAATTTATCCCACATGCTTTGCATTTTTACTATTTAATCCAATTTTTACTAAATACAAAATATGCCAAGTTTACAAATTTTGAGCTATGGCTGAATGTTCCTTAGGCTTATTCAAGTCCCCATATTTCATAATTTCTACAATCTAGGCCCTCAATCTACTATTTTTAAAATTTAGTCCTAAATGCTCTATTTAATCAAAATTTTCTAACACAAAATGTAGTACCCTAACACATATTTTTTATTTGCCACCATCAACCAATATAAAACATAGCATACATCAATGGCCGAACGTTGAACATGCATCAAAATAAAAAATTTCAACATGGGTTTGATAGTACTCAAGACAATGAACTCAAAAATGCAAAAATTTTCAAAAAAATCAAGCTCAAATACCAACCTTAATATGACATGCAATGGCCGAATAATGAAAGCTTAAGTTTTCTCTTCTCCCTACTAAGTTTCGGCAATGAAGAACCAAAGATGAACACCCACTAACTCTTTTATGTTTCTTTATTTTAATCATATTACAAAATATTAATATAATATCATTTACTAAAACAATTAATTAAATATATAAAACCATCATCATACCGTCCACTCACTTAGTTTTAGGGTAATTTACCATGCAAGTCCACTCATGCAAGAAAACAAGTCAATTAAATCACCCAATTAAAATAAAGGCTACTTTTACCATTTAAACAATTTAGTCCTTTTTCTTAAATTGAACACACATACTGAAAAATTTACCCACATTATTTTAACACAGGTTCAAACACATATCACATATATCAAATATAGTATAAAAATATTTTTTTTCTAATTCGGATTCGTGGTCCCGAAACCACTGTTTCGATTAGGGTCATATTCGGGCTGTTACACAGCACCTAGATTTAATGTGCCCTTTTTTCTTGCAGAAGTTACAAGTAGACTTCGATATACCCTTAGATTTACCGCTAGGATTTCGTTCTTGTGTCCTTCCACAATCATTATCAGCATTCCGATCTTGTCTCCCATGAACAATGAGACCCTCTCCCTGAGAGTCGGGTTTAACTACAAGATGCTTCATCTTATCATACGAGGTCAAAGAATCATAAACTTCATCAACTGTGAGAGACTCGTGGCTATATAAAATCGTGTCTCTAAAGGTTGAATAAGACGGGGTCAACGAACAAAGTAGAATCAACCCTAGACCTTCCTTATCATAATGAACTTCCATGGCCTCCAAGTTTGAGAGAATTTCTTTAAACAATGTTAAGTGTTTGTGTATAGATGCACCTTCCTCCAAACGATGAGCATATAGATGCTGATTCATATGCAACTTGCTTGTTAGAGTTTTCGCCATACATATTTGTTCCAGCCTCTTCCATAATGCTGTGGCGGTCTTCTCCTTCATCACATCCTGGAAAATTTCATTGGACAAATGCAGATGTAATTGTGTTAACGCCTTTCGATCCTTACACTTCTTCTCTTCATCTGTTAATGTCGAAGGCATTTTATCTATCCCTAGCAGGGCATCCTCCAAATCCATCTGCGCAAGAACTGCTTGCATCTTAATCTGCCACAACACAAATCTGGTGTCGGAATCCTACAGCAGAATTTCATACTTCAAAGACGCCATTACCGTGATCGAGATGAACAACCCGGAAACTCGGATACCAATTTGTGAAAAATAAAATAGAATGTCGGTAATGACAATATATCGTAAAGAAAAGAGAAATAAAATAAAGAACACACAGATTTTACGTGGAAACCCTTTCGGGAAAAAACCACGAGCAGAGGAGAAGAAAATTCGCTATGTCGAATTCTAATTAATTACAAGAGGAATAGATTATGTCTATTTATAGGCTTGTAAAGCCATATTCTAATATGAGTGTAGTAAGATTGAAACACCTTATTCTAATCAATATAAAATAGATGGAGTTTAATAAGGTTTAAAAAAAAACCTTATTCTAAAATAAAATAAAAGAAGTGTAGTTCTATATGGATTTTACTTTTATTTTATTTTACCACTGTTTTTTATTTAAATGAGGATTCCAGTCACTTAATTCTAACAATAAAAATATATTTTTATAATATTTATTCTTCTTTTAATAATTTTGATACTTTTTAAATTTTTAAAATAATCTTTTGAATTTTTTTAATATTTAAAAATTTAATTGCTAACGTGATATCCACGTGTATGCCACATTAGTAAAGTTAGCAAACGTTCACTTTTTATCTATTTTGGGGTGATTTGACAAACAACGAGACTTTAAGGGCTAGATAAGGCGAAAAATCAAATTGAGGGCTAAAATGACCTTTTTTATAAAGTCGGAAGTCAAATAAATAATTATGCCATATATATATGAATGGTTTGTGTATTACATTTGCTTTTAACAACTTTAAAAGATTTATCATCTTAATATCAACTTAAAATAAATTTTTAAATGATTATTTAAATGATTATGATATTAATTTAATTATTTAGTTCACTTTATAAATGTATAAATAAATCTAAAAGCATTTATTATAATTGTTGTGAAAAAGAAAACAAGAATTTCAATATTAGAATTTTTTGAGTCCAAAACAAGATAATATTCTTTTTTGGACAAACAAAGATCAAATTTGTTAGGGGAAAAAAACCTCCAAATCAAACCGAATTGAATTGAAATTATCAATTTTAGATATTTCAATTTTCACTCAATATAGTTTTGATTTTGGTTTCAAAAGTAAAAAATCGAATTGAGTGGTTTAGTTCAATCTTTATCTAAAAACTGAACTAAATCGAATCGAATATACCCCCTACTAGTCACCTGCCCAGTCATCAACTTCAGTCATTTGTTTTGTTTTTCTTTTAAATCAGATTGTTGATACGAACAATAACTTAACATACAGTAAAGATGTATCACTCTTGTAGTTGAAGACGTAGAATAGATTTGCTAAAATTTATCCAAATCTCAAAATAATGATGTACACCTAACCAAGGCAGGTAAGATGGTGGGGCTAATTGAAGCAAATAACCAACTAGCATGAGCAATATCTTGTTGTTTATACGCTAGATAGATCAGATTCTCAATCTTATTGCCAGATTCATTCATTAAAATCTCTTGGATATTCATAGCACTTTTAATGTATTTGTTTAAAGAATGACTTACAACAATGAAGTAAAATTGTTGCCATAGCAAGTAATTGGTTCAATCTAGCAAAATCATAATAATCTTATTGTAGAATGGGTTGGTACCTTGAGTTGCAAACAACATTTGAGAATCATCTCCTGAATGCACACTGAGTTTATAAATGTTATAATTTAGCCTAACAAATGAAAGTGATGATCTTAAAATCAACTCTAGCAACAAGCTTACTCAAACCCCAATTCAATAATGTCCAATTCTAGCTCTGATACTATGATGGATAACACACAAACAATATGAAAATATAAAAAATATACAAAAAAGAAATGAAGAAAGAACAAAATTTGATATATTTATTTGTATTTGCAAAACTGAAAATTTGTTTATACAAATATTAGTATTTATAACCCAACTATCACACTCTTAACTATTATGAACTAACTATCAACAACCTTTAACAAACTTACTGCTACTTAGTTACACTAACTAAACAATAATTAATTCTCTAACATATATACATATGTAAGACCCATAATTTGCCTAGGCCAATAAAATGGTTCATAAACAGTCCATTTACAAACAAACCCCAATACAAATTACCCCAACCCATTTCTACAACCAAATAAACCAACCCAATTAAACCAAACCCGAGTAGCCCAACATTAACTAAGCCCAAAAGTCCCCAAACCAAAACAACCCAAACCAATTAAAGCCTAAACCTAACCAAATTAAAATCAGCCCAATACCAAGCCCAGCAGACCCTAGCCCGAAATCAAAATCAGAAAACCCCTAATTCTCCCCTAAACCTAGCTATTGCCACCTCTGCCCTCTGCCCTCTTACCACTGCAGCACCGCCTCTCCACCACCACCATCATTTCATCATTGCCACTTGCACCTGCAAAAATAAATAGAAAAGACAGGTTATCAAATAAGTTGTAAAAAATGGCTGTAAAAAGCCAATCTAAATCTATTTGTAAGGACTTTCGAACATCAATACAAAAAAATAATAATAGAGATTTCAAATACAAACACTTGCAAGCATAGATTAAACACAAAAAGAGCAGAGATTAACACTAAAAAACTACTAAAAATCAAAACCGAAAACAAGAGAGGTGATCTTTTTTCCTTTTATTATTTTCGAAGCTTTCTTTTTTTCTTCTTTTGTTCTTTTCGGCATATATATATATATATATACATATACTATTATTAGAAAAATAAAAAAAACAAAAAAATTTAAAATTTTACCTTTTGGGGGCGCCGGCCGCCTTGTACGGCGTCGCTGACGACAGATCCCGCGGCGGAGCCCCAAGGCTAGAGTCTGGACCTCGTCCAGAGAGAGAAGCTTCCCCCTTCCCTTTTTTTCTTTCAAATGTTGAAAATGAAATTTTTTTTAAAGGAAAGTGGCTTTTATAGCTTGATAAAACGATGTCGTTTTGGTCGGTGTCCTTAAGCCCTAAAAAGACGTCGTTTTACCCTGGCCCGACCCGCTCCGGCCTAGGATCCGCGCTTTTTTATGGAAGGGCTAATTTCACTTTTAGTCCTTCCGCTTTTTTTTATAGCTTTGCAATTCAGTTTATTTTATTCTTAATTTTGCCCCATAATTTGTTTTGACTTTCAATTTAGTCCCTACGCATATGATGCCATTTTGGAGGACGAGGATTAATTTCTCTTTTGGTCCCTCCTTGTTATTCGCGCGTTCAATGTTGTCCTTTTTCTTTTTATTTATTTCAAATTTGCCTTGAACTTTTGTTTTAAATTCAATTTAATCCCTCTTTTGTTATTTTGTAATTTTTGTTATTATTGTTATTATTGTTATTGTTATTATTATTATTATTTAGTATTTTTATTATTATTACTATTAATGGTATCATTATTATTATTTAACATTATTATTATTAGTATTATGATTACTATTATTTATTTGCTTTTTATTACTACTATTCATTATTACTATTATTATATTATTATTATTTATATTTATTTTACTATTATTTGTTTATTATAATTATAATTATTATTATTATTTTTGTTACTATTATTATTTTCTTTACTATTATTATTGCTATTATTTTATTATTATTACTATTATAATTATATTTTCTCTTTGTATTTATTACTTATTATTATTTTTATTATTTTTATTATTTCTATTATTATTTTATTTTTATTTTTATTTTTATTTTATTTTTTTGTGTTTTTGATTTGTTTATTTTATTTTCATCTTTATTATTGTTATTCACATTAACGCATTTATTATTCTTTCATCATGCACATTTGTACCATCATTTTTTTCATTTCATTACCAATTTTTGTTGCTTTAATCTTTACCCCTTACATAAAGTTTCGTTTTTTAAATCAGTAATTTTTCGTATTTCGAGATTCGAAAAGTCGCACCCTAACTTACAGGGTTCCGATTTTCTCGATAAATCCGAATAACGAATGTTTTCAAAACATTTTTAATAATCTCGAAAATTACGAAAAGATCGTGTTCTAACTTACGGAATATGATTTCTTTCTAAAAACCGAGATAATCAAATACCTTTCAAAATAAACAAGTTTTTTCGGCGTTTATTCTCGTACCGGGAATTTAAGACATTTTGTCCTAACTTACGGGTCGATTAACGTGAAACATGCACTGTTCTCGATTTTTTTATAACAAAGGATCGTATTTTTAAGATTTCCTCAAATTTTCAATCTTCGACACTAAGACACTAATTAATTAACTAGGTACCAATTTTGGGGCGTTACGAGGGTGCCAATCCTTCCTCGTGCGTAACCGACTCCTGAACCCGTGTTTTCTCGAATTTCGTAGGCCAAAATTATCGTTTTAATAAATCAAAATGTTTTAACGATCAATCTCAAGGTGACCCGATCACACCTCAAAAAAAATTGGTGGCGACTCTATTTTCGTTTTTTAAAGTCGACCCTGTTTTCCAAAAAAATGTTTCGACAGCTTGGCGACTCCGCTGGGGAACTCAAATAAGAGAGTCAAACCACGAGTTGATTACTTTTTGTCTTTTTATTGAAAATTGAAAACTTGTTTTAAATAAACGATCCTTTCGTTACATGTCATTCATCTTTGTTACGACTTTTATCATTTTGGTTCGCTTTTCCGGTTTGATTTTTTGATATGACTCTACACATTGCATTACATGACCGCTCGATTATACCCTTTTAAGTGGGAGTGAGAAACTATTCTTTCGTGAAGTCTTCACCTCCGTGCAGGATAGTGGATCACTTTCGGGATACATCCGTACCTATGTCTTCGTGGTATTTTCATCTCCGTGCAGCTATAGGAAAATGTATTCCCCTCAACTGAACTCGGTCCATATGAGCCTATAATGGGTGAGGATTGAGGAATCTGCTGGTTCAGGTACCTTTACTCTAGAACCGAACCTCATATAGCGAGCCTTAAGAGCCACCCTAGGTAGAGCCGCGCCAAACCCTAGTGGTTACTCGACTAGGTATTTTATTCTTTGCTTACTGTGTATGAAATACTGACTTGCTTTGTTTTTATTTTGATTGCATGGCATATTCATCACAAAAAAGGTGTTGATTCACATTCAGTTGCTAAATAGATAACTTGTCATGGAAAAGGGGTTTCTTGATAAAGTGGAGGATAATGCGGTCGTCCAGATATGGGCCGAGACAATGCAGCAAGAGAAAGGTGATAGTCTTACAGAGAGGTACATGTCAGAGTTGTGGGATTTCACACGCATCAGCGTAACCCAAAATAATCTTCAAGAGATGAAAGAAATATGGGGTCAGTGGGATGACGGGATCAAGCAACTATTCTACTGTCATTATGGTGATTTGCCCTATCTGCTTGATATCAAGGTGGACCAGCACCTATTCCAAGCTATCGCCCAGTTTTGGAGCCCTGCTTATAGTTGCTTTACTTTCGGGAAAGTGGATTTGGTACCTACTATAGAACAGTACACAGCTTTGCTCCGTTGCCCAGAGATTCAAACTAATAAGGCTTATTCGAGAGCTGTTAATGTCCCGAAATTCTTAAAAAAGCTGATGAATATTACAGGGATGAGCGAGCAGTGGATTACAGCCCGGATAAAACAAAAAGGAGATTGTAAATGCATCCCTTGGAGAAATTTGAGGGATTTGATCATAGCGCATCTTGATGTGAAGAAAAGGGTCGACGTTTTCGCTTTGAGCATTTATGGATTGGTTATCTTTCCCAAAGATTTAAGGCATATAGATGAGGCGGTCTCTGATTTATTTGACAGACTTGATAAAAGGATCACACTCGTTCCTGCAATTCTAGCCGAAACCTTCAGATCCTTAAACGCATGCCGAAGAGCGGGCGAAGGGAGATTCGTCGGGTGTGCACAACTTTTACTAGCATGGTTCCACAGCAATTTTTGGACAGTGGAAAAGGTGTCGTATCGAATCTTCTCCGAAAACTATTCTCCGCTGAAAGAGTTAGTAGCCACGCCAAGACGGGACGAAATTACGGAAGAAAACTGGATAATGATTCTGCAAAATCTGCAAGAAGAAGATGTAGAATGGAGAGCCCCTTGTATGGTTCCTGACGAGATCTTATATCAGTGTGGGGATTTTGGTTGGGTTCCCCTGCCTGGAATATGAGGAGTTGTCGGGTACGCTCCTCTTCTCATATTAAGACAGTACAGATCGAGACAGTTTACACCAGCAACACAAGGTTTAACTTAGTGCGAGTTTGACTATAAAGGAGATAATTACAAAAAAAAGTTCGTGAAATATCGAACGTCTGGAACCAAACTCTTAGAATGAAAAGGTTTGCTGCTAACCCAATGGCAACCCTTGAGTATGACTGGTGGTGGAGTCAGAGAATCAACGACAAAATCCCTATGTCAGGCCAAGAAAACACCCAATCATTGGAAGAACACTTGCAGGTGATCCCATCTGAGCTAGAAATCATCAAACAGGACTTTGAGAAAAAGAATTTGGAATCAGGAAAAAGGATAGAGTAATTAGAAGAAGAGAAAATGCAGCTGGGACTGGATGTCGAAGTCCAAAAACTAGATGCCGAAAAGCTGAGAAAAAGGAAGAATAAGGCTAAAGAGGATTTGGATAGTTTGAAAACAGACTACAAGAAGCTGTGGAGGTCAATGAGAACTACCGATTTGGGAAAAAACGTCAGAACAATGGTGGCAATAAATTAAAGAGAAAAAAAACAGAACCAGCTAATGGGAAAAGAAATTTCGGGATGCTCAAGCTCGAGAAGATACTCTAAAAAGGAGTTTGGTAGAAAGCCAAAATGAGAAGGAGGAATTAAAGACTCGGGTGTCAGAGTTAGAAAGATCATTGTATCAGTATCGTATTCGTAATTCTGTAGTCGAGTTGAAGGCTAGTCTGAGCAAAATTGAAGAATTAAAAGGGAAGATAAAAGAGCTTGAAACCACGCTGTAAAACTGTGAGTTTCAAGTTGAGCTCATTGAGGCAAATAACGAGCGATGGAAGGAGCAGCTTCATCAATCACAAGATCAGGTCAGAGATAGGGATTACATAATGAGTGCAGCCTTGGCTCAAGCGCGAGAGGTGGCAGATCACTTACAAACCTTAGTAGTTCAGGCTGATGTACTAAGTTTAAAGTACGAGTCAGAGTCAGATCGAGGCTGAGAGTTAGCTTGGCTTCTTAGGAAAGTCAAGGCCTTAAGTATTAGGGCGAGACCTTATATGTAATCTGTTTTATGTAAAGAAATTTGTTTTCTAAAAAAGTTATTCTAATGAAATTGAATCAGAATCAATGTCTTTTTGTTGCATGCATTTCATGCATCAGCATTACATTGCATCATGTGCATTAAATCTCACAAAGGGACCCTAAAATTATGGCAGTTACCCTGGAACATCGTTACAGTACACGAGGAAAAAGTTTGGAAAGATTAGAGAAAATGAAAAAAGAGATGCAAGATCAACTACAAATACAAATGCAGGAACAACTGGCCAAAATTCAATAAGATATGAAGGATCAGATGCTAGAATCCCAAAGGAATATGATGAGCCAACTAACCCAGTTGCTGACTGGAGGGTTAGATAAAGGAAAAAGCCCTATGGTCAACACCGGAGATGATAACGATGACCCTGCTTATCCTCCAGGCTTTACCCCAACAAACACCCAAGCACAACCAAATATGTACCCCCAAAGGACACCCGTCACCATCAGACCTCAGTATCAGGCCGGTACTTGTGCACTTTCTGGTAGGCTCGGGTTCGAACCCACGAGATAGACCAACTAATCCTGTAGTCCCCGATCTCGATGAAGTGGCAGAAATGGACAAGGCAAGAGTGGACCTGCCAAGATAACTCGAGGACCGTTGCAAATGGTTAGAAGAGAAGTTCAAAGCAATGGAGACTGCTGACTACCGTTACGGGGTTGACGCTAAGGATTATGCTTAGTCCCGAATTTGGTATTTCCGCCAAAGTTTAAAACTCCAGAGTTTGAAAAGTGCAACGGGACTAGCTGCCCGAAGCGCACATTACGATGTTCTGATTCACTGCTAATAATGACCAGTTGCTGATTCACTATTTCCAGGATAGTCTGGTCGAATCTGCGGTCAAATGGTACAATCAGCTAAGTCGTACCCAGATTAAGACATGGAATGACCTGGCACAGGCCTTCATGAAACAATATGGCCACGTGACAGACATAGCGCCCAACAGAATCACACTGCAAAAAATGGAGAAAAAGCCAAGCGAGAGCTTCAGACAGTACGCCTAACGATGGAGAGAGGTAGCAATATAAGTTCAGCCACCCCTTCTAGAGAAGGAAACAACCATGCTCTTCATCAATACTTTGAAGGCTCCATTCATTAATCACATGTTGGGAAACGCTACTAAAAGTTTTTCAGATATCGTAATGTCTAGAGAGATGATAGAAAATGCAATCAGATGCGGCAAGATAAAGGCGGAGGAAGGTGCTAGAAAGACGATCCCAAAGAGAAAAGAGAATGAGGTAAATAACATAAGTACTCGTAACAAAAGTTATTCGAAGCCAATCGCTGTGAGCTAGCCCAGAACAGTAATTACCGATCATTAAAGCCCATCTAGAGAAGAATCCAATACAAAGCAGAATACGAAAAAACTCCAATTTACGTCGATCCTAATGACATACAGGGAATTATACCAGAACTTGTTCGATGCACATGTCGTTTCCCCTATTACTTAAAGCCCCTACAGTCCCCATACCCTAAATGGTATGACGCAAATGCGTAATACGAGTACCATGCGGAGATCGTGGGGCATTCAATAGAGCATTGCCTCGCTTTCAAGAAATTAGTAGAAAAATTCATCCAAATGGGCATTGTGAAATTTGACGATGCCCCTAGGGCAGAACACCCACTACCTAACCATGCTAACAATGGGGTAAATATGATAGGCAAGAATGTGGGGAAAAGAGTTAAAACGGATATTGTGGAAGTGAAAACCCCGATGAGATAGGTCTGAAAGAAAATGATAAAGAGGGTATTAACTGTATCAAATCCGGAGGGAGAATGTAAAGAAATGAGAAACGGCTACGAGTTCCATAACATAGAGGGGCACGAGATCCAAAACTGTATCGAGTTCAGAACTCTAGTGCAATGTCTGATGGACAATAAAAATGTGAAATTTTATGAAAATGATAAAAGCCAAGAAGAAGAAAACATATGCGGGTTGGAAGAAGAATCAGCAGCAAAGGTCTCGAAAATTAGCTACCCATTGGACATCATCTCGCGACCAAAGAATAATGAAGTCGGAGTAAAGATAACACCAAAGGTCGTAATTCAAAAACCTGCGATTTTTTCTTATAAAGATAACAAAAAGGTTTCCTGGAACTATGACTGCAATGTGACGATTCCTGGGGAAGGGAACTCGTCTAGCACTTCAAAGGGAGATCAAGAGGTAGGTTCCCATAAGCGCAGCGGAAAGCGCTACGATGCAGTGAATGCACGAATATAGCCCATAAAAGAGAAAGCCTTGACGGGTGAACAAAAGAGGGAAAAGGTGACCAAACCAGAATCGCCTATAAGTGAGCCAGTAAAGGAAGAAGAGGCTAAGGAATTCTTAAAATTCTTAAAGCATAGTGAGTACAGTGTTGTGGAAAAGTTGCATAAACAACCGGCTCGCATATCTGTGCTAGACTTACTTTTAAGCTCGGAGACGCATCGCAGCGCACTGATAAAAGTACTAAATGAAACTTATGTTGCTAACGATATCTCTGTTAACAAGCTGGATTGCCTGATTAGCAATATAAGTGTCGATAACTTCATTTTCTTTAATGATGACAAAATCCCACCAGGGGGTATGAGATCCACTAAAGCTCTTCACATCACCACCCGTTGCAAAGGGTACACATTACCAGGGGTGCTGGTCGATAATGGATCGGCACTCAATGTCTTGCCACTATCGATGCTGAATCGATTAGCCATAGATAGCTCTCACATGAAGGCCTACTACAATGTAGTGAGGGCATTCGATGAAACCGAAAGGAAAGTAATAGGAAGGATCGAAGTACCTTTCTTAATTGGCCCAGGTACGTATGAAGTGGAGTTCATAGTAATGGATGTCAGGCCTTCCTGTAATTGCTTACTTGGGAGAACTTGGATACACTTAGCGGGAGCAGTGCCTTCGTCGCTGCACTAAAAGTTGAAATTAGTTATAGAGGGTCGTCTGGTGACGATAAATGCTGAAGAAGATATCATCACGACTATAACTAATGGTGCGCCATATTTAGAGGCAAGTGACGAAGCGACCGAGTGTTCCTTCTGCTCCTTGGAATTTGTCAACGCAACATTCATCATCAAGGGGAACAAGATCCCAGTGCCTCAAATATCTGAAACTACGAAAATGTGTTTACAACTGATGGTCGGGAAATAAGTTTTACCTAGGAAAGGACTTGAAAGGTATCTCCAAGGAAAGATCGAGGCCTTAAGGTTGAAAGAAAAACGAGACCTCTACGGCTTGGGATTCAAGCCGGACGCAAAGCAAAGGAAGAAAGAGTTAGAGAAGAAATAAGAAAGAAGGAAAGCACGGTTTAGTGGGGAAGAGATTAAATGGGAACCAATGATAATTCCCTACATATCCAAGACTTTTGTATCAGGAGGGATTATTCATCCAGAACGAGGAACGCAAAATGAGGAAACCCCTGAAGAAACATGGGGAAGTATTCACGTCAATAATATACCCGAAGGAAAAAATGAAGAGGAAAACCGGAATGGCATCCGCCCCTATGAGCCTGGCAGTGTTCTAAACAACTGGACCGCGGAGGAAATTCCCATAGCTTTTAGAACTTATTCAAAGTAATATTCGGAACACACTTGTTGCTTTAAGTCTAGAAGCAATAAGATTCCCTTTTGTGAAGCATAGCTTATGTCTAAAATATCGTTATTTTTAATGAAATGCATCTCCACTACCTTTTGAGCAAATCTTTTTCTGTTCTTTCCACTTCATTCATCATCATGATTATTCTTTTATTCTTTAGATATTCTTTTAAATATTTCCATTCTTCATTCATAATCATACCATGCCAATAAATATGCTTAGATTCTTTTGTTCTATGGACTTTCTTCATCTCCATAACAGGTCTCCAGATATCAATGATCTGAGTAACGCTACCAATGACTCAGAATGTCCTTTCGAGCAAGATATGGGTATGGAAGATTCTTAGGATTTGAAAGATGACCAAGGTTGTGACTTGTCTCTTGAACTGTTAAGGATGGTAGAACAAGAAGAAAAACATGTCCTACCTCATAAAGAGTCAGTAGAAATAGTAAACCTGGGAGACAGACAAGAAAAGAAAGAAGTGAAGATCGGAGCTTGTATTACCGCAGAGACAAAGCGAGACCTCATTGAGTTACTACAAGAATTCAAAGATGTCTTCGTATGGTCGTATCAAGATATGACCGGGCTAAACACTGATATCCTGGTACACCGGCTGCCCATAAAAGAGGAGTACAGGCCAGTCCAACAGAAACTCTGAAGGATGAGGCCAGATGTTCTGCTAAAAATAAAAGAAGAGGTCAAGAAGTAATTTGACGCCGGTATCTTGTAAGTGGTTAAATACTCGGAATGGGTAGCTAATATTGTCCCCATCCCTAAGAAAGATGGGAAAATACGAATGTGTATAGATTACAGGGATTGAACAAGGCTAGCCTGAAAGACAATTTCCCGTTTCCTCACATCGACACCTTAGTGGACAATACGACGGGTTATTCGTTGTTCTCCTTTTATGGATGGCTTCTCAGATACAACCAGATAAAGATGCACCCTGAAGACATGGATAAGACCACATTTGTAACCATGTGGGGATCGTTTTGCTATAAGGTGATGCCATTTGGACTAAAAAATGCGAGAGCGACATATCAGAAAGCCATGGTAACCCTATTTCATGATATGATGCACAAAGAAATTGAAGTTTATGTCGACGATATGATTGCCAAATCCTGAACTGAAAAGGAGCATGTGCAAGTCTTGAGGAAATTATTCTTGAGGTTGAGGAAATTCCAGCTAAAGCTTAATCCAGCAAAATGTACCTTCGGGGCCAGGTCAGGGAAATTGCTAGAATTCATAGTCAGTGAAAAAAGGATTGAGATTGACCTAGACAAAGTCAAAGCTATACAAGAATTACCTCCGCAGCGCACTCAAAAAGAAGTTCGAGGTTTCCTAGGAAGATTAAATTACATTGCTCGATTCATTTCACAACTAACTGAGAAATGTGACCCTATATTCCGTCTTCTTAAGAAACACAATCCAGGTGTATGGGATGATGAATACCAGAAAACCTTTGACAAAGTGAAGCAATACCTGTCCAATACCCCAGTGCTGACGCCGCCTAGTCCAGATAAGCCATTAATCTTATATTTGACAGTACTTGATAATTCAATGGGATGTGTGTTTGGCCAACACGATTAGTCAGGAAAGAAAGAAAAGGCAATATACTACCCTAGTAAAAAGTTCACTGAATGTGAAACAAGGTACTCACCAATTGAGAAACCGTGTTGTGCCTTGATCTCGACAACTTGGAGATTGAGGCGGTATATGTTGTATCATACGACTTGGCTCATCTCGAAGCTAGACCCTCTAAAATATATGATGGAGTCAACTGCTTTGAATGGAAGGATGGCCAGATGGCAAATTTTGCTTTCTGAATTTGACATAGTTTATGTGAACCAAAAGGCGGTGAAAGGGAGTGCAATAGCAGATTTTCTAGCCAGTAGAGCTCTGGAAGATTACGAGCCTTTAGACTTCGATTTCCCTAATGAAGACCTAATGTATGTGGCAACCACCGAAGAAGGTATGCCAGATGATCGTCCTTGGAAACTGAACTTCGACGGGGCATCAAATGCTTTTGGTAATAGAATTGGGGCAGTCTTGGTATCCCTAAATGGAGATCATTATCCACTTATTTGTAAATTGGATTTTGATTGCAAAAATAATATAACAGAATACGAAGCTTGTATCATGGGTATTTGTGCCGCTGTGGAACAGAAAATTAGGGTACTGGAGGAATATGGAGATTCTGCACTGGTAATTTATCAACTCAAAGGGGAATGGGAGATAAGAGATCCTAAGCTGGTCGACTATAAAAGATTGGTCCAAGGATTGATCAAGAAGTTCGATGATATCACTTTCAGTTATCTGCCAAGAGACGAAAATTAGATGGCTGATTCTCTGGCCACCTTGGCTTCCATGGTCAGAATAAACAAGAATGAGGATATGAAACCTATCCAAATGAGTATTTATGAGGCTTCGGCTCATTGCTACAATGTCGAAGAAGAAGAGAAAAATGATCACCCGTGGTACCACGATATACTGCAATACGTGAAAAATCATGAATACCCTGATCAAGCAACTGAGAATGACAAAAGGACGTTGAGAAGACTAGCCTGTGAGTATGTCTTAGATGGAGAGATCCTATACAAAAGAAGAAAGGATCAAGTACTACTAAGGTGTGTGGACGCTGCCAAGGCTAAGAAAATCCTAGAAGAAATCCATGAGAGTGTATGTGGAACACATGCCAATGGTTTCACAATGGCTAGGCAAATCACGAGATTCGGGTATTATTGGTCCACCATGGAAAGAGATTGCATCGATTATGCCAAGAAATGCCATAAGTGCCAAATTTATTGGGACAAGATTCATGTACCACCCTCACCTCTACATATTATGACCTCCCCATGGCCTTTCTCTATGTGGGGCATGGACGTCATTGGACCAATCTCGCCAAAAGCTTCCAATGGGCATCGGTTTATCTTTGTGGTAATTGACTACTTCACTAAGTGGGTAGAGGCCGCCTCATATACCAATGTGACAAAATCAGCAATCAGCAAGTTCTTAAAAAAGGAAATTATATGTCGGTATGGAATGCCAGAGAAGATCATATCTGAAAACGTATTGAATTTGAACAATAGCATGATAGCAGAAGTCTGTAGCCACTTCAAAACTAAACACCACAACTCGTCACCATATCGTCCAAAAATGAATGGTGCAGTTGAAGTAGCTAATGAGAACATCAAGAGGATAGTGGGGAAAATGACTGAGGCTTACAAAGATTGGCACGAGAAGTTACCATTTGCCCTTTTCGCCTATCGAACGTCAGTCAGAACCTCCATCGGGGCAACTCCTTTCTCATTGGTCTATGGAATGGAGGCAGTTTTACCCATCGAAGTTGAAATTTCGTCTCTTCGAGTCTTGTCCGAACTGAAGTTGGACGAAGCAAAATGGATCCAAATTCGATATGATCAGTTAAATTTGATTGAAGAGAAAAGGCTGAAAGCCATCCGGCATGGTCAAATGTACCAAAAACAAATGATGCGAGCGTACAACAAAAAGGTTCGCCCAAGAGAATTTCGAGAGGGAGACCTGGTGTTGAAGAAAATCCTTCCCATACAAAAAGATTTCAAAGGAAAATAGATGCCGAACTGGGAAGGACCTTATGTGGTAAAGAAAGCGTTCTCTGGAGGAGCATTGATTTTGGCCGAGTTGGATGGTAAAAGCTTGTCTAATCCCATCAATTCAGACTCGATCAAGAAATACTTTACCTAAAAGAGGGAGAAGCTAAGGCGAAAACCCGCAATGGGGCACTTTAAGACCTTTCAAAAAAAAAAGGGAGAGGCCAAGGCGAAAACCCGCAAAGGGTGCTTTGAGACCAAAGGGGTTTTGAGTTGAAAACCCAAAAAGAGCGGCTCAAATTTTGACAAAAGAAGGGGTATGTGATGATTTTGTCCTCTCAGAATTAACAAAAAGGAGGAATTTTACACCTCAGGACATCTACAAAGCACTGCAGATTTCCCACCACCTATTCAGCTCATAATGATCTTCAAAAAGACTGGATAGTGAAGCTCAGACTGCTATATCTAGGGCACCTACTTTTCCCTTTTGTATTCCAATAATGTTCGCTTTCGTTTATTAATTCAATTCTATTCTTCATAAATTCCAGTGTTGTCCATCATTTAAATCTTTTAAGCAGTTTGCAATTGAAATAACGATTAATGGACCCATAATGCTTCCATAAAAGGAGTTCTGCCTATTAATCTGGAAGTCTCTAAACAGCGCAGGAACCTGAAACAGGACTGTTGTCTAAAACCACCACGCCTAAGGGTTGGAAACATTCGAGAAAGAGGAGTCTAAAATCATGACTATCTCTCCAGATTCTCTGTCAAAGATATCAATCGCATGAGAAAATGAGATATTACGTCTGTGACGCGACCTTAACAAACAAACGAGCAATAACAATCCTAGGCATAAAAAAGGGATCATTCTCATAACATTTCTGCATACATATATCATCTAGTTATGAGCATCTGACTCATTCTGATCATGGCATCCTAATTTTTTGACATAAACATAGACCGTAAAATCGATTCTACAAGGCAGGTTCCCTAGAGGACAATGTAGCAACATCGGTGAATTCATAGTCCTATCTCCCTGACCAGCAGTGGAATAGGTTGAAGATTGTAGAGCTTGTCGCCCTAAACAGTAGTGGGACAAGATCGAAGGCAAATCTTGTCTACCTAAACAGTAGTGTAACATTATTTAAGCAACCATCCTATCTCCCTGATCAGCAGTGGAATAGGTTGAAGATTGTAGATCTTGTCGCCCTAAACAGTAGTGGGACAAGATAGAAAGCAAATCTTGTCTCTCTAAACAATAGTGGAACATGATTTAAGCCACCATCCTATCTCCCTGACCAGCAGTGGAATAGGTTGAAGATTGTAGATCTTGTCTCTCTAAACAGTAGTGGAACATGATTTAAGCCACCATCCTATCTCCCTGACCAGCAGTGGAATAGGTTGAAGATTGTAGATATTGTCGCCCTAAACAGTAGTGGGACAAGATCGAAGGCAAATCTTGTCTCTCTAAACAATAGGGAAGCAGATTTAAGCCAACGTCCTATTTCCCTGACCAGCAGCAGAGTAGGCCAAAAATTGAAAATCTTTTCTCCCTAAGCAATAGTGGAGCAGATCGAAGATGGCAAATCTTATTTCCTCGAAGTCGCGGTGGAGTGGATCAAGGCAACAAGATGCAGTGGACTGGAATGAGGCTACCTGAAAAGTGGAGCAACAAAACAAGTCAAGACTCAGCAAGACTGGGCAAAATTGGTCTTTCTTAAAAGTCTTTACTCTGTTCCCGTTACACGACAACGAGCAAAGAGGGGCAGCTATAAGACCCACCATCATTTCATCATTGCCACTTGCACTGCAAAAATAAATAGAAAAGACAGGTTATCAAATAAGTTGTAAAAAATGGCTATAAAAAGCCAATCTAAATCTATTTGTAAGGACTTTCGAACATCAATACAAAAAAATAATAATAGAGATTTCAAATACAAACACTTGCAAGCATAGATTAAACACAAAAAGAGCAGAGATTAAACACTAAAAAACTTTCTTTTTATCGAAGCTTTCTTTTTTTCTTCTTTTGTTCTTTTCGGCATATATATATACATATATTATTATTAGAAAAATAAAAAAACAAAAAAAAATTTAAAATTTTACCTTTCTGGGGCGCCGGCCGCAGTGTACGGCGTCGCCGACGAGGAGCCCGCGGCGGAGCCCCAAGGCTGGAGTCTGGACCTCGTCCAGAGAGAGAAGCTTCCCCCTTCCTTTTTTTTCTTTCAAATGCTGAAAATGAATTTTTTTTTAAAAGGAAAGTGGCTTTTATAGCTTGATAAAACGACGCCGTTTTGGTCGGTGTCCTTAACCCCTAAAACGGCGTCGTTTTAGCCTGGCCCGACCCGATCCGACCCATTCCAGCTTAGGATCCACGCTTTTTTATGGAAGGGCTAATTTCGCTTTTAGTCCTTCCACTTTTTTATAGTTTTGCAATTCAGTTTATTTTATTCTTAATTTTGCCCCATAATTTGTTTTGACTTTCAATTTAGTCCCTACGCATATGACACCGTTTTGGAGGACGAGGATTAATTTCTCTTTTGGTCCCTCCTTGTTATTCGCGCGTTCAATGTGGTCCTTTTTCTTTTTATATATTTCAAATATTCCCTAAACTTTTGTTTTAAATTCAATTTAGTCCATTTTTTTGTTATTTTGCAATTTTTGTTATTATTGTTATTAATATTAATATTAATATTTTTATTTAATATTTTTATTATTTTTACTATTAATGGTATCATTATTATTATTTAACATTATTATTACCATGACTCTGTTACTATCATTTTTATTTTATTTTATTTTATTTCTTTTATATTTATTATATTTTTATTATTTTATTCCACTGCAATCGCTATTATTATTTCCCTTATTCTTATTTTATTACTATTATTATTAGTATTATGATTACTATTATTTATTTGCTTTTTACTACTACTATTCATTATTACTATTATTATATTATTTTTTTTATATTTATTTTACTATTATTTATTATTATAATTATTATTTTTATTATTTTTTGTTACTATTATTTTTCTTTACTATTATTATTGTTATTATTTTTATTATTATTAATATTATAATTATTTTTTCTCTTTGTATTTATTACTTATTATTTTATTATTATTATTATTATTATTATTATTTTATTTTTGATTTGTTTATTTTATTTTCATCTTTATTATTATTATTCACATTAACGCATTTATTATTCTTTCATCATGCACATTTGTACCATCAGTTTTTCATTTCATTACCAATTTTCATTGCTTTAATCTTTATCCGTTACATAAAATTTCGTTTTTTAAATCAGTAATTTTTCGTATTTCGAGATTCGAAAAGTCGCACATTAACTTACGGGGTTCCGATTTTCTCGATAAATCCGAATAACGAATGTTTTCAAAACATTTTTAATAACCTCGGGAATTACGAAAAGATCATGTTCTAACTTACGAAATATGATTTCTTTCTAAAAACCGAGATAATCAAATACCTTTCAAAATAAACAAGTTTTTTTGGCGTTTATTCTTGTATCGGGAATTTAAGACATTGTGTATGGGACATGATTCTTTTTCTCGATTAACGTGATACATGTCCTGTTCTCGATTTTTTTATAACAAAGGATCGTATTTTTAAGATTTCCTCAAATTTTCAATCTTCGACACTAAGACACTAATTAATCAATTAGGTACCAATTTTTGGGCATTACGAGGGTGCTAATTCTTCCTCGTGCGTAACTGACTCCCGAACCTGTTTTTTCTCGAATTTCGTAGGCCAAAATCATCGTTTTAATAAATCAAAATGTTTAAACGATCAATCTCAAGGTGACCCGATCACACCTCAAAAAAAGATTGGTGGCGACTCCATTTTCGTTTTTTAAAGTCGACCCTGTTTTCCAAAAAAAAAAATGGTTTCGACAACATGTATATCAAGTATATGTTTTAAGAAACTAAAAATATAAATAAATATATATGTATATGTATGTATATATATATATATATATATATGAAAAATGCGTTTAAAAAATATTAATAAACTAAAAATGTACATTAAAATATACTACATCAAAACATTCCGAAATAAGTTTTACGTAATGTTTGAAGAACAACTAGTTTTTTCTCTGTAAACTAAATTTCATACTTAACTTAATGTAAGAAAATTGTTAATCTAAGAGTGCCATCAAAATTAAACAGATTTTCAACCATTCATCATCCTTTTAGATAAATTATTTTTCAGTCTCTAAATCTTGCTTTTGTATTTCACCACAATAATACGATTCTAATAAAATTAAAAATATATTGATGGCAACGTAATGTTGATAACCAAGCATACCAAATATCAATTATAAGTCCTGAGAATGACAAATATTTATCACAATTTATATTGATTACAATAACATTTAAATCTATCTCCAACCCTACAAGCATATCTTTTATCTTGTAATTCTGTGTTTGATAGAGACGATTCATAAGAGAAAAGCTTTGGAAAAAGATACACAAATAAATCAATGGGGTAGGAGAGAGCAACTGTGTTCATACAAATTAGTGGTTGAAAATGGAGATAAGGGGAACAACATTGTCAAAGGATTACACTCTATTTAATTAAAATCCTAAATATTTTCAGATTTTGCAACCTATATTTCTTTTGTTTCTTACAACCTATTTATCTATGATATTTACTCACATAATTACATGTTACAATTATAATATTTAATTATGAGTAAATTTTTATTTTGGCCACTTAATTAATTCTTTTTTTATAATTTGGTCACTGAACTATTCGATAGCTTTAATTTAAGTCACAGAATTATTCGAAAGTTTTTATTCAAATCACTGGACTGTTAAGTTTATTTTTTTTTTTAAAAAAAAGTTTCGCTAGCGAGCTCCAAGCCACAGTTTGATGATCGGTATGGTGAATCAGTACCTTTCGACGAGTAGAAAAACATACCTTAGATCCAAGTCGATCTGACGGTCAGTGTTAAAGATAAGAGAAAAAAGTTGTTTGAATTTTTGTTTGTAGATTCGTGACATCCAAAATTGTTTTATGAAAAATAAATTGAAATATGAAAGAGAAGGAGAAAAAGATATTTCGCTTGGTGTAGACAATGTTAACAGAGAAAGCCGTATAGCATTGATTTTAATAGCCCTGTGACTTAAATAAAAACTTTTGAATAGTTCAGTGATCAAATTGTAACTTTTTTTATTAAATGATCAAAACAATAATTTAGTGACTAATGATGCAATTTACCCAAAAAATTCACAAATTAGTTTAGAACATTGCTAATTGTCTAAAAACACGTAAAATAAAGTCATTTTGAACTCGCTTATGAAGTTATTTTATTTTAAAAATGGATAATAATCCAATTAGATATTTATCACCAGAAGAAATAGAAAACAATTTTCAATATCATCAATGTGGACCTCTTCTGGTGGATTTAGGCTACAGTAGCTAAACTATATATTTATTTGTATATATATTTTTAATATTTAAATAAATCAAAATCTTTTAAAATTTTAAAAAATCAAAGATCTAAACTGATCTGAGCCAATGAGATTGATTCTAAATGATTCAGCTATTGCAGCTATTAGGCTCTATTCTAATTCATGTTTGAAAAATCAAAATGCTACACAACAATTTTATATTAAATTATTGTGAAGAAAAATTAAAATTAGGGTGAGCAAAAATCCAATTCGATTCGAAAAATTTGATAAAATTTTTAAATTTTGAATTAAATAGTTCGAGTTATTTTAGTTAATCAAGTTATTTGGATCAACTCGAATAAAAAAATAAGTTTTTTGGTTTAACTCGAATATGAATTACTCAATTCGAGTTATCTGAAAATCCGAATAAGAAAAGACAAAACTACGCCATTTTGATAAATGTTTACCTTTTCTAAAGTTAAAAGTCAAAACCATTAAGTTGAAAGGCAAAACTACGTTGTTTTGATAAATGTTTACTCATTAAGTTAAAAAGCAAAACCATTATATTGTTTATGTAGTTAAATAATTTTAACTTTGTTTACTAGTTAAATAATCGGTTCATGTAAACGCAACATTGAGTATAAATAATAGGATTCGTTAACTCGACTCGACTTGACTCGAAATTTTTTGACTCGATTCAATCCGATTCGAAAAAAATCAAATTGAGTTCGGTTGCTAAAATAAGATTCGTCAACTCGACTAACTTGAAATTTTTTGACTTGACTCGATTCAACTCGACTCGATCGAATACTCACCCCTAATTAAAACCATTTTAAAAATTATAATTATTCGATAAAATTAATTAAATTAACTCAAAATTGTAATGTGACATAAATAGATAAAGTTAAGAGAACTATTTAAACTACAAATAAAATTAGTAGAAAATTTATGATGAAAATGATAAAAAAAAAATAAAGACTAAAGGACCCAAAATAAAGAAATATGTGAATGAAAATAATTAGTAGGCTAAGCTGAGAGGCAAGAAAAGGTTCCTCCCAAGCAAGCAATGTGGGCTTGGAGGCTCAACCAATTATCTCATAGAGGCCCAGCCCATTGTCAAATCTTACCAAACTCCCTCAAGCTTGCTTTCCACCTATCTAATTCAGGACTCCTTTTTTATTGGGTTTTGGATTCTAAAACTATTTTTCCACCCAATCAAAAACATCTGATCTTTTAGGTTAAAACTGCGATAGAAAAAGTAGACGCAAAAACGGAGATTGTTTTAATTGTTTTTAGCTTTTAATTTTTGTATTCGAAAGTGAAAATTATCAAAAACACTCTTATTTATATTAATTCTTTAAATAATATATAAAAAATTAAACTATTTAAATATTTCATGTATCATTATATTAAATTATTTAAAAATTATTTATCATTATATTAATTTTAAAATATAATTTATTACTATATTAAGTTTTAAAATATTTTATATAACATTAAATTTATAAATAATGTATATCAATTAATTAAATATATTTAAAATTTATATTTCATGTACCATTATATTAAATTATTTAAATATTATATAACTTAAATAATTTTTAACTTTCCAAAATTTTGTCTAAAAAGAATATTTTAACCTTCAATCACATTTTTTTTACAATAATAGAGAACACTAAAATTCACAAACCACACTTTTTTACCGAATTTTTCTACCATACTTTTCAATTGAGAACTAGCCCCTTAGGCACGTAAAAATAATAGTTAATTTATTTTTTGGCTAAGCAATAGTTCCATGTTGGGGCTTGAATTTTTTTTTATCTAAGTTAATCCTTGAATTTAAAATTATTTTGATATTGAGATTTAAACTAGGCAATTATATCAACATAGGGGCTTGGATTTTTTTTTCCAAGTTTCCATACATACGCTTAACAATTGTTCTCCTATTGGAGTCTAAACTCTTTAATTCTCTAACTTTTTTTAAGGATATACCAAGGACTAACTTAGATAAAAAAAAAAAGTTCAACTCTAATATGAGAATAATTATTAAGTTAAAAAATTAACCTGGACAAAAAGAAAAATTTAGATCCTAATGTGAGAACACTGGTCAAATCCAAACCCTAAATGGCGTATTAATCATATAAAAAACAAGCTCTCTCAAACATGCATCATTGCTTTCCACAATTAGGTTAATGCACTTTTTGTGGCATGAACATAAAAATTATTTTCGCATTAGGGTTGAATTTTTTTTTGGGTCCAATTTAGTCTTTAATATTTCTTTGAAAAAAATTGCATAAAAAATTCAAGCTTTAAAGCGGGAACAATTGTCAAGTTTAAGGACAAATTTGGACCTAAATGAAATTCAAGCTATAATATGAGAGTAGTTACCAAGTTCATGGTGTCGTAACCATTTTTTTGAAGAAAACGGGAATCGAACTTGGGTTTTGAAAATAAAGAAAACGGGAGTCGCCACCGACCTTTATTAGGTGTGATCGGATCACCTTTGTTTTAATAAAACATTTCGGTTTACTAAAACGGAGTTTTTGGTCTACGAACATTCGAGAAAATAGGTTCGGGAGTCGGTTACGTGCGAGGAAGGATTAGCACCCTCGCAACGCCCGAAAATCGGTACCAAATTGATTATTCAATGTCCTAATGTCAAAAAGCTTGAAATGATTTTTGAAATCTTGCTTTTTTATTTTTTTTTTAAACGACTTGATTGAATGTCGAGTTTTCCCTTGTTTCAAAGGAATAGAGTCTCACATCCAGCACGATTGGACACGATAATCTAAATCCTTAAATCCAAGATCGTCTCTAAGATTCTCCAAGCACATTTTTTGGAAAGGGTATTTGCTCATTTGGGCATACGAAAGAAAACACACCCAGCACGATTGGGCACGATCTTTTCGAACTTCCAAACGCACAAATATCACCTTATTTGAAAATAGAAACAAAATTTGAAAGGTTATCCACTTGCTCAGTCAAACGAAAAGTCACACCCAGCACGATTGGGCACGAAGTTTTGAATTCCCAAACTCATGAATATTACCTTTATGAAAACTCATTTTCGGGAATTAAAAAAATATATAAAATATGGTAGGAGATGGATTATTGGATTACGATAAAATGACGAAAGCGAGAAAATTAGAAAAAACATGGTAATAAGAAGGTGCAATAATGAAACGAAAGTAAAAAGACAAAAATAATAACGATGAATAAAAATAAAAATGTTAGTAACGATAGTGACAATAATATATACAATAATAATGATAGTGTAGCACATATAATAATAAGAATACTGATAATAATAATGATAATAATAATGATAATAATAGTAAATAGTATAGTAATAATAATAATAATAATGATGATAACACAAAATATATACAAAATGATAATATAAATATAATAATGATAATAACAATATGCAATATATACAATATTAATATAAACGTGGAAGTAATAATAACATATTAATAATAGTAGTTAATACGCTACATGTTCAATATAATATAATATAGTAATAATAATAGTAAATGTAATAATAGAAAATATATATATGATAATAATATGATAATAAAGTAATAATAGTAATAATGATAAGATCAAATTGCACTAAAAAACGAGATTTGGGGTTAATTCGAAATAAAACGAGAGGAAAAGGACTTTTGAAATGCGCGTAAAAGATAGGGGACTGAATGAGTGAATAACACGCCCTTTTAATGCGTGACGTTACAACAGGCCCAGGTAAGGATCAAATTAAAAACGGAATAAAATAGTGGGGTAAAATTTAAGAAAGAAAAAAAGCTAAAATGGGTCAAAATCAGAAGCACGAAAAAGGAAGGGGGCCATCGCGCAAATATTCCTTTTAAGGAACATGCGCAGTAACCCCCTTACCAAACGGTGCCGTTTTGTTTTGATAAGAGCCTTCTTTTATTTATTTTTTTTAATTCCTTTTTCCCAAACAAAGAAACAGATGACTCTCCCCCCCCCAAAATCGTTTCTTCTTCTTTGCTAGGGTTCTATGAACCCATTTCGCGCCGTTACTTAGGCTTCCTCAGCCACCCTTCGCACCACCATGCCGCCACCGTCAGTGCTTTAGGGGTCGATGACGCACAGATATGGGGTCTTAAGGTCCCGCTTGAAGACCCTTCGGAAGGCCAAACCCCCAGTGAGTCGAAACGGAAGGAGGGGATCCTCAACGTTTCTCTAAAGCGGAACCCCGACGGCAGAGAACGCTTCGACGCCACGCCCGCGAAGGCTTCGGTAAGGCTCTCCTTTTTCACTCTCTTTATTATCTTTTTTATAACCAATATTTTTTGCTAAAAAAGGGGTAAAACAAAATGAAATAGGCAAGAAACGACAGTAAACAGAAAAAGAACTAAAGAACGAAATCAACCTTTAAACTTTTTCGTTTTTGATTTTCTGAATGTGTAATGGAGTACAAGAGTTCTTCTTTCAATCCTCTCTTTTCTCCTCCTCCCCTCTACATTCCTTTTTTTTGAAGGCTTTATAGCCGAATCCGAAATAATACAAAATATTTGCTATTTGTGGCTTGTTTGCTGTTATTTTTGTCTTGTTCTTGAAGGTATGGCCGACAACGGGAAAGGTGGGGAACAGTTGGACGTGGTGCAGGTGGCCAGCAACGAGGCCGCCCGTGGTGCGCACATGGGGAAGGGGTAGAGGAGGCTCGTGCGGCGCCTAGGCTAGGGTTTCTGGAAACCCTAGCAAATTCTTTTCATTCTTTTGGGCCCTTTGGCATTTGGGCCGATTAGGTCTGGTTGTTTATTGGGTTAATTGGGCTCCGAAATTTTAGTGTAAAATGGGCCTCGGGTTTCTTGTAATGGACTTGGGACATTTATTTTATTGGATTTTTTTACTTCATTTAATTTTTGGTTTTGCAATTGGGCTCGGATTTATTGGGTTTTCGGCCGGGCAAATTTGGTTATTACAGCTGCCCCTCTTTGCTCATTGTCGTGAAACGACTATAGAGCAAAGATAATAGAAGAACCAATTTTGCCCGGTCTTGGCCAGGTATAGATTCTTCAATCATCTTCAAACCCTGTTGCTTTGATCCACTCCACCGCTGCTTTCGCGTGACATGACCCGTAGCTTCGATTCGTTTTTCCTCAATCTTGTTCCCTTTTGAACTTGCTCCATCTTCCGGGAAACTCCGATCTTCATTCTACTCCACTGCTACTTCAGAAGGATATAGTCTGTGGCTTCATTTTGCTCTTGCTCAATCTTCCTTATCCACTGGAACTTCTTCATTCACTTTGCTCAATGCGACTTTAATCTTCCATCTGTAAGTACCTCCGCGTGTGCCCCGAGGCTCAACCACACTTTTTTTTTTTTTTTACCAACAGAAATTTGAAGAACTCAGCGTGTGACCCGATGCTCAACTCACTTCTCTCTGACATGAGTTGATATTTTGAAAAGAAATTAAAAGACACCTCAGGGTGTAACCCAAGGCTCAACCCACTTCTCTCTGACATGAGTTGATATTTTGAAAAGAAATTAAAAGATACCTCAGGGTGTAACCCAAGGCTCAACCCACTTCTCTCTGACATGAGTTGATATTTTGAAAAGAAATTAAAAGACACCTCAGGGTGTAACCCAAGGCTCAACCCACTTCTCTCTGACATGAGTTGATATTTTGAAAAGAAATTAAAAGACACCTCAGGGTGTAACCCAAGGCTCAACCCACTTCTCTCTGACATGAGTTGATATTTTGAAAAGAAATTAAAAGACACCTCAGGGTGTAACCCAAGGCTCAACCCACTTCTCTCTGACATGAGTTGATATTTTGAAAAGAAATTAAAAGACACCTCAGGGTGTAACCCAAGGCTCAACCCACTTCTCTCTGACATGAGTTGATATTTTGAAAAGAAATTAAAAGACACCTCAGGGTGTAACCCAAGGCTCAACCCACTTCTCTCTGACATGAGTTGATATTTTGAAAAGAAATTAAAAGACACCTCAGGGTGTGACCCGAGGCTCAACTCACTTCTCTCTGACATGAGTTGATATTTTGCAAAGAAATTAAAAGACACCTCAGGGTGTAACCCAAGGCTCAACCCACTTCTCATGAGTTGATATTTTGAAAAGAAATTAAAAGATACCTCAGGGTGTAACCCAAGGCTCAACCCACTTCTCTCTAACATGAGTTGATATTTTGAAAAGAAATTAAAAGACACCTCAGGGTGTAACCCAAGGCTCAACCCACTTCTCTCTGACATGAGTTGATATTTTGAAAAGAAATTAAAAGACACCTCAGGGTGTAACCCGAGGCTCAACTCACTTCTCTCTAACATGAGTTGATATTTTGCAAAGAAATTAAAAGACACCTCAGGGTGTAACCCAAGGCTCAACCCACTTCTCATGAGTTGATATTTTGAAAAGAAATTAAAAGATACCTCAGGGTGTAACCCAAGGCTCAACCCACTTCTCTCTGACATGAGTTGATATTTTGAAAAGAAATTAAAAGACACCTCAGGGTGTAACCCAAGGCTCAACCCACTTCTCTCTGACATGAGTTGATATTTTGAAAAGAAATTAAAAGACACCTCAGGGTGTGACCCGAGGCTCAACTCACTTCTCTCTGATATGAGCTGATATTTTGCAAAGAAATTAAAAGACACAAATTAAAATACCTCGGTCCGCTTCGCTTAGGAAGGCAAGATCTGTTTCTCGATCAACTTCGCTTAGGAAGGCAAGATCTGTTGTTCGATCAGCTTCGCTTAGGAAGGCAAGATCTGTTGTTCGATCAGCTTCGCTTGGGAAGGCAAAATCTGTTGTTCGATCAGCTTCGCTTAGGAAGGCAAGATCTGTTGTTCGATCAGCTTCGCTTAGGAAGGCAAGATCTGTTGTTCGATCAGCTTCGCTTAGAAAGGCAAGATCTGTTGTTCGATCAGCTTCGCTTAGAAAGGCAAGATCTGTTGTTCGATCAGCTTCGCTTAGGAAGGCAAGATTTGAAAACGTATCGTCTGGTGGAGCTCGAATGCCTTCTTTCTCCTTGGTTCAGTGCAATTATTGTCGAAACTTCTTGCTTTACTGGCGTACCTGTATGTGTCATGCGTGATGATGTCATGGTATATGTGTGCTTGTCCTAAATGTCTTATATGCCTACATGATTATGCCATGCGCCCTAGGCTTGTTCGTCATGTATCTCTTTCATTGCGACTTTCATGGTAGCCTGCGTTTATTGCTTCGACTCTTGACTTTTCTTTCAGGTTTTGTACCCGTCTTTCAAACCTCAGGAGTAATCCGCGTTTCTCGTATATCACCCTTTTGCCCCACTGTAGCTTCAGGGTTTATTTCATTGTGACCCGGGGGTGTAGGATTTGAATATCCTCCATTTGTCCCACTGCGACTCTAAAACATAGGATTTGTCTCTTCTTCATTCTACCCTCTCGTTATTCAACGGTACAGGATCTGTATCAGCTTCCTTCTAACGATCACTCTCTAGGTGACCCAACCAGATGTATATGCGTGATGCTCACATGAATGCAGAATGCAGAATGTCATTTCTTTTCAAGAATGATTCTGGTTTGCACTTGGGTTAACAATGTCCGTTTTCGTCAGGATTGTGTCGCTGACACGGTACCTTGTTATTTTGTTCAACCAACGTAATTGGGACTCAGATATTTCCGACCCTTAAACTCGGTGAGTTTTAAGCAATATCCTGTTTCAGATTCCTGTATTGTTTAGAGGTTTCCAGAGTAATATGCGAAACTCCTTTCATGAAAGTGTTATTAATCCAATAATCGTTATTTCAATGTAAAATGCTTGAAAAGGACCATGATGATGGATGGAATGGGAATTTATTAGGAGTATTGCTCGAATCAAACAGGTTAATCAAAGCTAGCATATGCAATGAAGCAGCAAATTTATTTAGAGTGTATTTTGAAAAGTCAAAAATAGTAGACTTAAAATGGGTGAAATGGAAACTAGGTGCCCCAGATATCGCAGCTTGAGCTTCTCTGTTCTAACTTCTTGAGGACCTTTCTAAACTCAATATGTGTTTAGGGGATCTGGAGTACTTTGTCGATGCCCCAAGGTACAACATTCCTCTTCATTGTTATTTTAAGCGTAGCAAGACTACTGCATGCCCCATCAAAATTTGAGCTGCCCCCTTTTTTTTTGGGGGGGGTTTTCAACTCAAACCTACCTTTGGTCCCAAAGTGCCCTTCGCGAGTTTTCACTTTGGCCTCTCCTTTTTCTTCTTCTTTTTTTGGTTCTTTTCTTTTTTTTTCTTTTTTTTCTTTTTTTTTTGAATTCACCAGATTGGACAGGTCCTTGTCGCCTACCTCAGACAATATCTTTGTTTCCCTAGAACAGGCCTTCTTTGCTACCTAAAGTCTTTCCTGGCTTGGCATCTTCTTTCTTCTGAAGTTCTTGTTGCATGGAGAGGATCTTCTTCAAAATCCTGTCATGAAGTTTTCTAAGGAAATCTTTTTGTTAAAAGCTCACTTCATGTGACGGACATCTCTCAACATCTTATCTACACATTCACTTGATCATATCGGGATCCGTTTTTCCTCACCCAATTTGGGCTTGGCCCGTACCCCGGAACCGCGTTGCCCCAGCAGAGGTCCTGGGAAAGGGTACGTAACTTCTATATGCCCACATTCACAAGTTTATCTTCGTTTTGTTGCCCCACCCATTTTTTTTTTTTAGGGTCTAATGACTATCGACTTTGTGATATTGGCACATGAAGTGACCCTCACCCTCTTAGTAAAGAGATCAACTTCCACAAAACTAAATCAATGTGGACCAGAAGCTTTCGAGGAGGTTGGCTTGATAACGTCCATACCCCACGTGGAGAAAAGGGAAGAGGCACATAAGTTCTGTCCTCAATTTGGCGTTTGATGCAATTTTCCTTTCTGAGCATATCATCAGCATGTGGTCTTCGAATATCCTTATGGGCTTAGTAGTCCCAGTGTGTCTTAATGTGATCACACGAAAATATCTTTGAACTCTTGAGGATAGTTCAATGATTCCTTGCCTTGTTCCTGGGGGAAGCTAAGCTTCTATCTTCCTCTCCCTTGTAGTGTTTGCTGGCACTTCGTAAGTTGGGATCTACCATTCTTGACAATAAGTTGCAATCTCTGTCATCTTCCAAGTTCTTAGATCCTCTAGACATCTATCTCTCTAAAAGGGAGTCAGTAACAGTGTCACTCATGACGTTGATATCTGGGGACCCATTGTGGGCTTGGAGGTAGAAAATTAAAAGCATGGTATGAAAATGAAACGATGCAGAGTATGAAATGCGAGGAGTGAAAATAAAGATGCATTTTATTGAAATAACAATTCTGGAAACAAGCCTATTTCACGAAAGAACTCTTGTTGCCTCTAGGCTTAAAGCAACAAGCATGTTTTGAATATTACTCTAGATTTAGCTAAAATACATGGATCCCTACGCAGTCTCATTGTTCAAAACAAACCCGAGAGGATAAGGGTGTATCAGTGAAACCTCTTTAATTGCACCATCCCTTTTGTCACTGCGCTCATGTTCCCTTCAAGGTAGTTTGGGAGCAGATTTCCAACCATATCACCAGTACCGTCAAATTGCAGAATCCCTGCATTGATAAGACTTTGAACCCTCCTTTTAAAAGCTAGACAATTTTCTATAGAATGCCCCTGGTTCCCAGCGTGATACATGCAACGAGCATTAGGATCGTACCACTTTGGGTATGGAGGCTTCAACGGTGCCATATAATATGGTGATATTAATTGTTTTTCCAACAATTTCAGGCACAGTTCTCCGTATGACACAGGAATAGGAGTGAGTCGAGGTTTTTCGGGTTTGGGTCTCGCTGATCCTTGTTCGTCTTTGAGTTGACTTGGGGCAGGCGTGTTATTAGGTGGGAACACGGTGAATGGTCTTCGGTCATCCCTACTTGCACTACCTATTTCTTTTTCCTTCTTCTTCGGGGCCTTCAATGTGCGTTCCCCCTTTTCTTTTGTCCCCGCCTGGACCATTGGTTTAGTCCGACTCTCCTCAGGGTTAAAACATGATCCAGCCAAGAAGTTCAATGGGGTCGAGGTATTAGCCTGATATTGGGGCTTGATAGCAATGGGTCTCTCATGCGATCGCGCGTCTGGTTGAGTTGGGATGTTTATCGGGGAATAAACAATTTCTTCGTATTCCTCCACATTGTCGACCACTTGGCCTCCTCTTGTTTCAAATCCTCCCGCTAGTAGCTGGAGTATATTCTCTTGGAACTTTCTCATTTGCTCCCGCATCTCTCGTTGAATTCTGGCTGATTGCTCTTGCATCTGTTGTTGAATTCTGATCAATCGCTCTTGGATCAATATCTGTCTTGCCTCTAACCTCTCCAACCTTTGTTCCATGTTTTCGAGGTCACTGAAATAATTTCGCCTAGTCAGAGTCTCTCTACAGATCTTAATGCACATGATATGATGCAATGCATGCATGAAATGCAATGCAAATGCATGGAATGAATGCAAAAAGAAAGATAGGCGCTGATTATGAATTCAATTCCTATTAGAAGAACTGGTCTAGAAAACACGCTTCATAAAACAGACCACATATACGGTCTCTTCCTCATAGTCTAGGTGAAAACACCAATCCTCTTCTCCGTATCGGGATATCATGGTCGTGTCCCGTGAATCTTTCTCAATAGATGAATCCTTTGGCTCTTTGTTGTTTGACCTCATCACTCATTTCCCTTTTTGATGCCTATAATCCTCTGATGACCCCCGAACAATCCTTGTCGGCTTTTAGACAAATCCTTTTCTTCGTATCCGGATGTTATGGTCATGTCGCATGGTCCTTCTTGATGGATGCTTCTTTTGGCTCTTTGCTACTCGACCTCATCACTCACTTACCTTCGGTGATGCTCATGATCTTCGGATGGCTCCCAAACAATCCTCGCCGACTTGAATCTTCAAGTAATGCCTTGTCTCGTTGTTTACCTAGGCTATGTTCAGATGACCGTATCGTATTCCACTTTATTAAGTAGCACATTTTCTTATGACAAATTCTTCCATTAGCAATCAAACGCGAATCAACACCCTCTTTCTAAGATGATGCAATGCTATGCAAATGGAATGAATGCAAAAAAAAAGAGAGATGCTGATTATAAATTCGATTCCATTAGAAGAACTTTTCCTTCGTGGCCGGATACCATGGCCATGTCTTGTGAACCTTCTTCGTAGATGCCTCTTCTAGTTCCTTGTAGCTTGGTTCGGGCCGTACTCGCTTATCCTCCGTGGTGTCTATAATTTCCTTTTTAAAAAAGGGTCAAGACGTGACGACTCTTGAATAATCCGTGTTGGCTAGAATCATCGAGCAAAATCTTGTATATGGACTATCAACCTTATCTTGTTGTTTACTTGGACTATACTTAGGCAACCGTATTACAAACCACTTTATCAAGAAATTCATTTCCTTATGAAAAACTCCTCTATTTAGCAATCAAATATTAATCAACACCTTCTTTCTTTGATGATGCAATGTGATGCAATGCATGAAATGAATGCAAAAGGCGTCGATTCCCATTTAATTTCTTATAGAAAGCTTATTTAAGAAACAAAATCCTTTACATAAAATAGAGTCACATATGTGTCCTAGCCCTTATGCCCAGGATTTTAACTTTCTCGAAGAGCGAGGCTAGCTCTCGACCCCGGTCTGACTTTGATTCATACATTACATTTAATATATCAGCTTGGACCGCTAAGGAGTGTAGATGTTCAGCTACTTCTCATATCTGTGTTACAGCTTTGCCCATGACACAATCCCTTTCTTTGACCCGATTCTAAGATCGTTGAATCTGGAACTCACACTTCGCAGTGTCATTTCGAGCTCTACCACCTTCCCTTTTAATTCTTCGATCTGGTTTGAGGCTTAATTCTATCTTCACCGTAGAGTCGCGTCTTCGGCCAAACATCTTTTCTTGTTCTATTAATCGAGCTTTCAGTGTCTCTTTCTCCCTTTGGCTCTCACTTGCAGTCTTCCTCAGAGCATCCCTTTGTGTTGGAACCTCTTGGATTCTGTGTTACACTGATGCGAGTAAAGTCCCCCAACTCCGATGTATATTCCTCGGCTAAACTATCTCCTTTCTCGAGTTGTATCCATATACGCGCGGCCGCATTATCCTCTATTTTATCAAGGAATCCGTCCCTCATAACAAGCTTCTATCTTAGTAACCAAACAGAGATCGACACCTTTTAATGTGAAAATCAATGTAATCAAAACAAGAGAAAGCATGTTAATGCAAGAGGGGATAAGCAAACACGAAAACGTTAGTGCAAGAGAAGTAATCACTTATTGGGGTGACTACTAGGGGTTTAGCATGGTTCTGTCCAATGTGGGTTCCTAGGTCTCTCTACATGTGGTTTGGTTCTAAAGTGAGGGTACCTGAACCAGCAGATTCCTCAATCCTCACCCATTATAGGCTCATACGGATCAAGTTCAGTTCAGGGGAATACATTTCCCTATGGCCATGCGGAGGTGAAAACCTCATGAAACCATAGGTACGGATGTATTCCGGAAGCGGTCCCCTAGCCCATGCGGAGGTGAAAACCTCACGAAGGCATAGCTTTTCGCTCCCACTTAAGGGTGTGACCACAACGGTCATGCAAATATGAATGCAGAGACATCCTATGAGACTCGACATTATTGCAATCATAGTACCAACAGATTCGTCAAAAGAAACATGATTTTTCAAAATGATTTTCCAAATCTTGACAAAAGGACAAAGAATAATCAATTTTCGGCCTGACTCTCGAAGGGTCCCCAGTGGAGTCGCCAAGCTGTCGTAACCATTTTTTTGAAGAAAACGGGAATCGAACTTGGGTTTTGAAAATAAAGAAAACGGGAGTCGCCACCGACCTTTATTAGGTGTGATCGGATCACCTTTGTTTTAATAAAACATTTCGGTTTACTAAAACGGAGTTTTTGGTCTACGAACATTCGAGAAAATAGGTTCGGGAGTCGGTTACGTGCGAGGAAGGATTAGCACCCTCGCAACGCCCGAAAATCGGTACCAAATTGATTATTCAATGTCCTAATGTCAAAAAGCTTGAAATGATTTTTGAAATCTTGCTTTTTTATTTTTTTTTAAACGACTTGATTGAATGTCGAGTTTTCCCTTGTTTCAAAGGAATAGAGTCTCACATCCAGCACGATTGGACACGATAATCTAAATCCTTAAATCCAAGATCGTCTCTAAGATTCTCCAAGCACATTTTTTGGAAAGGGTATTTGCTCATTTGGGCATACGAAAGAAAACACACCCAGCACGATTGGGCACGATCTTTTCGAACTTCCAAACGCACAAATATCACCTTATTTGAAAATAGAAACAAAATTTGAAAGGTTATCCACTTGCTCAGTCAAACGAAAAGTCACACCCAGCACGATTGGGCACGAAGTTTTGAATTCCCAAACTCATGAATATTACCTTTATGAAAACTCATTTTCGGGAATTAAGAAAATATATAAAATATGGTAGAAGATGGATTATTGGATTACGATAAAATGACGAAAGCGAGAAAATTAGAAAAAACATGGTAATAAGAAGGTGCAATAATGAAACGAAAGTAAAAAGACAAAAATAATAACGATGAATAAAAATAAAAATGTTAGTAACGATAGTGACAATAATATATACAATAATAATGATAGTGTAGCACATATAATAATAATAAGAATACTGATAATAATAATGATAATAATAATGATAATAATAGTAAATAGTATAGTAATAATAATAATAATAATGATGATAACACAAAATATATACAAAATGATAATATAAATATAATAATGATAATAACAATATGCAATATATACAATATTAATATAAACGTGGAAGTAATAATAACATATTAATAATAGTAGTTAATACGCTACATGTTCAATATAATATAAATATAGTAATAATAATAGTAAATGTAATAATAGAAATATATATAATATGATAATAATATGATAATAAAGTAATAATAGTAATAATGATAAGATCAAATTGCACTAAAAAAAATGAGATTTGGGGTTAATTCGAAATAAAACGAGAGGAAAAGGACTTATTTGAAATGCGCGTAAAAGATAGGGGACTGAATGAGTGAATAACACGCCCTTTTAATGCGTGACGTTACAACAGGCCCAGGTAAGGATCAAATTAAAAACGGAATAAAATAGTGGGGTAAAATTTAAGAAAGAAAAAAAGCTAAAATGGGTCAAAATCAGAAGCACGAAAAAGGAAGGGGGCCATCGCGCAAATATTCCTTTTAAGGAACATGCGCAGTAACCCCCTTACCAAACGGTGCCGTTTTGTTTTGATAAGAGCCTTCTTTTATTTATTTTTTTTAATTCCCTTTCCCAAACAAAGAAACAGATGACTCTCCCCCCCCCCAAAATCGTTTTCTTCTTTGCTAGGGTTCTATGAACCCATTTCGCGCCGTTACTTAGGCTTCCTCAGCCACCCTTTGCACCACCATGCCGCCACCGTCAGTGCTTTAGGGGTCGATGACGCACAGATATGGGGTCTTAAGGTCCCGCTTGAAGACCCTTCGGAAGGCCAAACCCCCGGTGAGTCGAAACGGAAGGAGGGGATCCTCAACGTTTCTCTAAAGCGGAACCCCGACGGCAGAGAACGCTTCGACGCCACGCCCGCGAAGGCTTCGGTAAGGCTCTCCTTTTTCACTCTCTTTATTATCTTTTTTATAACCAATATTTTTTGCTAAAAAAGGGGTAAAACAAAATGAAATAGGCAAGAAACGACAGTAAACAGAAAAAGAACTAAAGAACGAAATCAACCTTTAAACTTTTTCGTTTTTGATTTTCTGAATGTGTAATGGAGTACAAGAGTTCTTCTTTCAATCCTCTCTTTTCTCCTCCTCCCCTCTACATTCCTTTTTTTTGAAGGCTTTATAGCCGAATCCGAAATAATACAAAATATTTGCTATTTGTGGCTTGTTTGCTGTTATTTTTGTCTTGTTCTTGAAGGTATGGCCGACAACGGGAAAGGTGGGGAACAGTTGGACGTGGTGCAGGTGGCCAGCAACGAGGCCGCCCGTGGTGCGCACATAGGGAATGGGTAGAGGAGGCTCGTGCGGCGCCTAGGCTAGGGTTTCTGGAAACCCTAGCAAATTCTTTTCATTCTTTTGGGCCCTTTGGCATTTGGGCCGATTAGGTCTGGTTGTTTATTGGGTTAATTGGGCTCCGAAATTTTAGTGTAAAATGGGCCTCGGGTTTCTTGTAATGGACTTGGGACATTTATTTTATTGGATTTTTTTGCTTCATTTAATTTTTGGTTTTGCAATTGGGCTCGGATTTATTGGGTTTTCGGCCGGGCAAATTTGGTTATTACACATGGGCTAATTTGAATAAAAAATTTCAAACAAATTTATGGAGTAACTTGAATAAAAAAAAATAACAATTGCTAAGCTCAAAAAATGGATTACCCCTTCAGTATTTGAAGAATGAAATCAAATGATAATTTAGCTATTTTGCAAAGTTTTATCGATAAACAACAGTTCCTGCGACAATATATGTGTAGCGACGTAAAATTTTAGGTACGAGTGCTAATTGAGAAAATTATTGAAAATTTGAAAACAAAATTTCAATTTTATTTAAAAATGGAGTCGCCACCGATCTTTTTTCCTAGGTGTGATCGGACACCTAATAAATTCTCTTTTTTAAAGAAAAATTAATTTTTTGAATTTTCTTAAAAAAAGGGGCTGAGTTTAGGTCTACGTTAAAATTCCAGAGAAAAATAGGGTTCAAGAGTCAGTTACGAGCGAGGAAGGTATTAGCACCCTCGCGACGCCCAAAATTGGTATCTCGTTAAACGCGTGTTATCTTAATTTTCAAAAATACGAGTTCATTTTAATATTTAATCGTGATCCGATTGAAACACGAGAAATTTTTTTGAAAACAAGAAAATTTTAAAACTCGAGAATTCTTTGTTGAAACCCGAGAATTTTGAAAACACGAAATTTATTGAAACACGAAATTTTTTTGAAAACACGAAAATTTTGAAACACGAGAATTTTAAAAACACGAAAATTTTAAAACACGAAAATTTTTAAAAATACGAAAATTTTAAAATACGAATTTTTTTTAAAACACGAAAATTTTGAAATACAAGAATTTTCGAAAACACAATTTTTTGAAATTCGAGAATTTTTTAAAACCCGAAAATTTTTGAAAACACGAAAATTATGAAATATAAGAATTTTTGAAAACACAAAAAAAAAAATTTAACAAGAAACTCTTGAAATACGAGAATTTTCTGAAAACACAAAAAATTTTGAAACTCGAATATTTTTTAGATTTTTTTTTATTTTTTTAAAAGGGCGTGTATCGTATTTAACACGAACCGAAGATATTCACCTAACATAGCAATGAAATCAAAAATTTAGTGTTAAACCGATTCGTTGCCTTATTTATTAAAATTATTAAAATTATAAGTAAAATAAAATATAATTAAAAAAATAAAAAATGCTAAACATCATATAATATTGTCATAAAAAATATACAAATTAAATTAAAAGTGGGTAAAGAAAAATTACCGAAAATTCCGAAATTACGGGCTTGAAGAACGAGATACACGACCCCAGGTTTTCTCTTTTTTCTTTTCTTTTTTTTCTTTTTTTTTCTTTTTTTTTTGGATTGGGCTGCTCCTTTTTTTTCTTTTGGGCTTGAGGAATTGGGCTGCTTTATTTTTTTCTTCTTCTTTGGGCTGCTGCGTTGGGCCTTCTTTTTTCCTCTTCTTTTCTTTTTTTGTTTTTTTATTGGGTCATTGGGACTTGGGCCTGCTGGGTGTGGGTCGTGCGGGTCGGGTTTGGGTCGCACTGGTCGGCCCGACTACTAAAAAAATTATATACTTTTTCTTTTTTTTTTTCCTTTTTTTTTTCTTTTTTTTTCTTCTTCTTTTTTCTCTTCTTCTTCGTCTATCTTTTTCTCCTTTCTTCTTCTTCTTCAACCGCTGCCGCCGCTTCCTCACCGGGGGTACGACGCCTTCTCCTTCTCCCTCTTCTCTTCTTCTTCTTCTTCTCTTCTCTTTCTCTTTTTTGCTCTTTTTTTTCGGGTTGTTTTTTGTTGAATGTGTGGGTTTGATTTTTTTTGGGGAAAAATCCCCTTTTATAGTGTTGTTTTTGTAGGTGTTAGGTGGCTAGGGGGAAGGGAGGCCATCCCTTAGGTCGGTGGCCAGAAAATCGTGGGGTGGGTGCGCGAAATCCACCGGATTTTTGGAGATTTTTTGACATAAGGACTGAACTGTAAATTCAGTAAAACTGTTGGGGCCTAAGTGTAATTTAGAGAAAGATGAAGAGTCAAATTGTAATTGTGAAAAGTTTTAGGGCCAAAATGCAATTTAAGTAAAGTTCAGGGGTCAAAATGATAAATTTATTATTATTTTTTCAATTTTTTTTTTTAAAAAATTTTGAAAATTAACCCATAATTAAGCCGGGCAAAATTTAGTGCTTACAATATGTATTGCAAATGCTAATTTGCTACACTAATGCATACCAGTACATCAAATTCAAAACAGACAATGGAGTAGGAATGAGGCTGATACGATAGAGCAACACTATACATGCAAGGTTCCAAATGTTCATATTCATACAAAAAACCCAGGTCTCACAGAGATGTCTGATCATGTCAACTAAAATTATAATACAAACCCCAACTATAAATAAGATTAAGAAAAACTAGGTAAAACCAGATGTATGAAGAAAAGATTGTGTACCGCATGAGATGGGAGAACATAGAGCCTGACCTCTCGACCAAACTGGCAATCTTCGAGCATATGTAAAGCATTCTTACTAGTATAACCACATATTAAACAAGCTGTATCTGCAGCAATACCTCTCCAAGCACGCTCCAAATTAGTGAGAAGGCGTTGTTTCTTTGTAGCCCCTCCACGTTTCGAATAACCAACCAAATGCGGTCTCGTTGATCCCAAGATTCCTTTATGAGAACATTATAAGCACTCCTAATAGTAAGTTCACCATTAGTGGACCACTTCCATAAACCTTAACTGGGAGAAAGGTATATATTGGAATCTGCCCAGACAACAACAGGAATGAAGTTAGAAATTTTCTTTTTAAGGTTACTGTAATTTTTACGATAGTAATATATAATTTTATCATTTTAATAACTTATATTTTATAATTTTTAAAAGATTAAATTTATTTTTTATCATTTTTAGAGGAGTCAAAGTACAATTTTATGTATATTTATTAATTTAAAATTTTTAACTACGCCTCTGGACAACAACTAGCAAAATTTTCATAATATTCTTGTTCATAAATCTTATTGAGAAATAATCATAATGTTGTTGTTCATTCTAAGCTCTTCAACAATTTTTTTTTATTAATATTAAGTTGCTTTTTGTACAATATGATGTACATCTCAGCCTCGTACTACAACTGTTCGACCATTCTCTAATTCATTTTTTAATTTTTCAGTGAATGATTCCCTTTGATACTCTTAACGTAAAAAATTAGAGAATAATTAAAATAGAATTAAAAGATATAAAATTAAAATAGGAAATTAATAAGGTTAAAAAACCTTAAACTATTAATGATTTGATTTGTAATTGTTTGTTGTGTTTCATCATCCCAGTACGAAATCTATTTATAGGCCTTCATACATGCATAAAATGGAAGCAAGAAAGATGGAATTTGAATATTAATTTTATTTTATATAAGTTATTTCGTAATAGTTGTTTTATTTCTCATAATTTTTAACTTAATATTCATAATCAATATTAAGGATTTTTCTATTCCCTTTTACACTGACATTAAAATGTGGATATGCTCTCTATAATGTATTTGTTGTTGTATTTGACATTGATTTACTTAAAAATTATAATCTATAATGCTTTCGATATAACAAATTAGTAAGGTTAAATATGAAACGAATTGTTGATATTATAATTAAGTACTAAATATTCACTATTTATTATTGTAGTAATTAATCGATTTAATTATAAATTGTATTAGTAGTAAATTATAATTAAAAATAGAGCATCAGGGATCAATAATGCAAATACAAAAAAAGTGTATTGAGGAGTTCATTAGAATGTTTAATAATTTAAAACAAGTATTTTGAAACTTAAACAACTAACCTATGTTTTATAATATGAGTTAATTACACTATACATCTTCAAACTATAACCTTAATTGTAAATTGGTCTCAAAACTTTAAAGCATTTTAAGTACATCCTCAACTATCGATGTTATATTAATAAGGTTATTTCATTTCTAAAAATCATAATTTAACTGTTAAAAAATGATACGCCAAATCTTATGTGGCAAAGTTTCAAATGAAAAATTAAAAAAAATTATAAAAATGGATATTGTATAAATATTGATTTTGAGGTTTTTGAAGCTTTTACAAAAGTTTTATCGCTCACTCTTTTTTTCTTTTTTTTTCTCATTTTTATTTTATTTTTAGTTTTTACTTTGAAATGTTATATGATAACGTTTTACTTTAAAATTTTCATTTTAAATTATGTCACATAATATTTGACATGTAATTTAGCAATCAAATTAACGGTTTTAATAATTGAAGGACCCGATTGATATAAAACTGATAGTTTGAGGATGTAATTAGAATGTTTTAAAATTTGAAAGCTAATTTAGAATGAGGGTCATAATTTGAGGATGTTTGGTGCAATTAACTCATATTATATATTATTAGTTTTCTTACCCGATGCAGAAATTAATTTTGTAGAAAATTTTATAAACTTTTTAAGATTTCACAAATAAAATTATTGTTTATAAATTGCTTTATGATATATTATTGTGTATATTATGAAGAGCAGCCCAATTTATTGTCCAACTATTGTAAAAAAAAAACGACTTGAATTTACCTATATTTTCAAAAGACTGCGCGCAAATTGTAATAAGAAAATCTTTTATTTTTTAAATAGGAAAAAAATTAATAAAATATATATATATAATTTTTTCATTGGAGGTAATTAGATTGTTTGAGTAAATCTTATAAATTGTTTATAATTCATTATTCTAAATTGGTATTTATGAAAATAATTTATTTATTTTTAATATTTTTTATGTTTGTTTTATAATTCACATTTAAGATTCGTAATTTTTCCTTCCAACAATATCATTTTCAAAGTTGGAACATAACCTGTCTTAACAGTACAACCAACATTTATTGGTACTTTTTATACTTTATTGTTTTACAAATTATTTTATAAAAGAAGTATTTATAAATTTTTCATATTTATTTTTATACAAAGTTTTACTTTTTTTATTTGCTTTTTTAAATTAAGTATTATGGAATATTAGTATGGTCTTTGCCTACGCATTGTATTGGATTGATTATTTATTTTTTGACTAAATTACAGTGTAAAAATTTAAAGGTTAAAATTATCTCGAAGATTTTGTACTCTTCGTATATTTAGAATTTAGCTTCTCTATTTTTCGAATTCAAAAATTTAGGTCCATTTATTACACTGTTAGAACTCTTTTGTGTTGATGTGGCATTTTGAAGAATATAAAATAAACTTGGTATCTATGTACCAAGAAAATATCGTAACAGATCTGAATTTAATAAAAATTTTTAATAGTACTAACAATTCTTAAAAATTCACATCATCATTTTTAATTAGAATAAAAATATTTAGACTAACTAATAACATTATAAAAGTTGAGATATCAAATTATGTCAAAATTAAAATATATAAATTAAATTAAATTTTAAATTTGAATGAAATATAAGGATAAAATTGAAATTTACCCATTAAAGATGTATTTTGGTTTCACTTTAGAGAAAACAATGAAATAAATATTTGGACAGGAAGAATTAAAGTGATATGAAAATGTAGTTTATAAATAAATTTGTTTAAAAGCAAAAAAAAAAAAAAAAAAAAAAAAAAAGGTTCTGATTCTTCTTTCTTCAGGTCTCATAGGAGAATCAACAACAGCTACCCAGAAAGACCCTGTTTCTTCTACTCATGATGATGGGCCTGCCCAAATCAGCCCCCCCCCCCCCCCCCCCCCCCCCAAAACATCCCTTACAGGTACAGCTAAGCTCCCAAATCACCCAAACCATGTTAGGCTTAATTAATGCTGGTGATGAGGTGATGCTTATGAACTCAATTTACCATTGCATCGAATGATGTATTGGTTTTTACTGATGATGCCATCCCTTCCTGGACAGTGACTATGAATTACAGGGTGGAAAATTTTCCACTTGACTTGGGGGGTGGGGCAAGCACACTCATTCCTTATGTAACTAAGAATAAATACATAAGCAACATACCTAAACTTTTTATTAGTTTATTGCTAACATAAAATTGGTGTTGGTGTTTGTTCTCTTTCCAGGGAAGTTAACCATTAAATTCCCCTGGAAATTCAAAAATATTATTTCATAATAACACAAAAGGCTGGAAAACCTTCCAATGACAAAATCCCTTTTCCAAAAACTTTTCTCATCCTTTCCTTTGCATGTAAGATAACAATGTGAACTAAGACCTTGGAAGGCCATAAATACACACATCAAGAAAAGAAAGAAAAACCCAGAAAGACAGAATTGCTTTGTGCAACCCTAGAAAGCCATACTTTTCTGCATATCTTGGTTCATGTATAATAATATATATGATGGTTTCGTAACCATTACCCAAATAAATCAAAAGAAAAGAAAAACATCTGAAAACCAGAAGAAGAACATGTCTCTAAGCCCACCTAGAGCTAGGGTCAATGGGGTCGATGGGGCTAATGGGGCCAATGGTGCAGCCCCTGGGAGGAACTACCAGCATTACTGGTGCTACCAGTGCCATCAATTTGTTCGGATTGCCTCTACGAATCCTCCGGAAGAGGTTGTCTGCCCTCGATGTTCTGGTCAGTTTGTTTGCGAGATGGAAATCAACAGGCCTAGGATGGTTGTTGACTTCACTGCTTTTGATCCATCCCCTGAAGCTCTGTTGGAAGCACTCTCTCTTATTATGTATCCTCCAATCAGGCTATTCGGTCTTGGCAATTCTGATAACCAAGAACCTCAGGGCAGGCGTCGGTTGAGACGTCCGAACAATTTACTAGAATCCGAAGGTGAAAATTTGCCTCGGGAGCGTCTTCGTAGGCGCAGAAGCCGGAGTTTAGATGGAACTGATGATAGAGAACAAGAACCTGAATCTCTAGGTCGTCCTAGGACTTGGATTATTGTTCAGCAGCCGGGTTCTTTTAGCCTACCCGAAGCTGAACCAACTTTGCCACATGAAATCCCTGCACTCCCTGCCCCTGGTCTTGATCCAAGGAACTTCTTTTTCGGACCCGGACTAAATGAGTTGATAGAACAACTGACACAAAATGACAGGCCAGGTGTACCCCCAGCCCCGGAGTCAACTATCCACGCGATTCCGACAGTAAAAATCACGGAATCGCATCTACGCGACGACTCGCAATGTCCGGTGTGTAAGGAGGAATTCAAGGTTGGTGGAGAGGCAAGGGAGTTGCCTTGTAACCATATATACCACAGTGATTGCATTGTGCCTTGGTTAAGGCTTCACAATTCTTGCCCTGTTTGCCGCCATGAGTTGCCGGTTAGCAGTACCGATGAACAATTGCCGGTTAGCAGTACCGATGAACTATTTAGCAGTGACTATTTTTCCGAACCCGAGGTTTCTTCCAACGACGGTAGAAGATGTTGGAGGCTTAGGCAACTAGCTAGCAATTTGTGGCCTTTCCATCGGAGGCATCGGAGAATTAGCCCACAGACTGACGAGTCTCCTGGTAATGAAAATTAATTCCAAGTGATTTCATTTTATACATGCAATATATATTGTATTAATCAATTAAATAAGATGAGGCCTGAACTTGATTTAATTTTGTGAAAACGTTAAGCTGTGCAAAGATGATCATGAAACAAATATTATGCTCAGTTAATTCGACTTTTATGATGCAGCCATTGATGTAAATCATAAATTATTGCTATATAGACACTGAAATCCTGTTTGACTATGTTTTCCAGCAGTTGAACTTGAATCAAGGTCGCATCGTTGCTGTATTCTTTAGGATTTTATAGGCAGCTATTCACTTCAAAATAACTGTCTGTAAAATCACTAAAAGCTGCAAAACATCAGTTTCATCATCTCTCTCAAATACTTGTTTTAAGGAACACAATGTCGAATTGATTCAACCGAAAACTAGTGAAGTCTCGGATCTAAGATGTTTATCTTTTAAGCTTTTTACATTATAACATCCATACCAATATATATGTTTTAAGCTCTTTACATTAAAAATGTGATCAATTTAATCTTCAGTCGTTTTTTTTTTTTGGAATAAGAAGTGAAATAACACAGTGCAAATATGCCGCTTAACCATGACTGCAGTAGCGCGATTTATAAGGCGCTCCATCTCGATCACGATCAATCAAAGCCCGGAGAAACCCAGGCATAACAGCAACGACTTGAACGGGTGGCGGAGCATTCACCCCTGCTTTCGCTAAGCTATCCGTTACTTGGTTAGGCTCGCGCAAAGTATGCTGGAATCGAAATGCCAAGGCCTTTCCAGCAGCTTCGAGATGACCCACACTAAAACCATGCTCCCATCCATTTTTTAAACATTGGTGCTGTAATATCTACATTTACAATCAACAGCGAGGTTGAAAATATTCTTAAAAGGTGAGAAGTAAATTATAAATGTTTGAGGGAGTTAAAAATGTAAAGGGACTATCTGTTTTCTATCGTGTGCATGAACTTACACAGATCTTAGACTACTGTAAGTCCGTTCATGTCGGAATAAGTGCCTAAGCAAACGAAGCCAGTCCAAGCATTTAGTTTATTTTTCCCACGAACCCGATCGACATTAACACAAGTACGGAATCCATGTAAATTCATCATATACCGCAATAGAAGAAATAAAGACCACAATGAAGGCCCAGAAAAATGAATGAACAAAAGCTGCCGCCGGCGATGAAAAATAGAATAAAAACAGATGACAGCAAAAGAAAATAAATTTAAATATCTAAAGAGCCCCGTACACTTTAAAAAAAATTTTCAGTTGTTAAATAAGATAAGTAACGGTTATTTAAGAGATAAAAAGTACAAAATTGATTTATTTTATTAAAAATTAAAATATTTTTTTTAAAAATGAAATAATTAAATTACCGTATATTTTTTATTAAAATTATCTAAATAATATAAAATATTATATTAATAAGATTAAAATTTTAAAAAAAATATTTTTAAAAAAATTAATATTTACTTTTATCAAACAATATAATTATATTCCGTATTTATATTATTAATTTATCAAACAACTTTTTAATATAAATTCAACAATTATAAAATTTAGCAATAAAATTTCAGTATTTAAATTTTCAGTTTATCAAAAACACCTTAAATCTTTTTGAAAAAAAAATTTATATCCGATTGAGCATTTGAACATTGAAAATCCTATCAATTAAGCCCTTTAGTTGTTAATGTAAGGGTTTTTGTTTTTAATTTAGTTTACTTTTTCCATATATCATCTGAGTAATTTTTTCTTTAAAAAGTTTTAAAAGAAGCATAAAAAAATATAGAAAGTTATAAAAAAATTACAAAAATATAAGAAATTACAGAAAATTATTAAAAATAATAGGAATTTACAAAAAAAATTATATAAAAATGATATAAAATTACGAAAATATAAAAAAAAACTATAATTTCTTTTTCTAAGTATTAAAAATTACAAAATATTATAAAAAATTTAAAATACATGAAAAAAAAAGTAAAAAAAATATTTGTCCCTAAAACTATCTATTCCTCAACCCCCACCACCTGAGAAAACTTTAGTCGATTCTTCCTTTCACCATTGTGTTGTTGCTCTTTGTTGTGTTCGTTCACGTGGACTTCTTGAATGTTTACACCTTTTTATTCATCTTTGCATTGCTCACAAGTGTTCTCTCTCCCACTATCGTAAAAACCCGTTAACTATCATGAATATCATCAACGACACTGCTATCGCAAACAATGATAGTGCTAGCATTTTCAACTAGGTTTTCATCAATTTCTTTTGTGATTTCTATATGTATTTTGATCAATCATGATGATGATAAAATGATGATTGTGAAAGAACTAAGGTGGTGAAATAGGTTGGGAGGGCAAACCACAATTTAAGGATATATACAAAATTTTAGATTTTTTTATATTTATAAATTTTTGTAAATTTATAACTCTTTTATTATTTTTATAATTTATATATTTTTGCAACTTTTTTATTTAAACAAGTTATTCAACCATGAATAGATGAATTAAAGCAAAATTATCAACAAACTAGAGATTTGACATGGTGGTTACTCACCTCGTGCATTAACCATATGGTTGGAGATTTAATTCTCACTTATAATAAGAAACATATTTTATGACTAACTATTTATCTCTTTGGATAGTACTTAAATATTATAAAAAAAAAATTAAATTCTGAAGAAGATATATGTTTACTAGCAAACCCACGTATCTATAACAAATATTGTCCTAAAATTATAAGATCTAAATTCAAATATTATCCGGATTCAAAATAATCTAAATTCAATGTTGCGAATTTCAAAAACAGAGGATTTTCCTATAGAAAACTTTGATTTGCTCAACTTCCACAACAACTTCATCTATACAGAGTCTGAGTGGGACCAAAGATCCAAAATTTAGACCCCAGCATCCCATATATTGAATACAGAAGAGATGGGGTCCCTCTGAATAGACATAGTCCAAAGTGAGCAGATTAGAGATGAAAGCAATGAACCAGGAGGGAGTACCAAATACAATGTAGAAGAAACAATTGGGGATGGGAACCCATGCCTTCCATTCCACTACAGGACAACACATATGGTTCACACCCTTGGATAATGCTCAATGTAATTTGGCCTAAATCACCTATATATCCTTCTTGCTTGTTTAACAACCCCATTTCATCACTTATGTTGCCTCTTAAGCAGTTATATATGTATACATATGTTGATATGCAAATATAAAAGAATATTAGAAATTAATTTAAAATATTAAAATTTTATAGCAATCAATTATAATAATACTTGAATTACTTATTACCTATGCTCATGAAAGATTGTCAGTTTTTGTCATGAAAAACCTATACACTTGAAAAGGCATGTCATGAACAAGTTAGCAACATCTAAATCTAGAGAAGATTTGGATGTTGGTGGTCCATTAATGGAAATTACTATGATCTTATGGCAGATAGTATAAACTGTGAATTTTTTAATAAGAAAAACAGTAACTACATATTGTTTCAAGTTTCAACAATGTAAATAGTTTCAGTAAAAGTATCATAAAAGTCCTTGTATTAGGAATTGAATTGCATTTTGTCTCCTCTACCTAAAACATAGGCAAACTAGTCCTTGTACATTAGATTAAAGAGCAAATTAGTTCTTTCTGTTAAAAATTTCATCTATTTATACTGTTAAAGACTAGGGTAGTTGATAGAATAACCAGATAGTGACATGTAACATGCCACAAACACCTATACTAATGTATAAGGACCGATTTTTAACAACAGAAATGAATACAATTTTTAATAGAAGAGTTAGTTTGTTCTTTGATTTAATATACATGGATTAATTTACCTATTTTTTAAATAAAGAGAATAAAATATAATTTGACTCTTAATACAATATTTCCATTATAGTTTTACCCATTTCTAACAATAATAAACAATATAAACAGGGGGTCTCCCTCACAGTTTCCAAAGGCCAGAGAAAGTAAATGGAGTAGGTGTAGCATGAAAAACCCTAGCATTTAACAAGAAAAAAACTTATTTCTTCCATTGATTATTGATAACATTGAAAATGACACACTTAATTTGCATAATTTATACACAAATTGAATGTATAACCCCCCCCCATTGGAGAATCCAAAAAAATGTTTTCATCTCCATGTGGGATTTCTTCTCCCTAAACTAAAAAATACACTTGAATTAAATATATATGAAATATATGTCACTGTCAGTAACATCTTCAAGCAACAACTGAAGATCATCAATGAATAGGAATGGACAAAAAAAAAAGAATGGTTAAATCCCTTGACTTTGCCTTAGGGAAAACTCCATAGACGAATATCACTTAATTCCTCGTAAAAATCATCCATCACTGTCGGTGGATCATATGGGACTAAGTTGAACATTTGATCAATGTACTTTGGAGATTGTAGGTCATCAAAGGAGGTGTACCATGGTTCCATCATGGAAATAGACTCAAGTGATTGTATCAGTGGTACATCATCAACTTGATCAGACGGTGAAGAAGCCATTGATGGGGAAGAAACTAATGAGGATGGTGTAGGAGATACTGGTGGGGTGGTGCCACTGCTAATGCCATTGTTAGGGAAACAATTAGCTGCTGCGGCAGCAGCAACTCTTTGTATTGATTTAGGAGACATAATGGTATCAGGAATGTAATCAAGGGATGTGTTAGGGAAGTTGAGACTTGCAGAAGAACCTTTGAGGCATAACAGTGCAGCATCATAGGCTCTAGCTGCTGCTTCTGGTGTAGAATAAGACCCTAACCAAATCCTTGTTTTTTGATTTGGTGCCCTAATCTCTGATACCCAAGAACCCCAGCTCCTCATTCTTACACCCTTGTACTTCTTCTTGCATGATGATGATGACGGTGTCATTTGCTTTGATGCTTCTGCTTGTAATATCTTTTGTTGATCCCTTTTCACCATTGCCAACGACAAACTTTCAAGGAAAAAAAGATCAATATAAGTTGATGATGAACAACTTGCAGTGTGTACTTGTTGAAGGATCAAATGCTTTTGTTTTTCTTCTTTTAAAGAGATGAATGTGGGGTAGTATTTATAGGGGGGGGGGCTTAAGTTGGAAGATCCCTTGGTCAATCACTATGGTTCCACATATATGAATATAAAAAATAAACATAGAAATGGCTAACAGACAGATATTTTAAAGCTTTATATAAATGGAAATCGATATCACTTTCCTGCTCTATGGCTATGGCTGGCTGGTATAGTAAAATATTTTTGGGTAAACTATACCCATTAGTCATTAAATTATAAGTTGATTTTTGTTTTGATTACTTTAATAAAAAATATTATAATTTGGTCACTAAATTATTCAAAAATTTTCATTTAAGTTATTGAATTATTCAAAAAAAATTATTTAATTCACCGGGCTGTTAAATTTCTTTTAAAAGAAAGTTTCGCCAGCGAGCTTCAAGCGACAATTTGACAATTGGTACGGTAGATCAATACCATCGACGGGTAGGAGAATCTACCTTAGATCCACGTCGATCTAACGATCAATGTCAGAGACTAGAGAAAAAAACTATTTGAATGCGGTCCACTAATTCGTGATGTCCTAAGTTGTTTTATGGAAAAAAGAGAGCTTAAATTGTAGAAGAGATCAAAGGAAATAAAGTTTTCGATTGGTGTAAACATTGCCAACAAAGAAAGCCATGTAGCGTTAATTTTAACACTCCAATAACTTAAATGAAAATTTTCAAATAGTATAGTGATCAAATTGTAACTTTTTTTAATTAAGTGATAAAAACAAAAATTTACTCATAATTAATAATTAATGATGTAATTTATCCAATATTTTTATACCAAATGCAGTGAAGAAATGTCAATTTGCGAACCTCTTACTCAACCTACTTGTTGATTAGAGGTCAAACAGTTTATGTTCATTGACAAATTACAGCTAGAAACCATTTTTGAAACATTCAATATTACATCATTAATGTGGACAAGTTATTCCTTAAGACTTTCATTTGTAGAGAAGAGAGAATTCATCAGCTTCAACGTATGCAATTAGTTTCCACATCCCAATGGCTATATCTCTGCTGTAACTTCTAATAGAAATGACAGTTGAATTGGATTTAATGCACTTCAGGAACTCCACATGCAGACATGCAGCAATCAAAGACTAAAAATATTATTAAAAATTTGAAGTTAAAATGGCTGTTTGCAGAGTTTCTTAGACTTACCTAGTAAGCCACCTCCCACCCCAGTTGACACCCAGCAAACTTCTTTATTATTATTATTATGTTTTACTGTGCATGTCATGGCTAAATACCCTTTTCTTTACTTGATATATGCTAATATGTTTAGAGAAAATGGGGGAGAGAGAAACATAGGATTCTTCATAGGCACTTTCCAGGCTTTTTATTAATCAGCTGTTAGGGTGGATATATTTAAAAGATTTTAGAATATCATATCTTATATAGGTAGAAAAATGAAAAACTTTTAAGTATAACATGTATAATTGCCCTTATATGGATTTAAGGGAGAATGTTAGACATATTTTTTCATATTAATATTCAATTATAATTGAGATATGAAAAAAACACAATAAAACAGTCATTGCAAATGTAAGATATTTTTAAAAAGAGAAAAGAAAGATAAAGGCAGGCAGAGCCAGCTATTGCTGCTCTGTCTCGCAGCTCTGAAACCGCGTCTCTCGGCCATCAGTTCTCATGCAAACATTAAAAAAAACTCAAATTTCTGTTTAAAGTATGTAGAGTGAATTAAAAAACACATGAATTATCAACCGTTTGAAGCTCTTTTGGTTAGCTGCTTAGGGATGCATGACTTGACTTTGTTCCCAAGTTTCTCACTGGGGTACTGCTAATTGCACACCCAAAATCAACTACTGGTCTATTGCTTTTTGCCTGTCATGGAGGTGCACATGCGTTTCAACCTCTTTTTGGGGGACAAATTACCCTTTCTAATGTCAGGATTATGGACCAAAACACGTATACGGATGGGATGAGCCAAATTTTAGTTGGTTGTGTTTGGTCATGTAGACATTGTCAGGCAAATGGGCATTGATATGCCTAGCAATGTAGAAAGGTCAAGAAAGGCAGAAGATAAGGATACTGTTTGTAAGGCAATAATGTGGAAATGAATACACATTCTACTGAACAGTAAAGCACTTGAAATTCCATTTTGGTCATGAACTTTATAGTTTTGAATACGTACAAGTATTAAGAAAAAGATAATAAAGTGTTTTGTATATCTGCATATGCAATAAAGTTTGATAATGAGAAAGGGCAGTGACAGACAGAAATATTTAGTAACGTGTACACGCTCTGAAATGCTGTTTCCAATGATAATTCATGTGGGAAAAAGAAATAGTATCGGCAACCCGTACAAATCTTGCGTCTCCCTGGTCTCTTTCCCATCCTGCTCATCGTCATACACTTGGGAAAACACTAATAATAAATAATAAAAGAATGAATCAAGAAGGCATCCCTTTCTTAAATTAATTGCGAATTATCACCCACTATTTAGCGAACAATACCATCAACGATGACTGTCATATTAAGTTCGTCTCATTTAATGATGTCAGTTTCACATACTCAGAAACCCTCGTAGAAGTCACATCTAAACAACTCCCCAAGCTTATTATCCTTTAGGAAGGTCATATCTGGTTCTGACCTTAAATCGATAAAGTCATCATGAGATAAAAGCCTACTTAAGCCCTTCTCCATGTATACATTCCTCCTCCACGAAAAACGCCAAACAAGCACTAAGTACTGAACTCTACTCTAGTGTCATTGGGACATTCCTCAACCATAAGCCTAGCAACTCTTTGCACCATTCAAGCTCTCATTCTAACTGTGAAGTCCTCCATAGTGTGAACTGCGACAACTAGTCAGTAACAACTTTTGTATTGTAACAATTATTATTCAATCAAGTACTGCTGATGGTGCTGGCAGGATCAGATTTGCAATAAGCACATGCAATTTAAAATAATTTTGCTGCACATGCTTGAACAGTGTTTTTAATCTTAAATTTGTCAGAAATTAAGGAATGAAACAAGGGTTTAGTTTCTTGGAAATGAGAAGGTAATTTCATTTTCTATATTGACCACCGCATTTCAATTTTATATATACAGGAGGAAGAAGTTGCAGTCTAATAATAGATAAAAGGGACTTCATATATATATATGTGTGTTTCAACTTGGATGAATTAATATAGGAACCAACAAAGCCGAGTTGAGAAGTTTTTGTTTACTTGTGCTATTTCAACACCATTGACAAGCTTTTTTACATAATTGCCAACAAATAAAACATTAATGAATGAAGATTCATGCTTCTTCCCCATCTCAAGTCTCATCAAATTTATAAAATTTTATTCTCTTTTGCTTGATTGCTTAACTGGCATATTGACAATACCGTACTCTCCCATCACAAATCCGTACGGGGTGTATCGAGGAAAGTGAGAACGAATTAATAATGAAAATTTTCAGCATGAATAAGGATATGGAGAATCGAGGCTGGCTTAGCCAACTGGAAAGTAAAGTGGACCAAAGTCCGTCTTAGTATGAATATTGAAATGGGTAAAGGGATGGGCGAAAGTGCTGAGAAGGTTTACATTTTACAAAGGTGGTGAAGTATGTTGGATGATAGAGAGGCAACATCCATGTGGGTTAAGGACTTGCAATATATAGTACCATGAATACTTATCCCTTTTCTGGATAGAGAAACTTCCAGGAAAAAAAAAGGGTCAAATCTGCAACAACAACCATATCCAGAGTGATATGGCTAACGTAATGCTTGCACTATAGATAACTTGTATTTAATAAATATATACAATGTATTTACAACCCTCTTTTAACAAAATTTTATTTTATTTTATTTGTTTAGAAGCATCTGAATGTGCAGTCCAACAACTTCTATTTGTATCATAGATATGGGCAAGTTGCAGAGGAAAAAGGGGAAATGTAGTAGAGAACTAGGGGTTGCATCCCATTGATAGACCCCAAGTTCTTGTATGCTACCATTTTTGCTGAGATTTTTCTTTTTGGCTGTATGGCAAAAGTTCAACCTTGTATTATGCTTGCTAGAGATTCATTGGCTAATAATATTTATATTAATGAATGTATTGGTGATTTTATGGAAAATAGAAGAAGTTAGGAAAAGGATTTCAAAAATAAAATTGACTGAAATAAAATATTGTTAGGATCGACTCGATTAAGCAACAAAAAGAATATCGGAATAAATTAAGAAATTGAACATAAAAATTTAGCGTGGAAAACCCCCTCTAAAGAGGATAAAAAACCATGGGCAAAGATAATTTTACTATAATGGCAAAAAAACGAAGAATACAAAAGATGGAGATAAAAAACTAAATCCCGAAAACAAAGAACCCTCAAAACGTAAATGCAAAATTCTCCTCTAAACGTGTTATGAGTTCTAATATCTAATGGTTGTATTTTCTAAGGTTGTAAAAGAACCTATTTATAGGCTAAATTAGTAGGTCAAATAAATTATGCTAATAAATGCTAAATTTATTATACTAATAAATACTAAATCTAATATATTTTGTTTAACTTGATTTGCAAGGAATCTCTTAGAATTTGGGTCATACAATTCTAACAATCTCTACATTGGCACGAATTCTTACAACGCCATCTTTGCCAAAGCCCACCACGGGCCTATCTTGAACTATGCAGGGAATTAACAGAGTCGAATTTGTGCTTAGAAGCTGGAAGACTTCTAGCCTTCGACTTGTGCACTGCCAAATCAAAACTAACTCGGGTCTGATTTTTACGAACACAATGCCCTAACTTTTCAAAACCTGCATCCAAATGAGAACCTCTTTTCAACGAAACAGTCAGACCTTTTTCCCTCCTATGACCAAGTTGCCTCCACTCCAAAGACTTCGACTCCGTAACGGACGAGGAACGTCCGATTTCACCGGTCACTATAGAACCTTCCAGAATATAAAGACTGTCGGTTCTTTTACCTTTTAACAAAATGAAAGCTCCACGAGATACTTTAATGTCACTCGACTCGATGTTGATTCTGCATCCTTTCAAGTCTAAAATATTCAAGGAGATGAGATTCTTTCATAAATTAGTTACATACCTGACATATGAGAGTGTCCTAATCGTCCCATCGTGTATCCTAATTTTAACAGTACCAATACCAATTACCTAACTAGATGAATCGTTTTCCATGTGCACAACTCCACATTCAACCAAACTGTATGTGGAGAACCATTCTCTATTAGGACACATGTGGAAAGAACATCCCGAATCTAGGATCCACTCGGACGTACGTGAGCTTGGAGTTATCGCTTGTTGACACTAACAAGAAATCATCACTGCTTTCATCGGCCAAATTAACACCAGTTACATCTTCATCGTTACTTTCAGCAGTTTTTTTATTTCGTAGTTTATAACAATATGCTTTAACGTGACCTAACTTTTTATAATAGCGACACGTTTTGTCTCGTTTCTTTAATGCTACCAAAACGGAGCTTGCCTATCTGCCTTGTTATCCAAACCAAACTCATTGTCGAGTTCGTCTCTACTCAAAAAATGACCCTTCACATATTTGAACAAGAGTTTGTATTTGCCATAAATCAGGGTCTCCCTAAAAGACTTGTATGAAGGGGGGTAAAGAGCACAATAATAGCTTAGTCTGATCTTTATCGTCAATATGAACCTCAACGTTCTTTAAATCATTTAAAAGAGTAATGAATTAACTGATGTGATCTCTAAGAAGCTAACATTCGTTCATACAAAACGTAAATAGACGTTGTTTCAACATTAAACGGTTAGCCAGAGACTTAGTCTCATAAAGAGTTTCTAACCTTTTCCATAAGGCAAATGAGGTCTTCTCTATCAATACCTCCTTCAATACCGTATTCGCGAGGCACAACTGGATTGCAGACAAGGCCTTTTCATCAAGCTCTTCCCATTCTGTTTGATTTAGATTCTCAAGCTTTTTCCTGTTAACAACCTTTTTCAATCCGGTTTGAACTAGATTTGCCATCATCCGAACTTGCCACATATTGAAATTTGTCTCACCATCGAACTTCTCAATTTCAAACCTTGTTGCTACCATCTCTAAACGGGCTCTATGAAAATTGAACTAGGTCTAATATCACTTGTTAGGATCGACCTGATTAAGCAACAAAAAAATAGCGGAATAAATTGAGAAGTTGAACACACAAATTTAGCGTGAAAAAACTCCTCCAAAGAGGATAAAAAACCACGGGCAAAAATAATTTTACTATAATGGCAAAAGAACGAAGAGTACAAAAGATGGAGATAAAAAACTAAACTTCGAAAACCTAAAAACAAAGAACCCTTAAAACGTAAACACAAAATTCTCTAAATGTGTTATGAGTTCTAATCTCTAATGGGTGTGTATTTTTTAAGGTTGTAAAAGAACCTATTTATAGGCTAAATGCTAAATTAGTAGGTCAAATAAACTATGCTAATAAATGCTAAATATATTATACTAATAAATACTAAATCTTTTATAGAAAGAAAATATATTTTGTTTTAACTTGACTTGCAAGCAATCTTTTAAAATTTGGGTTACACAACTCTAACAAATATTTAACACAAGACATAATTTTGTAAAATATTTCTAATTTTTGTTTTGAAATAAGTTTTGAGAAAGGTAGTGAATGAAAAAAATTCAAAATATAACTTAAAACTCTTTAAAATTAAAGATATAAAAACTTGTAACATTTTGAAAACTCGGAAGCAATATAGTAATGTCTAAAATCATAGCTCCCTAGATTTATCACATTCACAAATAAAGTTAGAACCTTAGAAAATATTAAAAGAAAGAGTAAGTTCAACTATTGAGTAACTGACACTTTTCTTTGATCGAATTATGTAATTGCGAAATTGTATATTCTGATCTCGACAAAAAAAATGCTAAACGTACGAGTAATCCATAATAACTATGAGATGTGGTGTGGTAGTTGTTCACCTCATCTTTTAACCATGAGTTTAAGAGTTCGGTCCCTACCCATGAAAATAAAGCATATTTCATGGTCAGCTGTTTAAAAACTACACTATAAGAAAAATAGGAATTATCAAACTTAAAAGTATACACAACGACAATCACTTTACAAATCGAAAAGTTATTGCGACAATTTTTGTCATTTTCAAATATAATTTTTTAGCAACAACTTATTTGTTTAATTATGTATTGCAATATTTTTAACACAATGATAATATTTCAGTTACAAAAATTATTATATAACAACAATATATTGGTTGCGTTCAAGAAAAAAAAAATTTGGTTGCAAATAGAGTTCGCAATAATATAAATTTAAATGGTAAACTTTTTACCTAAACTTTTTACGTACCAATATTTAATGGTTGTCTAATATTATTTTTCGACGACATTTTAATTGATTGTGGTTATATTAAGCAACAACTAAATATCATTGTCAAAAATTTGTTTTAACAACCATAAGATGTGGTTCTCAAATAACTTAGCAATAATAATAGTTAACTTTTGTACTTAACAATTTTTATATAGTTGTCAAATATTAATTTGCTATGAAGTAATATTTAGTTAAATTTAGCAATCATGATATTTGGTTACATTTTTCTAAGCTTAATTCACGACTTGGCTTTTGAAATGTACTCATTTTCTCATTTTAATAATTAAATTTTGTCTTAATTTGATACTAAAGTATCATTTCATTAAGAATTTTAGTCATTTTTTAAGTGACGTTAAAAAAACTTTAGCAAATAAAAATATGACACGTGACACTCATCGCTATTTTAACTTTATTTTGAATGAAATAAAAAAAAAAATACATATCCGTTGAAAACTCACTCTCCATGTTTTCCTTTTTATCTCCTGTCCTTCAGCATCAAAATCTTAATTTTTTTCTTTCATCTCCTTCCACCCATCAAACTCCTCCCCTTCCCTTCTTTCATGCTCTTCACTGTGTATTCAAGGGCAAGCTAGATAATCACAACCTACATTGACAAGCTTGCACAACTTCTGATAGAGAAAGAAACTGTTGATGGAGAAAAAGTTTATGAGCCTAAACTGAGCCTAAGCTATATGTTTCTTAGTTTGATATTGCACATCTTTGGCTTAAGTCTCCATTGAGTTCCTGTTCTCGTACAACACAACAGTTAGTGTCATTATACCGTGGCATTTTATTTATTATGGAATTTAAGGATCAATAAGAAATGCAGACTTGAACAAAAAAAAGAAAAAAAGAAATGCAATGACAATGGCAGTTCATATTAACAATAGTGACCATGAATCAAAATGGAATGCTTGCATCATTATGTTTTTGCTTTTTCCAATAAGAAAAGAAAGATGTAATGAGTGATGACAGAGCCAGTGCGAAAACAATTCCTTCCCTGGGTAAATATAACATTACATACTTGGAAAAAAAAAACTATAACCACCACCAAAACAGTGGTTTTAAGATCGAAATAACACGCTATAGCGGTATACTTCAAAAGTTAAATCATGAATTAAGCTATTTTTGTATACATAGTGAATGTCAGTGTTTTCTTTTTCTTCCTTCAATCTTTTAAAAGTTGCAGTGCTGGTCAGCCCTCTCACCGAACACAACACAATCTAGCTTGCATGAGATTAGCATCTTGATGATTATCCCTTGAGCTGCCTCATTTGTAAGATGAAGTCTAGTTTTAGCTGGAATTCAGTGTTGCAGAGGTTGACATCTGTAGTTTTTACAGCTTCAAATGTAATGATTAGTTTTAGCTGGAATTCAGTGTTCCAGAGGCAATGTTCTTTTGTTTTAAAACTTTCCCTTAAGCTTAAAATCATACATTCTTTATTAAACAATAAGGATATCTTCAGAATTCATGAAGGATCTAACATAGAGTGGTTGGGAGACGAATTAAAAGGACAAAAAGATTTGCCATGAAAAATGTTATCTACCAAAGTTAAATATGATTCTCCCAAAGTGTACTTCATTCCATTGCAAAATAGTCTTTTCAAAGTGTAGTTACTGCTAAGCAACTGTTCATGACAATCTATTGAATGTTTCCCCACTTATTCAAAACATATACAGGTCATTCAGTGTCTTTCCCATGAACGGCTATGAAGGAAACCAAAGCTTTTTGTAAATCACATACCGGTGAAGCACTTGACTTATCCAGAATATGATTTGCTTCGATCTGAATTGATGCAGAAGCGGATAACGTGAAGCATTTCAACCCTGAAATGGTTCCGATTTCAGATACTATGAAAAAAAGCTAAACACCAGAAGTGAGAACCAAAGTTATCTGAACTCAAAATGACTCAACTCGGATTTCAGTTAATTTACAGATAAATGACAAACAGATTGTGAGTCCTGACCTTAACATAATCTAAATTGAAATAATAAGCTATTATAATCAGTTTCTTCATTCTTTCCCAAGCTATCTTTAAGATGCCTCAGTTACTCTTGTTTCTGGCTATTTCTCCCCTCTGACTCCCACACATTCCTTCAGACTTTTCTCTTTTTACACTCCATTCTCTCTCCCTACTTACTTGTTCTATGTCCTACATCGCAAGCATAATCTTGAAGAGCAAAAGTATATTGCTGTATCCTATATATACAAAATATGATGCTACATTTTCCTCAAACAAAAAGGGTTTATCCAAAATATGTCTTAGAAATTTTGTTTATGGTATGAGGTGTGCACATGAAATTTTGATTTCGGGATATATGAGTTTATATGCAGAAGACGTCTATATGACATATCAAATACATATTCTACAACTCAAAATAGAACACTAGTCAACTCCAAACAAACTCAATAGTATGCATATGAACTCCGAAAAAAAAATCTAAGCCTCATTTAGGAAAATGGTGAGACAAAGGACAATAGAACTCATGAACAGCCTAACCGACACCACTCCAACAGCAAAATAGATTCTAAGAAGAGATTCATGCTTTCATTAAATTCCGATCATTCAACAATGTCAGCTACATCTTGTTTCAAGACTAAAAGGAGTCTAATTAGGTATTTGGGATACCAAGTCTAGATTGTTAGTGGTCAAAAATCACATGGATTTCTTACCGATTGCTTTGTATTGATAAAATTCAAGCCAGTTCATATTACAGAAACAAAACCATGATTTTACACAAAGTACACAGAAACAAGCAAGACGAGATATTGTTGCTTACAAAAAGAACAAATATTGTTGATTTACTATAAAATAGCAGCAAGTAGAAGATGACTGATCTTACCATGACACACTGCAACCGTGATCAATTAATGACCGGTTGAAAGCATCTAATAAGATTCTCCTTTAAAGGAACTCAGAGAACTTATCACAGATTCATACACTTCAATTCCCCTCAAGTACACTGTATCTTTCAGGAACTGCAAGACAGAACCATGTTGAGAAAAGAAATGATGCCTAATAATAAGAAAAATGATGATATGTTTGCAGTTAGTTGAACCTCGTTATGATCATGCAACAGGATGGGAGTGTTTATCATTGGGGAAAAACCAAGAGCAGGAATTCCTCTTTGTCTCATGAACCGTGCATCAGTTGTTGAAGCTAAAATTTCAGGCCTCGAAAGTTTTCCTCCAGCTGCCTCAATAGCTTGCTTGAAAACAGGCCACCATGGATTGGAATCATTTGTGAGTGTCATTAGAGGGCGGTCCAGGTCATCTCTTATCGGTCCTTTTTCAATTAGCTACCAAATCAGAAAGCAATTAGCACCACAGAAAAATGTATCTAACATCTGCAGATGATATTGCTTGGCAGTATAAACTTGATAATTTAATAGCAACTGGCATCACTCATCATCTCTATATCAGAAACAGATTTTCAGCCAACAGTAAATAAAATTCTATAGCTAAGTCCTTCTCGGGTTATGCCTGCCAATCCTAATAGGCAATGCCTATTCCTCGACGAGGACCAGGTAAGACTGCCAAAGCACAAAAATGAGCAGGCACTCGGAATTAAGAAAAGCAAAGCATGGCTGTTAAACAGCCAATCAATAGTTGAAAACCATTGTCAGCACATATTTGAGAGGAAAAAAAGTCAAAATGCAAAGAGAGTTTAATTTTGCATAATTAGATGTTATTGATTCACATCAGCATGATTGTCCCTCAGATTTTTTTTCTCTCCATTTTTCCATCTTTCCTACTATATTTTTTAATCCTTCAACTTTTACCCTCAAATTTTTTCGTCTTTCCAATTCTCTTCCCACCTTACCAAGCAAAAGCCTTAATTTTGCTTATAATTTTCTCTGAAACAAGAGTTTGGCTCTCCTTGTGCTAGAGAGGAGAGTTCCTAGCAGTGCTTCGTTCATAAGGAAACGACAGAACATGTTCAAATACTAGCCATTCCAGAGATGATTTTGTGAGTAGAAAAAAATATTGAAAGGAACATTATAAACGGCGGCTCTACCGCTCAATTGATCACATGATACTGGATATAAGAATAAATTCTTTATACTCTTAATATTGTTCAGTTTACATGCCAACCCAAAACAAGTTAGGAATGATTAACAAATGGATTGATTACTCTGCATTTCGTAAAAGCTAAGGTTCTTTGAGTTCAATTATAGGAAACAGCCAGTTGCTAGATTCAGCAGAATACTTCACTCAATCAGATTTCTTGAAAGAATAGAAAACCAAAATCATGCAAATAGTCTAGAAACAAATTAATGATAAGACTTGATTGCAATCAAAACAATCAACTTAATTGCTTAAAATAATAATGTATCTGCAAACCATCAATAATCAAAATCATCAAAAAATACATACTGAAAATTACCCTTTACCTCATATGTCATGTTCCTTCTAGCAGGTGCCCATTCTTCAGCAATTCTTTTCTTGATAAGATCAGGATCAGCAGTAGGTGGCAACCTAAGATCAAATCCTGCCTCTGCCTCAGAAGGTTGCATGTTCATCACAAATCCCTGCATACAAACAAATCTCCCCATCATTAGCACTATTGATGAATCCATATTAGCATTAATTCTTGTTTAGAACACACAAATATCGGACACTCACAGTTGGGGAGGGTATCCCAGCTTTTAGATAAACAGGATTAACCGAAATAACCTCAGAGTTCATAGCTTCCCCAGATTTAACAATATCAAATTGACTCTCCCTAAACTTAGTAATAACTTCCACACTCTTCATCAGATTCTCCATTGCCCCATTATCATACAATCTAGAACCATGCCCTGGATCTCCAGTAGCCTTTATTATAAGTCCCCATGGTGACCTATCAGCATAAAACACTCTAAACTCATCGCCAGTAGAAGCCTGCCCTTCATCCAAAACGAACCCTACATTCAAATCCTCAAACTCTTTGGACTTAGCGAACTTAGCACTCCCATCAAACCCTCCAATTTCTTCATCAGGAACATAAGAAATATGAACAGTTCGCAAAGGAGTAAAGCCGTCAGCCTTGAGGTTGCGAATGGCTTCCAAGTATTGCATAGCGATGCACTTGTCATCTTGAGCACCGCGCGCGTAGATTTTACCGTCAGGGGCGAGAGTGGCGGAGAAAGGAGGGTAGATCCATTTGGAAGGTTCAGCTGGAACGGAATCGAGGTGGGAATTGAAGAGAACTGAGGGAAGAGAAGGGTTGGAGCCAGGCCATGTTAGAAGGAGAAGTGGTTTAGAAGGGGTGAATTCAAGGGTTCGGGCTTGGAGTCCAATGGCGTTGGCTTGGGATATGAGGAAAGAGACGGGGTCAGCGTAGTTTGGATTGGGATGAGCGGTGTTGAATTGAAGGTAACGAAGGAATCGAGCTATGGGAGTGTCTTCTTGGGAATGAACTGAGAAGAAGAGGAAGAAGAAGAGGACAAGAAGGCGAAGACTGGGCATAGTTTTGGCACCCGAAGCGTGGAGACTGACAAGTGAAGTGAAACTGGTAGTGGCAAAGTACCCAAAAGGTTTTATTTAGTTACCTACCTATCATTTCTGATCCATGTTTTTTCTTGCAAAATTTGACTTTCTATGCGTACTTCAGTGTTGTTAGAATTGGGCTATTTTACCCGAACCCAACAAAAAAAAATAATCACCTAAATTAACTTAAATAAACAGTATTTGAAGGTAATAGGCACTAGATGGCCGGTAACCACAATATTTCTAACACAATCATTGCCTCATAATTGTGTCAAGGAGTAAAAGAAATAATTTTTTGAGTTTTGGACATATAGTTGATACCCATATATTTTCTTATCAAATTATATCATAATGGTATTCATTTTATACCAGTATTTAAAAAAGTTTTGGAGTGCTGGACACGGATGGTCAACACCTTTTTTTTTATAATTTTTTTGGAGTTTTGGACACCCCATGGCAAGTACCCCTTTATTAGATTAAAAAAAATTAAGTTTTGAACACTCTATAGCCGACACCTCTTTTATCAAATTTTTAAAAAAAATTGGGTTTTGAACACCCCATATCCAGCACCCCTTTTATCAATTTAAAAAAAATTAGATTTTGGGCACCCCATTAAAAAATAAATACAAATTTGGTGTTGACCTTTTCTTTACCTGCACCAATAGCATATATATATATATATATATATATAGATGCTCTTTGATTTGTGGTATTGTAAGTAGAGGGAAAAATTGTTGACGGTATCCTGCTGAAGAAAAGACCATTATAGTTACTCATCGTCCGATATGCAAATGATGTCACACTGTATGGTTAGAAACCTTGCGCCCATCTTTGCAAGTTGTTAACTCATCTTAAATTGTTTGCATATCAAATTAGGAGTAATTGTAATATATATATGTGAAGTAGTGGATCCCTTGATTGTTTGGGGAATGTACCATCAAATGGAGATATCGGTTAGCAGGCGAACGTGGTCAATATTACTAAATGCAACGTAGACCTAATTCAAGCAGAAGATGACTAACTAGTATTGAAATTATTTGTATTATTTTTGTATTTGTAATTCAATTTTCGCCCTATTATTTGTTGTTGGAATTTTTTTTCGTATATCAATTGTCTACAATATTCGTATATCAGTTGGGCTACGTATATCAGTAGTCTAAAATGTTTGTATTTATTTGTATCTGTAAATCCATTTTGGCCCGTATTATTTGTTAGTCAAATTTTATATTTTCGTATATCAATAGTCTAAAATGTTCGTGTTTTTTGTATATGTAAATCAATTTTGGTCTATATTATTTGTTGGTCGAATTTTATATTTTCGTATATCAGCACTTTAAAATATTCGTTTTTTTCTATTTGTAAATCAATTTCGTTTCGTATTATAATTTGTTTGAATTTTATATTTTTTACTCATTAATGCAAACAAATAATTATGTTAAAAATTCACTTTACGTTTTGCAAAAATAGTTACAAAACAAATAATTACAAAAAATCAAAATTGTGTGGACCCAGGCGTTGTCCCCGACCCCAGCATGTAACGATCGGGCTGCCTCCGTCGAGGAGGTAGTGCACCTTCATGTGGCGATTGATAATTGCTCAAACTAGCCTCTAGTGTTCCTACAGGTGTACTGAAGAAACTGGTATAATCGTATGCCCCATCATTGAGGATGATGGGGTATTGCGATATTGGAAGTGCTGAGCCGAAGATATCCTCCATGGTAGGTGATTGCTGTTGAAGCTCTGGGTGGTATGAGTATAGTCTAGAGTGTGTCAAATGTTGAGGCTCGGGGTCAGGGTCCATGCCAAATATGTCCACAAAAGACGGTGGTTGTTGTTGGGGATGGGGAGGGTGTGAGAACAATCCGGGTGCGGAATATTAGTGCTTGGGGTTGGGGTTTGAGTTAGGTTGGGTGTTCTTAGACGGTGGAACTTGGTTACGGTGCAGTTGGGTTTCCTTCCCTTGCCATTGAGACCCCTACGATTGTGCGTATTGTGGGACCACCATGTACTGACCATTATATATGAAGGGCTTCCCATTCTCCATGTAACAAGTTGCATACTCGAGCGATGACATTAACCCTTTTGGTACAGACATGCAAGGGGGTCACCTCTCATGTTGGGTTTTCCACAAAATGATGTATGATGCATGTTCGGTAGCCCAATTTTTTGTGTCTTTACCCTCTTTATCTATCCCGTGAGCGCATTTGAAGTCTCATGGATGGTCCGGGATATGTTAAATGCACCTAAACTATCTCAAAACCCGATCCGTATTATGCCACTTGACCATATTAAAATTAATTAATAGGACGTTGGTTACGAACACTAGTTGCTGGTCGTGGACTCATGATAGTATGACCGCTGGAATGTCTAGCCCCGAATACAGCATCCATAGAAACTGCACAGTATTGACAATTTATATAGTTAAGTAAATTTATTATAAATGTTTTAATAAGAAAAAAAAGTAATTTTATGTTTTCCTCGGAATGAACCTTAATCATTTGGTGGCATATAAGCACTGTGTACTATCTATTAATTGCCAGTATTGTCGCCCATCTGGAAAATATATTCAAATTTTTTAGTATAGTTGGCACTTAATAAGTATAATAATATTGAAAAAAAATTAAAATCAATTTTTTCCACCTATTAACAAATGGCTACCCAGGTGGTTGGTGGCTCATTGATACCAGAAATGGCATTCGATATAGTGCCCACGGCTACAACAGAAGGCAACAACAACCAATGCCCTTCGTATTTAGCTTTGTCCCTCAAAAAGCTCGCGGTATAACGTTGCCAAAACTGTATACCCCCAACTGTAAGTCCCGACATTATTGAGATCTTTGTGTAATAGGAGGTACATAATGTGGACTTTATTCTGATTGACATCCGACATTACTACCCTATCTATCAATTTTAGAATATACGCTTGAGCAGCGTAAACAATGTTGGACTCCGTCAAGCTGCTCGGTAGAGTTTTGAAAATCTCAGACCATTTAATCTTCCATTATCATCATCAAAGGGGAGACTTTCCTAAGTAGTATTTCGCAAGTGGCCCAAGGATCGATCACTTTACCAGGCCCAATGAGCGTAAGTCCTTTAGCAAATAGCCCCAACAAGACTGATACGTCCTGTAGCGTGATAGTGCAGTCCCCACACGAGAGATGGAATGTGTGGGTCTCTAGGTGCCATCGTTCCACCAGCATAGATATCAAATCCGATCTTAGGTTGAAAATCTCGATGAATGTTGTTGTGCCAAACCTGATGACATTCAAGTACGGCACAATCCTATGATCAGGAAAATGTCCTGGATCATGGAGTTGAGGCCTCAACTTCCGGTACCCATCTTGCACAAATAAAACCTATATCATTTATTTTTTGAAAATAAATTTTAATACATAACGAATTGTTTTTATAAGCAGTCAAATAGATTTACTATAGAAATTTTTTTATTAAGTTAATTATATGGTCTTTAATATCGAATAAATTTTAATCGGATCACATTTACCGTATTGTTAACAAACTCTACTATGAGGTCTTTAATATCGAGAAGAGGATTCATTCCGATATTTGTATAAAAATCGAATAATTTTTCACGCACGATACTAAATATCAATAAGTAATAAAAAAACATTTATATTAAAAACATGTTAAAATAACTTACACCTTTTATCTAAGGGCAAAATAACTTTTAAAAAAAATCTCGGTGAACAGTGGTGGGCTGGTCGGCGGTGGGTAATGATGCTTGCAGTGGTGGCTTTGTGTTAGATGGGTGGGGGACCATTGGGGGTTTAAATAGTGGAGGACCATTGGGAGTTTAAGGAGAAAGGATAAAAAAAGAAAAAAAAAGGGAAAAATGGCGCGTGATCGACGGGTGGCGAGCCGCTACTGTCCACCTGTAGTTCGGCATTGGCCTGCCACCCGACGCCGATGCGACCTGATGGTCACACATCATTATTCCCTTTTTTTCTTCTTTCTTTCTTATGTCATGCGTACTGTCCCCTTTTCTTTTTTTTTCTTTCTTTTTTTCTCCTTCTTCCTCCACGCATACTTTTCATTTTTTTTAAACACTAAAAAATTATATTAATTCTTTTATTTTTTGTTTTATACTAATAAAAATATTTATTAATGTTTAAAATTTCAAATTATAGTAACAAAATTTTATCAGAATTTTCCCCTTTAATAATAACTTGTAGTTAATTATTTTTCTTTCTCCTTTTTAATTATTTATTTTTATCATAAAATTGTTTTGTTTATTAATTTTGTAAAAAAATAACACTAACAATTTTTTTCAATTAACTACAAGTTAATTTTGGGAGAAGAAAAGATTGACTAGCACAATAGACACAATGTGGGCAAGTAGATTGGTTGTGGTCCGATGTTCAACACACTCCGCAATGTTTGGGTTTGTCTGTCTCCCTGACATCCATGTCATCACGAATCCTCATCATAAGTAGTTGACCCTTAGGATGTCTACGGAGACTGCGGTCTGGAAGCATCTCGAAAATAGGCAACATCATGGGAAACTCATTTCCCCAGATGCGCAATGTGCATTGCAGCGTGTAGACTTCGTCTATGAATTGTTTGACATTTAGATTACCTCTCGCACACGCTGCGTGGACATGCACACAAGGATATCGAAGGCTTTGGAACTTCCCGCACTTACAACGCCTATTTTGTAGATCAACTACGTAGGATCTGGGCGGAAGTCCCGAGCCACGATCGATGTATTCTTGAACTCGGAAAGACTCTAAGTCGCGAGAATACAATTCTGCATTCATCTTCTATGCCCTCTGAACATTGATTGTCATGGCCTTTTGGACGTCCTCAACGTACACATGCTCGACCTTCATTTTCTTTACTTGTCTCAACCCTGTCCTTGATACCAAAATGGCAAGCCTATAGAACATTGTCGAGAAAACAATAGAAATTGGCAAATGACGTGTATGCCTCAAGACGAAGCTGACCGCCTCTACGAGGTTACTCGTCATATGACCATAACGAAACATATCATCATAACTTCGAGACCACTGCTAGTGTTCTATCTTACCCAACACTACTGCACATTAATCGATAACCTCGTCATTTGGGCCTCAAGCCTCATGACCCTTTATCTAAATCGTCGTGGTTCTAGCTTGTACCTTGTGTATGCAATTCTGAAAAAAATATTAAAAATCAAATAATAACATATAAGTTTTGAAAAAAGAGTTTTAAAAAATAAAAACTAAAAAATTCCGAAGAATATTTTGAAATTTTACAAACTGATAAATTTTAAAAAAAGATTAATAAAAACTACAAATTGATAATTTTGAAAACATATTGTAAAAAAAATATGAACTGATAAATTTTTCAAAAAGATTAAAAATAAAATATGAATTTATAAATTTTCGAACAAAATTTTTTACCTGTTCACGATTTTTTTACGCCAGTCCTTATTTTTGTAATCTTTGTGGAAGTTTGCCACAATGTGTTGGATGCAATAAACGGACCTCCACGGAACCCCCGAACACCTTATTGCAACCAGTAGACCCTTCGATCTGTCAGAGATAATGCAAACGTTGTCTTACATAACAACATGCCTCCGTAGATTTGTTAGGAAAAATTACTAAGACTCGAAGTTCTTACCTTCCACGATGGCGAAGGCAATAGGAAGTAATTCGATTTGTCATCTTGTACAACTGCAATCATGAGTATATTTGCGTATATTTACCATAGAGTCAGGTACCATCCACTTGCACCAACGACTTGCAGTGGGGGAAAACCCTAACACACAACTCGAACATCCAAAACAATCGGTGGAAAACTCGTTTCCCCGATTGTATTTTGCCGTCTGGGCCTCCATGTTATAAAGTTTGCAAATCAGTCACCACACTTGGCACATACTCCTACATCAAGGATATCCACCCTTCAAGTTCGTTTTATGACACATCCCGTTCATTATACAACTGCTCCATTCCCATTTATTTCGCCCACCATGCTTTCCCGTAGGAAACACAGTACTTGAATTGTGCTTACATGTAACACCCCTAACCCGAATCTGTCGCTGAAACAGGGTTACAGAGTATTACCGAAGTCTACAAATCAAACAGGCAGAAAATGCAAACATTTCATATCATATGTCATTCATGTCAAAAACTAATCAAAATCATACATATTGTCCCTTACACGAGCCCTCGAGGCCCAAATTACACTACAGAAATAAATTGGAACTAAATCGAAAGCTCAGAATTTTTTTTGAAAACATTTAATATTTTCAACACTGTAGGGGTCACACGATCAAAAGACACACCCGTGTCTAAGGCCGTGTAACTCACTGACTTGCATTTGTTTAAAAGATACAGGGGACACACAGCCGTGTCACCTGGCCGTGTGGACGAAAATAAGCTATTTTACAAGCCATTTTTCTCACCCAATAAGACATGTATCTACAGCTATCATCATACATGTAAACAAGCCATATTATAACATTTAAAACAAGTAAAAATCAAGCCTTAAATATATATAATATCTTCACATACAACCATTATCCCTTCAGGCACCTCAGATGACAGATTATAACATGTGTGTTTATGTATTCAATATATTCATATGTATAACTAACTTATATGCATAATTGTGCCCAAGGTTTACCAAGCTAATTTGCATTATTTCAAACCAAGTCACTTACCAACCAAAACATACCAAAACACATGTAATAAATGCACAATTAGCTAACATTTTACCTTTTACTATACAACCATAAACCAACCCATACATTAACCATATAAGGCAAATATGCACAAACCAAAAATGTGCCAAAACACAAGCCAAATAACTGACTAATATTAACAAAACTCATATAGGACAACATTAACTAGAATACCTATATATGCCATTATAACCAAAATCAAAATATCTAAAAGTACCAATAGAATCGATGGATAGTGTGATATAACTCCGACAAAATTTCCAACCCGATCGAGCTTCTTATAATCTGAAAAGTAAATAAGAACAATTACGTAAGCAAAAAATGTAAGAGTATGCCCAAAGATCAATCATGAGATGGTTGTAATAACATACTTAATTTACCATGTTTATTAATATAAAGCGTTGTCATTATTATTTCAGTTTTTCTTTCTGTGTGTATAGATAAACTGTTTTATAATAATGTCCTGAGAATAATATGATTATTCTTAAAAGATCCTTAGTCGAGTATTATTGTTGACTAGGACAATAATAATGCATTAAGACTAACATGTAGTTGATTGATGATAAAGAGTTGTCATTGATATGGAGTGTCAAAATCAATGCATGAATATGTGTGTTAGAGAACAACATATTGGATTGACCCGCTATGAGTATGTTTCTTGGATTATTATATAATTGTCACAACATTACTCATAGTGATTAATATGTATATGATCCTCAGACTTGAGATCATTATTATCCCAGCATCGTGAGTTGTATATTTTGATACAGTCAAATGTACACCGTAACAGGTTGTTCTATAAAGGCTGATGTTGGATATACCACAATCTATGTAGAGGGATATGGTTGATCAATAAAGGATAAGTCCTTCCTACATAATAGGAGTAATATCTTAGGCCACTTGATTCAGTGAGACTAGAAATGCATGGCCATGCTCAAATAAGTTGATATGAGATGTCATACTAATTTGTATATCATAGTCTACTCAAGATATCAAGAAACATGGGATGGACTATACAAGTGTGACTATCCCATGACTTGTATCCATTCCAGAGATAAAGGACTTAAGGATTAATGCATGAAAGGTTAATCACAAAAGATTATTTCGAATCATGATTTCTTGTAACTTAGGTAGCAATGATGCATTGCTAGATGCCACTCATTGTCTGTGACAATAGAATCGTTCTAGTATTACTGCTAACGTTGTAAGAACCTACAGGGTCACACCCTATGGTTGAAATGAACGGAATAAAATATAGTTGGTATTGTGCTTGGTTGTCACATAAATTAAATTAATTAAAGAATTAATTTAATTGGGCAATCAAATATTGAACATATTATATGTACAAGGATGTTGTACACATAATGATAACATAATTTTATCAATATATGAATTTGATTCATATATAAATTTAAATAAATATAGTTTACCGAAATCCTTATTATAATTAATGTAATTATAAATTTCGGATATAATTAATGTAATTATAATTTTCGGTTAAAAACTTTATTATATTTATTTAATCTTATAATACATTCAAGAGATACCAATTATAAAAGGCCCAATTAAAAGGATACCAATTATAAAAGGCCCAATGAAAAAGACACCCATTATAAAAGGTATTAAAAGGAGACAAAGCTTGATATGAAAACCCTAAGTGATTGCTTGTTAGGTCTAGCAGCCGTCAAGCAAATAAACCTCTAAAACAGTTTTGGAGATTTCTTCAGTTCATAGTCAAACCGGGTGGATTACATAGAGGCCGACATGATAAAAGGTTGAGGCTTGATTCGACAGTAGATCAAAACTCTTGTTGCCAAGGCGTCGCTGTCTACTCAGATTGAAGTTTTGGTAATTTCGAAACCTTTATTTCACCCCGATTCGTTCCTCACACATGGATCCATGATTTGGATCGCCGGATCTAATTTTATTCTGCTGCGCCATGGGGTACCGGCGTTCCAACAACAAATTCTTAGTAAGTTCGTATAAACTTTAATCATATCAATTCATTTCAAATATAAAATTTATACATATAAAAAATAATCCAATATTGATACCACAATACTCATGAAGTTATATTCATTAATTCATAAGGTGAATAAATTCATAGTATCACTCCTATGCCCAAACGCCAACCAAGGTATGCTTACTCTCCTCATAGATCGCTCTATTTAAAGCCAGCTTCTCGTCTACTCTCATGCTAGCTTCCCAATGTGGGATCCCTCCTTCAGCAGAGTTTAATTCCATCACAACCACCTGTCGTCCCAACTTAGCAAAATAAATATCCCTTTTTGCTTGCAATGGGATTCGAACCCTTGCCTATGCTCCAGACGCTACATGCCACTACAACACAAGCTCCTTTTGTGACTTAAAACATGCACGACTAAATATAAGTCTATGGGCCAAAGTCTAAGTTCATTTAAAAGGAAATCAAAATGAATTGCAAGCGCCAAGACTTGAACCCAAGCTCTCCCTTACACCCTTAGTGACGCCTTGCCACTAGACCACATGCTTCCTTGTGTCATTTTTTCTACATTTTATTCTTAAAGCCTACTTACTTACTCCCAGGGTTTTATTCACCTAAAACCAAAATTTTCCTAAAGCCTAGGTTTGATCCCGGGACTTCATGGAAGCCCCCTAACCTTCCAAAATCACTCACCTAATAGGTCCAACTTGCATTAGTGTCGTTCTCTTGTTCTTAAAAATTTTAAACGCTCCCATGGCCAAGGCCCAATAGGCCCAATTCTACTAGGCCCAAATTCAGGGTGTTACACTCTCGGAATACCAACCGAAAATTACCCCAAACTACATTAACTCAAACGAATTATGACATCTCGTTATTGACTTGTTGACACTAATCACGATTACCTGAGGAGTGAAAACCAATATACAAGTTTGAGCTCAACCTTCCTCTATCCACACTTTTGTCGATGTCAACCTTTGTCACGAGAACTACAAAGGAATTATGTATAATAAAGCTACTTCAATTATTAACATCAAGCTTTGAAATATACCAAAACCACAACCTTCAGATAGATTAAGAACCATGTGCTATAATAAGACCGACATTTCAACTGTATAGATAGAACAATAGCTCAACATTAATAGTGCACTCCAAAATAAAAGAGGAAAACCGAAAGTAATTCCAATAATAACCAGTGCAGTAATACAACTTCTATAATCTGATATTTATAACACCAAGCTTCTGTGATCAAACCAGAATTTATAACAGTAATAAATGTAATTACCTCCAATCAATGAATATCTTTTACAGATGAACCATGTTTGATAGATAAGATTAGACCAGAAGAATGACAAGAAAATCGAGATAACGAAATCTAAGATGTGAAGCTATACTGAATTTTCGAGAATAAAAACCACATTGAATGACAAAGAGATCTATGATATCCCAGAGAAAGTCCAGAAGAAGAACATCATTCATACGTACTAAAAACAGTCGTGATAAAGACAATGTAAATTTCATATATGTAATTCAGAGCTTCAACTAGTAAAAGTAGATAATAGCACCATATGAGTCTTATCATCAAGTCTTCTAGCGAACATAATGAATTAGAAAACCAAAGAAAGATAGAGCAATGCCGATCATGAATCAATCAGACGAACAATAATTTTGTTTAGTACTATGATTAGTCGATCTTTCTAAATGATAAGAATCACATCTGAAAATGAACAGTTGCATATACCTTTGAGGATAAAAAAACATATTGAATACCCAGAAAAAATCGCTGTAAGATACCTGACTATAACTGCTGCATTCAGATATCTTTGCAATTTCAACACTATCCTACTGACTACTACAATCATTAATGATTCCACATATCCCAATCATTGAAGAATTCAATTCAGAGGAAATTCTAATTAACCCGTTCTTTAAATACCATACCTGAATAAATCGATTATTCGTGAATAATTTCTTCCTTAATAAAAACATTATGTATCCCGAATAATCTTCAGAATAATCTAATATCTCTTCTATTGTATAAAACATACATGTGAGGGGGTGGAGGTCGTAAAGCCTCAGAATTTTACTCTTATATCTATACACACGTATAACATAACATTTATCATCAATATAATATTATGAACTTTTATTCATACCTTTATGAGTTCCAATTCATCATAAACAACATTTTGACTCAGATACTTGAGTTTTGCTTTCAGCATTATCGGAATTAGCTCGGTTGGAAAGCATCTCTGTCTATAAGTAAAACAAATCTCATCAGAGTTGGGAGATATCACACTATCACTGGTTATATAATGGCATGTATTTCTAGACTTCACATATGCGACGTTCAGTGTGAGAACCAACTAAGCTGTAGCTCTGATACCACTAAATGTAACACCCCTAACCCGAATCCGTCACCGGAATAGGGTTATGGAGCATTACTGGAGTTTACAAATCAAACAGACAGAAAATGTAAACATTTCATATCATATATCATTCATGTCAAAAACCAATCAAAATCATACATATTGTCCCTTACAAGAGCCCTCGAGGCCCAAATTACACATTAGAAATAAATCAGGACTAAATCGAAAGCTCAAAATTTTTTTCGAAAACATTTAATGTTTTCAACACTGCAGGGGTCATACGGTCATGTGACTCACACGGTCAAGAGACACGCCTGTGTCTAAGACCATGTAACTCACTGACTTGCATTCGTTTAAAAGATACAGGGGACACACAGTCGTGTGTCACACACGGTCGTGTGTCACACACGGTCGTGTGTGACACACGGCTGAGACACACGCCCGTGTGGACGAAAATAAGCTATTTTACAAGCCATTTTTCTCACCCAATAAGGCATGTATCTACAACTATCATCATACATGTAAACAAGCAATATTATAACATCCAAAACAAGTAAAAATCAAGTCTTAAATATATAATATCTTCACATACAACCATTATTCCTTCAGGCACCTCAAATGACAGATTATAACATGTGTGTTTATGTATTCAATATATTCATATATATAACTAACTTATATGCATAATTGTGCCCAAGGTTTACCAAGCTAATTTGCATTATTTCAAACCAAGTCACTTACCAACCAAAACATACCAAAACACATGTATATAAATACATATTTAGCTAACATTTTACCTTTCACTATCCAACCATAAACCAACCCATACATTAACCATATAAGGCAAATATACACAAACCAAAATATGCCAAAACACAAGCCAAATAAGTGGCTAATATTAACAAAACTCATATAGGTCAACATTACCAGAATACCTATACATGCCATTATAACTAAAATCAAAATATCTAAAAGTACCGATAGAACCGATGGATAGTGTGATATAACTTTGACAAAATTTCTAACCCGATCGAGCTTTTGATAATTTGAAAAGTAAAAGAGAACAATTACGTAAGCAACGAATGCTTAGTAAGTTCGTATAAACTTTAATCATATCAAATCATTTCAAATATAAAATTTATACATATAAAAAATAATCCAATATTGATACCACAATACTCATGAAGTTATATTCATTAGTTCATAAGGTGAATAAATTCATAGTATCACTTATACATATTATCCCAAGCTTAGTAGGATTTTATATATCTTTAACTCTTCCAAATTTCTTTATTTTCATTAGCATTTCTTTACTTGCCACACTTATTCCATATGCCTGACACGCAAGTCATAATCATATCATTCAACCATGCTCACAAGCTAGTGCATTTAACCAAAGCCTTTTTCAAATTGATCACATGATAAGTTATTTCATAAGAAATTGTATAATTTAAGCCTTACCACTCTTTCATGAGCACTAGCATATTTTCACTTAAACACTTACCATTTCAATGCATCATATAAATAAAAATATTACCATTCAACCAATAGCTTGGCATTTTTCTAAGTATCAAGCAACAACACTGATTAGCGTACTTGCACATATTACATAAACATTCAACATTGGTAAACTTATCTTCTCGACATGTTACACTTGAGTTTATTACTCGTCACAACATACATAATTTCCTTGTATCAACATATTAAAGATAATCACATATTTACAAGTCATGATACATATCATTCTCTTGTCATTTCTTCATAAACATATATCACTCATTTCATTATATCAATATTTCATGTACCATCATTTCCATGTATTTCAGGTATATACCTGTAATAGTTCATTTCAAACTCATGTTATCTCATATCAGAACTTTGCCTGTTCAATCATTTAAATATCGATGGATACACTTATTTCAGATCAATACTAATAATAACCATAAGTCTTTCAATATTAATTTCATATGTCACATACCAAGTATTTCTGAATCGGAGAGCAGCTTACGAATATGAGTACATTGTTTTCTTTGTGCCATAATCCAACTATAGTCTTAAACATGTATTGCCATAGCCCTGCCATGGTCTTACATTCGTAGTGCCATAACCCAGTTATGGTCTTATCGTTAGAATGCCATAGCCCAGCTATGGTCTTACATATAAACACTGTCATGGTCCAACTATAACACCCCAAACCCGTCCCATGCATTATGACCGGATCTGACATGTCACATGAGAAAACGTGTTAAAAAACCTTTTAATTCGTACTAAACAGGTATTTTGAACTAACCTCGAAGGTTGATTGATCTATCGAAAATTTGAACTAGAGATCTTTTAAACCATGACTTTTTTTTTAAAAAAAAGTTGTTGATAACTTGAAAGAAAATTTCCGAGTTAAAATATTTGTGAAAGTTTGTTATAAAATCCATTTACTAATCAATTTTGGAAAACCATTATTTATGTTTTTCTTTTATAAAATCCCCATTTAAAACAATTTACGAAAAATAAAAGTACGTCAAACATAAAGCAAAAGTAAAATACTCCAGAGGCCTTATTACATCATAAAAACCCAAAATAGTAAAGTGAACGGAATTAGAAGTCTAAAGTTCCAAAATAAAACACCATTTCTGAAGTACAACCTCCCTCGAGTCATCCATAGCCCAAGTCCACCTACAAGGGTTAAGAAAGAAAGGGGGTGAGTTACAAGAACTCAGTGTATAATCTCCTTACCGTTGTTCACTGGGCCTGAACCCGTATATCAAAATCTTGGGCCTAAGCCCATTCACACAACAATATTAAATGAATTGAATGCAATGTATGTAAATGTATGAAGATGTATGAACCCAACCCATCCAGCCAATCTCTCCCCGGACCAGCCAATCTCTCTTGTAGGGATCAAGTTGACCCACCCCGCCAGTCTCTCCAATTTGCAGTCAAGCTGCCATTTCTAATATTTGTGGCTGAGCCACCAGATTCATATACGGTAAAATGATCGACACAGAGTCGTTAATTCATATGTTAGGCACATAGCCATTATCAGAATTTGTGGCAATGCCACCGGTCTATACTTCTCTTCATTCAAGTTTTCCCATCCCATGCAATATGTAAAGATGCATCATACATAATCGTAAAACATCCATGTAAGAATAACATCCATTAACCTATTGAATACTTTTTATGAAACAGCCCAATAAAGCAATACGATCATTCGGCCCATAGGGGCATTTCGGTAATTCGGTCCATAAGGGCATTTCGGTAAATCGGTAATTTTACCCATCGAGGGTAATTCGAAAATCTTGCAACCCAGGGGTATTTCGGTAATTTACCCTCCAAAGGTATTTTGGTAACTTCGCAACCCTAGACTTAACTGCTAATTTGGGCATAAACATTGAAACTGTCCATCTGCATCATACTGACTAAATTGACTATAACTCGAGTTAAGAAACTCGAAATCTAAATCCGTAAATTTTTCTTGAAACTAGACTCGTATATCTTTCTATATAATTGTTTTCAGAATTTTTGGCTCAACCATTTAGCACATTTTATTCCTTAAAGTTTCCCTTGTTTCACTGTCCAACGATTCTGACCTCTCTTAACTTACTTTCAAATATCTCACTGTACGGTTTTCATATGCTGCTCCCACTTGTTTCTAATGAAAATAGGCTCACTAGGGAATCTATACTTATAAATTATAACTCATAATTCACTTTGTACAATTTTATACGATTTTTCCGAGACAGATCAGGGAACCACGAAGTCAATCAGAACCAGTCTCACTAAAATTACGATATCTTAGAATATAAAATTCCTTTTTCTTCTCCGTTTCTTCCATATCAAAATAGATACAGTAAGCTTTGATTCGACATCTTATTCACTTATTAATTCCCTTCTTCCTATTTTTTGTGATTTTTCTAAATCACGTCACTGCTGCTGACCAAACTGTTTCATTGCCAAAATACGGTTACCACTACGAATATACGCACGCCCAAGTGGTCATAGATGCCGATTTTTCAGTTTTCTTCGATATTTCAACCGAATCACAAAACATATCATACAAACTTTCAGAGAGATATGAGATTACACACCATTTCAAACATGTATCCGGAAGGTACGGGATTGCACACCTTATTCGGAATCCGTAACACGATATTCTCTAGGGCACCTAAAGATACAATCGGTCAACAATTAGTCCAAAGCTCAATTTACAACTTCATCCAAGTATTGCGATTGACTAACCATCTATATCACTTACCAACAATCCGAGTCTCTTATTACGAGGGATAGGTGTTCGTCTTTACCACTATTTCCAAAAAATCCACAAGTAGAGAGTATCGAGTGATTTCGTGCCTAACAACATAATCGATTAGCTAAACTTTCAATCCGATTAACACCACAACCGAGTAGCAATATCGAATGGACTATGAAAAGACTCCTTACCTTAATTGATGATAATCCTGATTCCCACCAATTGGCTTATGGCTACGAATGAATCGATAAGGATTTGGTATTTGGCTACCCACTAGAACTCCGGTTCAACCAAGGAGAGATGTCCAACACACAAAAATTGGGAAGATAAAAGGTGATAGAAATTCGGCTATTGAAGAGAAAATAATAAAGAAGATTCAATCATATGGTAATGTCGATTTAGGAAAAGGAAGAAAGGTTGAAGGAATGATAAAAAGAGGAGAAGAGATATGAGAAGAAATGTTAGGTAATTCGGCTAACACAAAGGAAAAAGGTTGGAAAAGAGTACCAAAAATGTTCAAAAGAGAAAATAAGCTTTTTCAAGCACAAACTTGCAAATAGGCTAGCAAAATTCAGCTCCTCCTTTTTCCCAACAAAACCGTGTGCCTCTAATGCCTAAAGGGGTGAATGTTGACCAAATAATCTTTCCAAAACATCACCCACATAATAGGCCACATGTTCCCTTCTCTTGCCTTTTTCCTTCTTTTCTTTCATTCATTTTCCCTAGTCTTCCTCCTTACCATAATCCTTAGCCATCTTTCCCAAATTAAAAAGTCTTCCTTACCAAAAATATAACCTTGGCCGACACATGAAATGAAGCACAAAATTTAATAAAAAAAAAAAGTAGATGGGATTCGAACCTCAGACCATTAGTACACTCCACACGCCACTTTCCACCTTTACCAATAGACTCCTTGTGCTAGCAAAATGCACCCTTATATCCATAAGCCTTAATGCCACTTTCCTTCTCCCCCTTAAGTGCATAAACACAAAAATTTACCTATAGCCTAACTTGAACCCGGAACTTCCTAGAAGCCTCGTAACTTTCCAAAATCACCTTCTTAATAAGTCTAACTTGAAATAATGCCGTTCTCTTGTTCTCAAAAATTTTAAACACTCCTACGCCCAAGGTCTAATGGGCCCAATCCTACTAGGCCCAATTTCGGGTCATTACACCAACCATGGTCTTATCCGTCAATTCCTCATTTGCCATAAAATGATTGTACTCAATCTTGCGTTGTACTTGTTTTGAACATTTAATTCAATTTCATAATTCAATAATAATTTTATTTTCAACAATAGATATAAATAAATACATTATACCATTCATCAATTTAATAAAAAAACATTAAAGTTTAACTATACGAACTTACTTGGCTAAATTGCAAAAATACCAAGATTCAAGGGCATTTTAGTAATTTTTATTTTCCTCGATTTTCCACTCGATCTTGATCTGAATTAGTAATTTCATTCAATATATTAATTTAGACAACAAAACAATTCATTTTAGTCAATTTGGTAATTTTTGACATTTTTACAAAATTGCCCATAAAGTTTTACTTGTATTCAATTTAGTCCCTGAGCTCAAAACATACAAATTAACCATTTTTAATGCAAACTCATGCTAGTTAAATTTTCATGGAATTCAATATAGCCCATTTTTGGAATAATTTCACAACAAACCCTTGTATTTTTTATTATTTCAATAATTTAATCCATAATCGAAAAATTCATCAAAATCACTTAACAAAATACTTTTAAATAACAACTGATATCTCAAATTCATCATTTAGCATAAAAAATCATATAGATTCATCAATGGCAGCATCCAAAATCTTTAACAAAATAAAAAACTATGGTAATATTAAGTTGGACTTAATTGTAAAAGTCTCAAAAATATAAAAATTACAAGAAGGGCAAGAATTGAACTCACATGAAGCAAAATTGAAGAACCAGCTCGAGGAGCTCTCCCACGTCTATTTTGAACCAAAATTGGGAGAAGAAATTGTCTAGAAACTTTTAAAATTTCAATTTGTACTTTTAATTTCATAATAATTACCATTTTTCCATTAAATGGCCTTTTTTTATTATTTTTTTCTTGTTATGCAGCCTCATCCTATTCATTTAGGTATATTTACTATTTAAGTGCTCCCTCATTTATTAATCAAGCCATTTAATCGCTTAAATGTTTTAATTAGCAAGTTTTGCACCTTTTTCAATTTAGTTCTTTTTAATTAATTAACTATCAAAACGTTTAAATTTTTCAACGAAACTTTAATACTACCTTAGTGACACTCTGTAAATATTTATAAAAATATTTACAACTCAGTTTATAGAAACGAGGTCCCGACAACTCATTTTCTAAAACCACTAACCGAATAAATCTTTATAAAACACAAATTGTTAATTCAAAAGCCTTTTTAAAACCATATTTGACTCGTAAATATTAAATAATCATATTTATGAACTTATTTTCTGGATTTGGTGGCTTCAAACCATTATTTCCGACATCACTGAAAATCAGACTGTTACATTGCATGTCCGCAATAAGGACTGATACAAGGATTGTGGGCATGTCTTTCCTCAACGGCATGATGTAGTTGCATATAGTTTTTGCATCAAATTTTCGGTGGTCTTGTGTCATACGAGCGACCATGCATGTGTAAAGCCATTCTATTTTCCTGATTTTCCGCTTTTGAGTTTGCATTAATGCAACCCGAACACGCCAGTTACAACCACTTTCGGCTTTCCAACATTCTCCAACGTATAAAGACTGTGTAGGCTTCGCAACTTTGTAGTCGATAAATAACTTCAAGCTATATTGCTTTTATTTGCGTGTACACAATCTTTTTTGTTATTGATTTGTTGTCCTACGAACAACTTTTCAGCATTTGATTGTTCCTGTAGAGCAAGGACTATATCTGGATATTCGGGGAACTCGCGTGCATGCGCCGTATCAGGATCTACGTTCGACATGAAGGCCCCTAGATTATTACGAATAGCTATACCGGATCTCGTGTTCCTAATTGAATGGAGTTCACTTCAACACCCTCCACCACGCCTTCATCATCTATATCTTCAGGGATCTCATCCAAATCGAGGTCAATAAAATCTTCATTATCATTGTGGGACTGATCTTCATTATCGGACCCTTCATCACCATCTGGTATTAGGGGTGTTCAAATGGTTAACCAAACCGAATTAGTATTAACCAAATTAAACGAGCTTTTTAATCCTTTAACTATTAGCCAAACCAAAATTTTTTCAAAAAAAATTAACCGGACCATAATATTTCGGTTAATTTAGTCGGTAAATTTATATATTTTTTTATTAAAACAAGTATAAAACATATCAAAAAATTAAATTTATAATGTTCATTATACCAAATCAACTAAACTAGTAATAGCCTAATACATATAAGATATAATATTATTTATTAAGTTCGGTTATTTCGATTAATTACCCAATTTTGAACTGAATTAACCGTTAACCGAAGTTCCAAAAAACTTTTAACCGACCTCCGACCAAACTAGATCGGTTAGTCGAACTAGATCAGTTTCGGTCGATTAGTTCAGTTTTAACCGAAGTTTGACTACCACTATTTGGTATGGTGGCCAACACCTCTAGATGAATCTCTAGACGAGGTCTTAGGATTGGGATGTTATATGAACATCCACCGTAGTTTGGATTTTCAGGAGTTTGCATTGACCCACTAAGCTTGACTGATCTTCCCAACAAACATTAAGATCAAAATCAAATCTAAAACATTGGTTTACTGGAATTACAATTTGAACGAGTTTCGGACCAGCTATCTTTGCGAACAACTCAACCGGACTTGGATTCTTGAGCTCAATGGGGCAATAAATTGCGATCATTGTGCCTAGATCATCATCATCTTCAATCTCCATTTCTGAGAACTTGAGTGGATCCATTGAAATTGGAAATTTATAAAACAATCTTAACATTGCTTCCCACAACAAGTAGTTATCTTTGTACTAATCTTCTGTTTCAATTCCACCAGCAAAACACGTTTGTTGAATCTCATTCCGATTTTTTAGCAACTTTGAAATACAAAACCTTCTTCAGTTGTATTTATCGTTTCTCCATCAAAATGAACATAAACTAACAAAGTTTGAGAACTCATGTTCAACAATATTTGCTTCCTCCTCAACAAAATATGGATATATGACTATTTTTGCCATTCAACTGATAAAGCCAAAAAAAAAAAAGAAAAAAAAAATCTCAAATAGAAGTCGGTATATTTTTTTAATTCTAGAAAAGGAGTGTCAGGCATCAGTGTCACGACACCCCCCAAAAAAAAATTCAACACTATTAAAGGGGTACCAATCATCAATATTCCAACACTCAATTTTTTTTTAATCTGATAAAGGGATGTCGACCGTGGGATGTCCAAAACCCCAAAAAAATTATACAGAAAAGAGATGTCAGCCATCAGTATCCCAACATCCCAAATTTTTTTTAAATATTGGTATAAAATGAATACTCCAAAACCCAAAAAATTATTTTTTTACTCCCTTACCCCCGGGTATTGTTCATTTTGGTTCATTTGGGTGATTGTTTTTGAACATGGATCATTGTTGTCATATGGATAAAACAACCTTAAAATTGATTGATTTAATGGGAAATTAGTTAGTATGTCGGTTCGAATAAAGGAACTGAATAAATAATTCAATTAAAAAATTGATTGAATATTTTTTTATTTTTAATTGTTTATTTACTTATTATTAAATTAACTATTGAGTTGATTAAATTAAAAATCGATGATTTGATCTAATTTTTAAAAATACTTCTCTAGAAAAAAAATGTGTAATTATTGCTTTTTGTAGTATATAATTTGAATTAAATGTTATATAATTTAATTTGATAAATGGAATATTTTAAATAATTTAATGATTGAAATTATGTTATAAAGTAAGTATAATTTTTAAATTGTTCAATTAATTATATTCAAATATAAAAATTGAACTTAATTTTCTCTCTCATAAATTTCTTTTAATATTTAAATATTAAATCTAATAATAATTAATTAAAATATTAAAATTAAAATGATAATATTTAAGATTAGGAATATTGAAGAATCTTGTTCATTGATTGGTTTAATCTTCTCACCAAGTTTCAATATATCAACTTGAATTCTTTTCGTTTCAAACCTCCACAATTCTTTGTAAAATGACTGAAGCTTTCTAAGTGATAGTCACAAGTAACATTGGCATCATGCCTTCATGATAGAGAGGCTTCCTTGGTTCTAAATGAATCTGAGTAACTGATTGAACTTAGGACGTAGTTTTCTATATGACATCATAATTGGATCAATGAGAGGATTTTTTTGGAATGCCCTTTGGAGTGCGGATTTTGTTGTAGAAGTGGGTGTTTGTGAACGAAAGTTCGTTGAAATGGTAGTGATGGTATAGATTGATAAAGATTGAGACATTGAGTGATAGCGTTAACATTTGGGTAAGATGATTAATGAATGGATATGGGTTCCATAGGAAATAGGACGGAGGGCCTTTGCTATGAGTAATTGCTCGAACCTCACCTTCTTTCTTCTCAAAAATTAAATTTCTCTTTGCTCTAATCATATTTCATTCTTCTATCTTTCCACTTTTTATGGCATTTTCAATTATCTCTTCAAATAAAACCATGTTGGGAAAGTTCTTTTTTGTTGTTGTATTTTTTATTAGACAGTCATAATATGGGCCATTGAGTACACCTACAAATAATATAGTTGTTTCTTTCTTGGTAAGGGGTGATTAGACTTGAGTAGAGAGATCTCTCCATCTTAGTGCGTACTCCTTAAAACTTTTATTTGGCTTCTTTTCCGTATTTTGCAATGCCAATCGATTTGGAGCCATGTCCACTATATATTTGTATTGTGCAATGAATGCTCTAGTCAATTCGCTCCACGAGTGAATGTGATTTTTATCCAATTTGACATACCATTAAGCTGGGGATCTAATTAGACTATTTTGGAAAAATATGCATTAACAACTTTTCATGTAACACCTCATACCCGACCCACTCGTCAGATCCGAGTTATAAGGTGCCACATTAGTTGTTAGAGCAACTACGAACAAATTAAATACATATTATACTAATTAATATGAAAATACAAATAATATATGCATATTATACGATAAATAATCATTCATGGGTCTTATACGAGCTTACGAAAGCTCTAATGTTAATTTGAGGTCAAATTAGGACTGAATTGTAAAGTATTAAAAATTTAAAAATTGACGTCGTAACATAAGGGAGTTCCTCATCGTGACGTAATATATTATTTTGGCCTCATCAAGATGACGGGGTTCCTTGTCTTGTCGTGACATTATAAGTCATTTCTCGTCGTAACAACCAAGGTCTAGCATTGCACCATGCCATGGCATTCAGATCTTATCATGATGATGTTCGAACAACGTCACTTATTGTTTCAACAAATTATTTACAATTCAACCTACAATTGTTCCAAGTTAAATTCTAAACACATTCAAATCATATTCAGCTAACATATGCAGACCTCTATCATCAATTCATGAACATTTATTCCTTATTTAACAATATACAAATGCTTTATCTCCTATAAGCTAACTTCTAATGCAAATAAATCAAAACATAAACATTCATACCTACTTCACTAAGATCATTAGCATTTTCAGCATTTCGTAGAATTTCAAATCACATTTAACTCTATTTTACAAGCTATGTTCATTTAACCAAATACATACACTAATCATTAAACCATAAGTGCATAAACAAAATTTTTGTTCCAAATTTGACTCAACTTAGGTACATGCTATATAACCAACAAAAGAAATATATGCAAATATTTTTGAGTTCGAGATCTTGATTGGATGCTGAAGTCGATACTTGGGATTTTGATTTATGCCCAACCTGCGCACGGAAAACAAAATCGTATGCTGAGCGATAAGGCTCAGTGGTATTTCTTTATAAAGCTTCATATGGAGCCATTTGAATACTCGGCTAGAAACTGATATTATAGAAAACTTTGGCTAATGGTAAATAACGTTCCCAGCCAGATTTGAGATCGATAACATAGGCTCGTAACATATCTTCTAGCACCTGAATAAGTCGCTCTGATTATCCATCAGATTGAGGATGAAACGCTATGCTGAAATCCAATCTCGTACTTAAGGATTCATATAACTACTTCCAGAATATCGACGTAAAACGAGGGTCTTGGTTGGAAATAATTTACACAGGCACGCCGTGTAGTCTAACTATCTCGCGAATATAAACTTCAACCAACTTTGGGAGTGGCCAATCAGTTCTCACCGCCAGAAAATGAGCAGACTCCGTCAGTCGATTAACTATCACCTAGATGACATTTTTCTTGCTTAGAGATAACAGTAGACCAACTACAAAATCCATAGAAATTATTTCCATTTAGGAACTCGCGAATATAAACTTCAACCAACTTTGGGAGTGGCCAATCAGTTCTCACCGCCAGAAAATGAGCAGACTCCGTCAGTCGATTAACTATCACCTAGATGACATTTTTCTTGCTTAGAGATAACAGTAGACCAACTACAAAATCCATAGAAATTTATTTCCATTTAGGAACCGAGATGGGCTGAAGAAATCTAGTGGGAACTTGATGCTCGACTTTTACTTGCTGACAAGTCATGCATTTAGCAACATATTCGAGGATCTCTCGTTTTATTCTAGGCCAGCAATATGATTCTCGCAGGTCACGGTACAATTTTTTTCACCTTCATGATGCATAGCAAAAGGACTACTGTAATCCTCGCAAAGAATCAACTCTTTCAATTCAGCACCATCGGAAATGCATATTCGATTATGGATTCTAATAAAGGAGAGTATGAAATATGGAGAGAATCAAAGGAAAACCCGAAGCCCCCAAAAGAAAAACCCTTCAAACAAAGAACAGAATTCTCTTAATCTAAATATTTATGTTGTATATAACCTAGCCTATTTATAAGCTGAAATTCGTAGCATATATGACTACAACAATCCTAGGTTAATTAGAGTTTAACTGAGAAACTAAAAACAGAGTTTAACTGGGAGAAGAAAACCGAAAAACTTGAGGTGCACATCGCCATGTCGTGACGAGGCATTCATGTCATCGGGATGAGGGGGCATCATGTCGTCAGGACAAAGTTTTTATTCTCATCGTGATTTCAGTTTTTCGTCTGGACGAAGAAAATTTGCTCGTTGCAACGTCACACACTGTTTAATCCAAAAATGTGAGGCACAACTTCACACAAAATCACTGCAGCAAAACACAATGTTTTTTAGTAAAACAGCACAACTTCACACAAAATCACTGCAGCAAAACACAATGTTTTTTAGTAAAACAGACTTTTAACGCCGCTATAGACGATGCCGTTAAATTTTGCGGCGTTTACGTGAAAAAGACGCCACTAAAGAACATGACCTTTAGTGGCGCTTTACCCACAAACGCCATTAAAGAACATGACCTTTAGCGGCACTTTTATCACAAACGCCGCAATAGTACATGACTTTTAGCGGCGCTTTTGCCACAAACACCGATAAAGAACATGACCTTTAGCGGCACTTTTATCACAAATGCCACAATAGTACATGAACTTTAGCGGCGTTTTAATCACAAATGCCGCTATAGAGCATGACTTTTAGTGGCATTTTTGTACAATCGCCGCTAAAGAACTATACCTTTAGCGGCGCTTTTATCACAAACGCAGCTAAAAGTATTGTTCTTTAACGGCGTTTTTAAAGAAAACGTCACTAACTTTGGCAGATTTGCAACATCCCGTTTTCATCCATATACAACCCTTCCTGTAACATGAAATCGAACCAAAAACAGCAAATCTAAATGATACTTCAAATTCAACGAAAGATATATGATAATTCAGAATATTCTTACAATAATGTTAAAAGTTACAATGTTAAAAATATTCTTATAATAAGAAAACAAATGTCTAAGATGGCGGATTTTGTGACTGCTGAAACATTTTCATCATATTTTGAAGCTGTAGCAGGAGTGCGTCGTACTTTCTGCTCTGCTTTGCTTCCCTCGTTACTGCCTCTGCTTCCCTCGCTGCTGCCTCCGCTTTAAGTTGTAGCTGGAGTTCTTCATATTTTCTTTGATCCTCAGCTTCTCTCGATGCTGCCTCCGCTTTAAGTTAAGCAATTTGCTCAATTGTGCTCGCTTGCATCTGAGCCATCTGTTCTTTTAACCTCAGAACTTCAGCTTGAGCTTGACTCCCCAAAGGCACGTATTGTTGCGAAATGGATCCAAAATATTGTGTTGGGATACACCAAATCCTTGAAATCGAACCCGACCATACCTTTCAGGACCCAAAACGTCAGTAATAATTCTGTTATCAATGTCTTCAAGATTAATAGAACTATCACTCAAAGCAATCGCTTCATACTCCGCCTTTTTATCCTTTAGTTTCTCCTAATAAATCAATCAAAGAGTTAGAAATGAAATATATAATAAAAACAAATGCAACATAACTTAACATTATTTAGAACTACTAACGACGAATTAAACCATTATAATTAAACATAATAAATATTTAAAATAAATCAAATTTTATTAAGTAAATATACCATAATTTCTCCAGCTTCAGAAGTCATAGGAGATCCATCTTTCTTCCAATGTGTAATGTCAAAAAGCTGAAGGCGTCCAACTTTTTGACCAGACGAGAGTTCCTACAATATAGTGGTAAAAATATAATTTAATAGAAAGTAATTAATATTTGACACAATTAATAAATTCAAAATACCTCGGCCTCAGCTACACAAGCAAAATTTTTCGACCCTGCTGTGTGCGTGAATTTTTGTTTTTGCCTGCTTGTTGTTCCAACTCGCTCACGATCCTACATTATGAAATTATTATTACGTATATAGTAAATACTATAAACCGAAATAATTATAAGAGTTTGGAATAACGTAATACCTTTCCTTTCTTTGAATTCCAGAATCTAACGGCATCTTCCCATTGGTACCTCAGCATTCCCGGCGGGACATTTCGCAATTTCTCTTCGAGGCTTATATTTTTCTTAAAATATTCTTTCTTTAAAGTGCTTTTATGGTCTCTCCATTTTTTCCCAATGCCTTCTTGACATAATTATCCAAGACCTCTAAAGCAAATCTCTCCTACAAAAAACACAAGTTTAGAAAGTAAATATAAATGAAACTTAAACCAAACTATTATAAATTACATTCACGTTTTGTTACCTTAATATTATTCAGAGCTTGATTCTTGTTACTATCAGGCATTTAATGCCATGACTCGTAGTTGATAGGCAACATATTGGCATTTCGTGCTATAATGCCCAAATATCCTGCTAAAAGTCGAGCTTCTGATCCAACAGGCTGACCATGACTGTTTCTAGATACTTTGACACGCTCGACAGGATTTAACTCGTATAATTCTTTTAGTAGCGTACGTCCTCGAGCTTTGTGCGTCCCACCACTTTTAATTGAAAAATGGTATATTATAATATAAGAATTTGAAAAAGAAATCAATAATAAAAGTCAACACACATGTAAATTAAAGTTAACATTACTTTGAATTTCTGCAGGTTCGTCAAGTGTATTTAGAACATTCAAAGATCTAATAGTAGTCTGTTGTTCACTATTTGTTTCTTCCAAATTTGGAGTATTCTGAACAATACTTAGATCTCGCAATCTTCTTCTAGGCATTTTTTCTGCAATACACATAAAATAGTTGAAATTTTAGTAACTAATTACAACAAGAATAGTACATATAAAATAGTTGAAATATTTAACAAGACCAAGATTTAAATTATAATATTACATATAATTAAAAAATCGTAAAATCTTACTACATCATAATTCGTAAATATCTTCATCCACATCTTGGCGAACCCATTGAGATTGTGTACTAGTACTAGGGATATTTTCATTTAAGTTTTGTTTTGGAAAAGGCAAAGTCTCTAGGGGTGTTTCGGATTACAACGTACCAACCCTCATCAGTTGGATCTTTCGAGTAAAAAACTTGTTTCACTTGAAAAGAAAATACATATGGCTTGTCTATCAATTGTTGTCTAGTGTGAATCAATCGAGAGAAGTTCACCATTGTAAAACCAAATTTATCTTTTTTAATTCCGCGAGCAGTATTAACATCAGCCCAATCACATCGAAATAAGACAACTTTCCATTTGCCATAGTAATCCAACTCAATAATGTCAGTAAGAAGTCCGTAATACTTCACATTTCCATCAACAGGATTACTATCCCTAGCACTAGCATAACTTGTAATTGAAGAATTAACAACTATTCCACAATTTTGAGTTCTCCTCAATCTCTAATAATATTTTGTATGAAATATGAATCCATTGATGAGGAAGGGACTATATCTTTTTACTACTCTATTCGGACCTTAGGAAAGCCATTTAACTTCGTCATTGACGTCCTTTCCACTCCAAACCTATTGAACCGAAAGTAAATTGAGTAATTATAAATGTTATGAGAAAACATTATTATTTGTCAATGAAAGCTTCAGTTGCATACTGTTTGGCTTAACCATTCATGAAAAGATTCTGTGAATAACTTATTAATCTCTCGATGTTGTAATCTTCGGGAGCGTAAACGAGATCTCAAGATTTGTTTGTACTCGCTATGTTAAAAAGTGGATTACTTGGTTAGAAGATAAACAAATAAAAAGGATGAATATTTACCAAATCGCAAAACTTACTTACATAATGGTTCAATCGAATCGTGGTAAAAAGAACATATCAATGTGCTTGTACCCAAGATCTATCATCTAATTCTGCAATTTCAACTTTACCGATTGGTTCTCTATAACTTTGAAATAAATAAGTTTCGGCCAAGTTATGATTAGTGAGCCCAGCATTTCTACTTGGTCTGTTCAGTCTTGTTTCAACATCTTCTAAATATTTAGAACAGAAAGTCATACACACCTCTACCAAGTATCCTTCAGCTATTGGTCCTTCTGGATAATGCTTATTATGACAATAAGACTTCAATTTGAATAGAATCCTAAAGATGATATACAACATTATCAAAAGTTGTAACTCAATGTATATTCATGAATGAATGAAAAACTTTACAAATAAATAGCACCTCTCTATAGGATACATCCACTGATAGAAAATCGGTCCACCAAGTTTTGCTTCATGAGGGAGATGGATTACCAAGTGCACCATAATAGTGAAAAAGGAAGGTGGAAAGATCTTCTCCAATTTGCATAAAGTCAAGGCGGCTCGATCTTATTCTTTCTCAAGTTCTTCAACATTCATAACTTTGCCACAAATAGCTTTCATTATATTGAATAGTTCAATTATACAAGACGTCACCTTTTTTTACATGCAACACCGCAAAGCAACTGGTAGTAAATCTTGCATCAAAATGTGATAATCATGTGATTTTAGGGAATATAGTCTTCGAACTTTAAGACTCACACATCGAGGTATGTTTGATGCATACGCATCTGGGATCTTTATGTCCTTCAACACCTTACAGAACATTTCTTTTGCTTTCTTCGACATTGTAAAAATTGAAGGCGGCAACCTATATTTCCCATTCGGAAGTACTTGGAGATGAGGTTCACTTCGAATTCCCATGCCAACTAGATCAAGTCGACTCTGAAGATTGTCTTTTGATTTTCTATCGACATTCAGAATTGTCCTAATGATGTTCTCGCAAACATTCTTTTCAATATGAAAGACATCAAGATTGTGTCGCAAAATGTGATGCTCCCAATAAGGCAACTTAAAAAAAATACTTCTTTTTTTCCACAAGTCTGCCTCATTAGGATCATCCTCTTCATCAGATTCATCATAAATCTCCTGATCAACATTGCTAACATATACCTCCTTCGGTCTTCTCTTTGCTTGCGTGTTGTGTGGTTGATTCATCTTCCCATAATTGAAATTGATATCTTTTAACATGAATAAGATTTTAGATCCAATGGTCTGCTCAGGAGCTTCTCTGAACTCTTCAGTACCATCAAATAGAGTTCTCTGAAATCTAAATCTATGATTTTCATCTAACCACCGACGATGCCCCATATAAGAGAACTTTTTCCCATTATATAACCACTTCGAACATGTTTGCGCCGCACAACAAGGACAAGCATAACGTCCTTTGGTACTCCAACCAGATAAATTGGCATAAGTCGAGAAATCATTAATAGTCCACAATAAAGCTGCATGTAAATAAAAGTTCTCCTTTCTCAAGACATCATATGTTTCAACACCCGCCCATAACTGTTTCAACTCTTTAATAAGTGGCTACATATAAATGTCAATATCATTTCTGGGACCTTTCTCTCCAGGGATAATCATAGATAAGATAAAAGAATATTGCTTCATGCAAATCCACGGAGGAAAATTGTAAGGAACAAATACTACAGGCCAAGTACTGTACGAAGTACTCATGATTTTATAAGGATTAAACCCATCAGATGCTAGCCCAAGCCTCACATTCTGAGGATCAATTGCAAAGCTTGGAAATTTACTATCAAATGATTTCCAAGCTAAAGAATCTGCAAGATGCCTTAATAATCCATCATCAGTTCGTTGATCATGAAGCTACCTCATAGACTCGGCTGTCTTTGATGACATAAAAAGCCTTTGAAGCCTTGGTATTAGTGGAAAATATTGCAAAATCTTTACTGGCTTATTTCTTGACGGTGCCTCACATTCATCCTCATTCACATCTTTTGTATTCCTATTCATCCAACGAGATTTACCGCAAACATGACAAGACTGTTGGTTTTTCCGATCACCCCAATACACATGCAGTCATTTGATCAACTATGAATTTTCTCGTACCCAAGGCCCAAATATTTTATGGTTTCTTCATATCTTTGCATGAATGAGGGATTTTTGCAAACGAAAACATATCTCTCAAAAACTCTAACAGCATTGTAAAAGAGTTTCCGGTCCACCCTCCCAAACATTTTAAGTGAAATAGGCGAATGCAGAAGGATATTTTTGAATATTTTGATCCTTCGTAAAGTTCTTCATTCATTTCATTAAGTAACTTGTAGAATTTCGCCGCTTCTCTATTTGGCTCTTCATCACGAACACTTCTTCCCGTTTCGGTAAAAACATTTCCACCAATATTACAATCATCGGATGCAATAAAGTCAGGTGGAAATGATTGCAAACCATGACTGTACATATAAAATGCATCCCGCAACATACCTTCCATGTCATCTTCTCTAATAGACTGATGGTAAGCACTATGAGGATAAGCCGGATTAATCGTTGAAGAGGTTCTACTAGCTGTACACTCCCCATGGAAAATCCATTTTTTATACCCCCGAATAAATCCATCAACAATTAGATGTTCGTAGACAACTTCACGAAAATGCCAATTGATGTTGCCACATTTCTTACACGGGCAAAGAATCATATTTTCTTGGCTTGCATTTTGAAATGTAAAATTTAAAAAAGTTTGTACTCCATTTTGATAATCGTTGCTTACCCTTGACACATTCATCCAACTCTTATCCATTTCGTTGTTCTTGAAGTCTAAAGTTGACAATAAATTACAATTACTTAAATGTTCTCAATTGATTTAAATCATGCCATTGTACTAAAATAGATAATACATATCAAGTATCAAGTATCTAATGGGTGTAAACTAATTCAAGTAAGTTGCGGGATTTTCAAGTATATATTTATGTATTACGTAAGTTAAGTAAGTTTTGTAAGTTATGTAAGTTATGATATGATATATATTTATGTAAGTTATGATATGATATATATTTATGTAAGTTATGTAAGTTATGATATGATATATATATATATATATGTGTGTAAGTTATGTAAGTTATGATATGAGATATATTTATGTAAGTTATGTAAGTTACGATATATATTTGTTGTAACCATATTATTAATATGCAATAATTTTTTCGTTTAATAGACTTCAAAAATTAGAGGTTCTTTTAACCATATGTTTCCAGGAGTTCAACTTTTATCTTACTGATTTTCAGCCTTAGTTCTCTTGATTTGTTGGTTTTCTCCCTAAACCTCCTAAAAATGGCCTAGATAATTTGGTCCGATTTTGAGTGACCGCCACTTTCATATGTTTCACAAAACTGTTGACATGTAATGCACTAAAATGTTCTTGTTTTTTAATTAATAGAGTTTAGAAACTAGATGTTTGATCGTGTTTGAAAGTCTTAAAATTTTATATAATGAATGATCCAGCCTAGAAACTAACTATCACCACGATTGAGGCAAGCGCACCTATCGAACAATATTATAGTTTAGTGGCAAGACCGGAATATCGAACCCAAGGGAACCAAAAGTACTAATACTAACTTTCTTTTTATTATTTAGCCTAAAAATTAAGGGAATTGTTGTTTAATCTAAAATTAACTAACTACTAAGCTAAGGATGCTAAGACACAAAGAATGAATTGGGGAAAAAACTTTTGGAAAAGACCAATTGATTAATACAATACCCGAGGAAGAATCCACCTAGACTTCACTTGTTATTTAACTCTAAACCAGACGATTTATTCACTTGACTTGATCTGTAGGATTCCCTAATTTATATTAATACCTCTCTCGAGGCTACTAACGTCTAACCCTAGGTTGATTAATTGAAATCTCTTTCTAATTAAAACCCCTACAATTGCATTAACTCGATCTATAGACTCCCATATTAGGTTTGACCCTAATCCGATAGATTTTCGTCATCCTATTTCTAAGGTTGCGATCAACTCCGCTTAACTATACTAGATCTACTCTTAAACAGGGACTTTTGCTCCACTGCCTAAGCACATCAATACTTGAATCAATATCCTGAAATATCAAAGCAAGAATTAAGAACACATAATTAAGAACAAATCAAGTATTTATCATATAGTTCAGAAAACAATAACAAGATCCATCTTAGGTTTCATCCCCCTGAGGTATTTGAGGGGTTTAGTTCATAATAATAAAAGAATACATCTCAGAAGAAAATATAAAACAAAACATAAGAAAAACCCTAAAACCCCCTAAAGGAAGTTGAAGGGAAGATCTTCCGTCTTGAGTATGACTCCGGCTTCTTGAGATGAATCAACTGGCTTTCTTCGAGTAAATCCCACAATTCTGACCTCTCTGGCTTGGCTCTTAAGCCTATCTATACGCCCCCTTGAAGGTTGGCCTCTAGGGTGTTTATATAGAATTTTGGAATGTCTTTCTTTGCCTCTAAGTACCATATTCTGAATATAATTAAAACAGGTCACGGCAGGGACACGCCCATGTGGCACGCCTGTGTGAATCGAATCCAGATCGTGGTCGGGTCTGCTAAAGAGGCACGGCTGTGTGGCTTGGGCCCAGGCCGTGTGCATTTCGTGCTTTGGCCCATTTTCTCCGTTTTTGGCCTGTTTCTTGTTCTTTTCACCTTCCGATGCTCTCCTAAGTATAAAACATGAAATTAAAGGATTAGGAGCACCAAATTCCACAATTCAGGTAATAAATCATCCAAAAGTATGCTAAATGTGGGATTAAAATATGTATATATTACGGTTTATCAAATACCCCCACACTTAAGCATTTGCTTGTCCTCAAACAAAATTCTCAACTCACAATTAAAATGAACTTCCTCAATCCGTAATATTCATCAATAGTGTTTCATCATAATTCATAAATAATTTATACATGGATAATTTTAACTCAAAGAGTCCTAAAGATTAAAACAATCTAAGTCATACATTTATAGCCCGAAAACATTAGTTGTTTCTTCTTATCTAAATGATTACCTTTAACTCAAAATCGACAAGAGCTGACATCCTGACTAAAGATTCACTCAAAGTGTTTAAGGTTCAAAATTAAGCACTCAAAAGTTGAACATGAAAAGTTAATCCCATAGGCTTACATGAAAATCAAATCTCCACCACTATAAAATGAAATGATACATAGATCAAAAGGTCTTTATCGGGTTGTAATGGGGCTCGAGTTAAAGGTGTGGATAAAGGCTGAATTAAAGGGTTAGAATCGAGATTGAATTGACAATATACCTAACTAGAAAAATGAACTAATCCGGAATAATTACATCAATTGAAAACTTGAAACACTAATAACATGAGCTTCTTCTTAGAATGTGGAATTAATTGCTTAAGCTCGAACATAGAAATGAATAACTTCGTTTTTTTTAAGAATAAATCATTTACAATAATAAAAAAGAACTGTAACATCCCTAACCCGTATCCATCGCCGGAATAAGGTTACAGGCATTACCGAACCAATACAAGTCAATACTCTCTATCAGGACTATTACTAGGTAAATTTCATACCATATCATAACATCATGAAATAATATATATATACCATCAATCTCAATTCATTAACATGCATATTAGTAATAATGTCATTCACATCACTTAGTAATCTAATTACAACCCATAAGCAAGTCACAAATCGCAAGGTCACCTATGTTACAATAGTCGAATAGGTAATTGATACGTAGCATTTCATACATATATCAATGTCCATAAAACAATCATGCATATATTGTTATTCCCCACATGCTACACCTTCGATCGTGTATGTCTTCTAATTCAATATCACAAAAGTTTATTCGATTAACTTATCTACTTAGCATACATTGGAATGTACCATAGTCATAAGTTCAAATCAAGTCATTATTTAGTAATGGCACATCACATTTGGCAATAATCATGTCATAAGCATAACATATAATCATGGGCACATCTTAGCTAGGTATCAAAATTCTACCATTCATTTCTCATGGCCGGACACCCTTATGAACATCCAAAGAATTTATTTAAAAAAATATCTAACAAGATAAAAGAAAATATATATTGACCGAAAATTCACCACAAGTTTGGTTCATTAGGCCACCACGATTTGATTTCCTTACTAGCTTAATATGAGATAACTTTCAACTATTCTTATAAGCATTAAATAGACATTCATTTATTCATTGTGCACAACCATACCAAACATAACTTCATGAAAATACACCTACTAAGATAAAATTTTATAACATAATTGACTGTTCACACATAGACCACATCTCAAACTTAATCTAATAGTTCCAATCCAAAAGATATAGCCATTTTCGTATGGCAATAATACATTCATTAAACTATTGATTAGATTGACTCAAAATGGTTTAGCCTATACATGCCATACACTTAAAGTTATACAAAAAGGGTACCAAAATATCGTTGATAGTGTGATGAGCTTCAAACGTGATCCTCTAGCACAAGACGAACACCCCAAAGATCTACCGTACACAAACAATCACATTCGAAGTAAGCTTCCATAGCTTAGTAAGATTCAAGTAATTCATAAGCAAATAAACATATTCAAGATCTCATAACTAACTTCCTTGTCATGTTCTAGCCAAATAACCAAGTATTCAAGAATATAAATTCATAGTAACTACACATATATGAAAATATAAATCCGTTTTCATATATCACCATCGTATAATAGAATAATTTGTCCACACATCTTCTAATAGACGAATCTTATACTTCCATTTTGAACATTCATGAATTTCGAGATAGCAAATACAATACACAAACCTTTAAGTACTTACCTTTCATGATTTAACAATTTATGTATCACATAAGATACTACATCCGATCCTTCCCATATATATATCAACATTAGCAACTAAATTCAATTAACGAACCTCTTACCTGTACATTCTATGGTAGAATAAAATTTAGTAACGTATCGCACACTAAGTGCCGTTACTCAACACTTCTCGTAATGTATTGCTCACATAGAGCCGTTACTTAACACTTCTCGTAACGTATCGCTCACATAGAGCTGTTACTTAACACTTCTCGTAACGTAACGCTCACATAGAGCCGTTACTTAATAATTCGCACACATAGTGCCTTATGACTGGTATCGCACACTTAGTGCCCGGATATGTACTCATATACTCGATGTCGTTTAATAAGCATATAAATTGTTTAACTTCACAAATATGAATTCCCAACATGTAAATTACCCAACAAACATGTAAATATAATGAAATGAATTCATACATCAATTTGGCACCTTGCATTCGGCCAAATTATAAATCATGCAATAGTATCATAATTACATACCACCTAGCCATAATTTGACACTCCTCAAACTACAATCAACATTGGGCATTTCAACGAAAAGTATTCATCCAAAATTTCAAACCAAAGTACCAAATAATAAGCAATAAACCAAATAGGAATTAACATCTAATATTTCCCTTCACATTCGGCAATATGACATTTTATGCGTACCGAAATTCATATTAATACATATAATTATAAGAAGCATAAGTTTAATTAAATTACTTAAACTTACCTCGGATAACAACGGCTAATGCTTCTCGATTAATCGTTCAACTTAGCTTTTCCCTTATCCAACCCTTTTTCCTTTGAATCTTGATCTAAACAATTTCAATTAAGATCACTTAAAAAACATTTCCAATCAATTCGATCCATAAATACAAAAATTTTCAATTTTACGAATTTTCCCCTAACTTTTACAATATTTGCAATTTAGTTCCCTAAGCATAAAACACAAAATACATGGAATTTAGATTAACTCCTTAAGGGTCGAATCTTCTATATCTTGATACAAGTTTATGCAAACCATTTATTTTGCATTTTAGACCCTTAACTATTTATTTTCATAATTTGAGCCATCTTACTCCATTTCATCTAAATTCATTATTCAAAACTTGTTGATTTCACACATATGTTTAACATTCTTCCACCAAACATAACAAAACAAAATATTCATCCATGGCCGATTCTAAAACATGCTTCAAATTCTGAAATTTCCACATGGGTTTGATAGTATTTAAGAAGACCAACTCAAAAATGTAAGAAAATTCACAAAAACTAACTAAAAATCTAACCTTATTGTCACATGCAATGGCCGAATACGGTGAGCTTGAGTTTTCCCCCTTTTCTTTGTTAATTTCGGCAAGAAGAACATGGATGGAAGATGAATTTTCTATATTTCTTTTATGTATTTCCCTTATTTTAATCACATACTAAAATATTACTATTACACCACTTACTAAAATAACTAATATAAAAACATTAATCAATCATCATGTCGTCCACTTACTAGTTTTTAGGGTAATTTACCATGCAGGTCCATTCATGCTAAAAATAAGTCAATTAGGCCCTTCACTTTAAATAAAAGCTACTTTTAACCCTTTAACAATTCAATCCTTTTTCTTAAATTAAACGTGTAAACATTCAAATTTTTTATACGAAACTTTTACACATACTAATTCACATATAATTAACACAGAAAATAATATTTAAGTATTTTACGAACTCGGATTCGTGGTCCCGAAACCACCGTTCCGATTAGGGTCAAATTCAGACTGTTACAAGAACAACTGAAATATAAAACATAGTTAGGCAACTGCTCAAAATCAAATCTCAACAAAAAAAGGGTCAAGAGAAATGGTGATAACAAATACAAGATGGGTTTTAGGTTAATATTAGTGGGTGAGTCAATAAATGGTTTGTTAAGATCAAAAGGGGTTAACTAGGGGTTAATTGTGAGGGTAGGCTTTTAGTGAAGTAAGTGAGTTAAATCCTAAGTGCCTTTATCATCTCTATATATCAAATCAATGATGTGGTCTCAGCATGTATAATCGAAGCAAGTTCTAGAGTAACAAATCAATGTTGACACACTCATAATCAATAAAGTGAGCAAGAGAAGAATGTATGCTCTAAAAGGCTCAAGATCTCACAAAATTTATGGGTTTTTGATATCAACCTTGTAAATTTCAAACTTCAAGGTAATAATTAGATTCAAGTAACAAAATTTTAATTTTTGGAAATAGACTCATCATGCTTGATTCTCTAGTCTCCTAAAGTTTAAGTCATCACTGCACAATTAGCTATGACTTAATCCAAAACATATCAAAGAAAATCATAGATCAATAGGAGTTTCATTCTAATTAGTAATATGAGAAAGTTACTTAAGAACAAGACATAATTCAGGGATTTGAGAATAATGCAAAAAGTTAGGAACTTTTCGAAATATCATTCACCCCCCACACTTAAGATGTACATTGCCCTCAATGTACAAAAATATATATGAAATCATAAGAGATAGGAAGAAGTGAAACTTCCTGAATTTTGGATGGATTCCTTGAGTTGGGAGTGTAGTAATTTGACTCGGAGGTGAAAGATAAGTTGGAGGAGGCGTTTTTGGTGGTGGTGTGGTAGCCGCCAACAATCTCTGCGCTAGATGAAGAAATTGGGTAACTCGTGAAAAATTAGCCAGGAAATAATAAGAATAATTCAAACTATACTAATTATATATTTAAATAAAAGAAAGATAAAAAGAAAGAAAATAGAAAGTAAAATAAAATTAAAAGACAAGATTAATGGACTGAAAAGTCCTTATCGTTAGATGGTTAGCGAAGTGGGTGTGATTTCGAAGGCCGTGGTGTGGTGATTCCCTAACAACCTTTAGAATCTAAATCAAAGAAAACAAAACAAAATAGATTAAAGTAAGTAAAAGAGAAACAAAGAAAAGGAAAATAAAGGAGAAGAGAAAAGAAAAAGAAAGACGAAATAGACTCAAAGATCCTTGTCCTGTCGAGTTAATGAAGCGGCCGGCATGAACTTATGTAGATCGGTCTCGTAGAAAGAGACTGTGTTAGGTGATAAACCGTAATTATAACATATTTTAAGCTCACATTTAGCTTGTTTTTGGATGACTTATCCCCAATTTATGTAAAAAGGTGCTCTTAATCATTTCTTTTCATGTTTTATACTCAAGAAAGCACCCAAGGATGAAAAGAACGAGAAACAGGCTTAAAACGGACCAAATTGGGCCAAGAGAGTAATCGACACAGCCTGGCCCAAAGCTAACACGGCCGTGCCTCATTAAAAGTCCGAGCACGGCCTGGCCACGATCCACACGGGCTTGTGCCATGGCCATGTCCCTGTCGCTGGAAAGAGAAATTTCATTCGGGAAAGGATACTTAGAGGCAAAGAAACACATTCCAAAGCCTATTCAAACACCCTAGTAGGAATTCTACTTAAATTAGGAAACTTAGGGGCCAAGTAAGGCATCACAAAGTCTATATAAACACCCAATGGGGCAACTTGAGAGGGGAGTTCGGCAAAAGCCGAAACCGGAGCGAAAGCTAGGCCAATGAACCAAGTCGAGAAGGTCAAAGTTAGGGAGTAATACGAGGATAGCCAGTTGATCCATCCCAAGAAGCCGGAATTATACTCAAGACGGCGGAATTCTCCTTCAATTCCTTCAGGGGGTTTTAGGGTTTTCTTATGTTTTGTTTTATCTTTTCTCTTGCGATGTTTTGTTTATTCATTATGAACTAAACCACTCAGATACCTCAAGGGGATAAAACCTAGATCGATTTTATTATTTGATTTTTAAGTTATATGATAAATTACTTAGTTTGTTCTTAATTATGTTGCTTAATCCAAATCTAATGTGCTTAGGTGGAGGAGGAATAGACCCTGCCTAAGAGAAAATCTAGCATAATTAAGCGGAGTTGATTAGGCGCCTAGAGATAGGGTTACGAGATTTTGCCGAATTAGGGTGAAACCTAATATGGGAGTCCATTGATCGATTTACTGCTATCCTAGGGGGTTACTATAAGCGAACGAGAGTTCCACTAATTAACCTAGGGTTAGACGTTATTCGCCTCGAAAGAGGGTTTAATATAGGTTAGGGAGTCTCACGGATCAAGCTAAGTAAAAGAAATCAACTGAGTTTTCCTTCAACGTTATTTTCCAATTCGTCTTCTTGTCTTTGTGTCCTTAGTTTAGTTGTCGTCAATTTAGTTTAAAAGTAATCTTCACTCTAACTTTAAGGCTAAATAATAAAAAGAAAGTGAGTATTAATACTTTTAGTTCCTTTGGGTTCGATAACCGGTCTTGCCTAAGCTATATTACTGTTCGATAGGTACACTTGCCTTAATATCGTTGTCAGAGTTAGTCTCCAGGTTTGATCATTCTTTTATAAATATTTAAAACTCTGATTTTACAGCGATCAAGTTTTTGGCGCCATTGCCGGGGAACTAAAATATTAAGAAAGCTTAATTTTTATTACTTTAGCCATTTTTATTATTGCAAAATTTTTATTATTTGTTTTATTTTATTTTGCTAATTTTCCTTTGCTTTGACAGGTAATTTTAGTTTAGAGGAGATGGCACTAAATAACTATCAGTGGCAAGTTATGAGGATAACGCCAACAAAAGCCGTCAGTGTCTCCAACCTTGACGTGGTCACCAGGTTATCTACCCAGCTAGAGATGATGAATAAAAAGATTGATGGTTTGCATAGTCTCTCGCAGGTACACCCAATAATGCAATATGACTCGAATTCAAGAGGCGTGGCGAATCCTGAGTACCCACCCTACGGATATGGCATGGAAAACGAGCAAGCTCACTATACAGGTAACTATTCTAGACCTTAAAATAATTTTTATAGTGACACTTATAATACAGGTTGGAGGTACCATCCCAATTTCTCATGGGATGATCAAAGTAGCCAAAGATCGGAACTTCTTCCAGATCTTAAACAACCACCTCACCAACAGGAAAAGGAATTGGACACTGAAGAAATGCCGACAAAATTTATGGCAGCCACAGAAAACTGTTTCAAAGACACTGAAATAAACCAACGAACATCGATTGAAGAGATCCAGAGCCAAGTAAGGGAAGCCACTAAGGCAGTCGAACAACTTGCAAAATTAATGCCCGAACTATCGCAAGGGCGTCTACCAAGCGATACTGAAACTAACCCGAGAGAGCAAATTCAAGCCGTCACAGCTCATAATAGCATAGGGGTAGACAAACCTAATCCGATAAAAGGAAACAAGGTAGAAGAAGGTAAAGTTGAGGCAACACAGGAAAAGCCAAAACCGGTAATCAAAAAGTACCAACCTCGCATACCTTATCCCAAAGCAATGAAAAGAGACGATTCAGAAGAACAATTCGGTAAGTTTCTTAAACTTTTAAAGAAATTACATATTAACTTACCTCTTCTTGAAGCTCTTTTTCAGATGCCAGACTCGAGGAAATTTTTAAGACAGCTCTTGACAAACAAATGCAAATTAGACGAGGTGCACCACGTGGAATTAAATGCAGCATGCTCGGCAATGTTACAGAACAAACTATCGCAGAAGCAAAAAGACCCAGGGAGTTTTACAATTCCATGCTTAATTGGTAGTTTAACCATTGATAATGCGTTAGCTAATTTAGGGGCAAGCATAAATGACATGCCTTATACATTATTTAAACGACTAGGTCTAGAGAAACCCAAACAAACTAGGATGATCATTCAATTAGCTGATAAAACTATCAGAATTCCTAGGGGTATAATAGAAAATGTTCTAATCAAAATTGATAAATACATATTCCCTGTAGATTTTGTTGTCTTAGACATGAATGAGGACAATTCGATTCCTTTAATTTTAGGAAAACCCTTTCTAGTAACCGCCAGGACTAAAATTGATGTTGGTACAGGAGAACTCATTCTTCGTGTAGGTGATGAATCAACCAGTCTACAAGCTTTTGACTCGACCAGGACATCAAGTGATGAAGGTGAGAAAGTAAATTCAGTTGATAATCAAATTGTTCAACTTTCATCATAGGAAACACCACAAGGCTACAAACCTGAGCTGAATCATGGGCCACAAGCCGTACAAGCTCATAACAGTGAATTGTTAGTGGAATCTGACCCAAGGCAAGAACCTGTGGTAAGTGAAGGTAAGGTTGAGGTAAGCCATGATTTACCAAACCCGGTAAATACAGAGTACCAAGCTCGTGTGCCATATCCCGATGCAATAAAGAAAGACCACACAGAGGAAGAATTTGGTGAACTCACACTTCGTGTAGACAACGAAACAATCACTCTTCAAGCTCTTGACTCAGCTAGGACATCGAGTAATAAATGTGCGAATGTTAATTCTATTGATAATCATTTGGTTCAACCTTCTTTACAGGAAGCATCACGAAATCACTTAGCTGAGCTAGATCTTAGACTTAGTGCCGACAAAGAAGAAACGCATAAGGAACAAAGCCTTAGGGTTGACAAACTAAAAGACCAGGAAACACAAATCAGAGAGGAACAGGAGCCGCACGAAGTGAAACTGAAGGAGACCCCAGACAAGCTGATAGGAACAACAAATCACATCAAAATAGAGGATCAGGTATTGTTGAATAAGGAAGACCCTTGAATCACCAATTCAGACCTCAAGACAAACGAAGAAATCACTTTTGAGGTACTTAATGTCTTCCTATACGGCACAGTCGAGGTAAGCAATCCTAAATTCGACACTTTTGAGGTAAACATTACTCGACTTAAACTATATATCCATAACCGAAGTGATCGCATGAGAAAGGATTTTCACCTCCTCAAACCACCATGGCCATACGAATGAAAGGTAAAGTCCAGCTTAAGACTATAAACGAGCGCTTCTCGGGAGGCAACCCGAGCACTAACCCTATTTTTACATTTTTTATTTTTTATTTTTTATTTTTTTCCTTTTATTTTTCCTTTTAAGCACCTAACCATAAACTAACCAAAGAGCAGATTTCTAGGACACACGGCCTTACACACGGGTGTGCCCGTGGCCGTGTGGAAGCCAGGGGATGACCCATGGGCGTGCTAGTAGCCGTGCAAGAATTTCTTTTCCTAACACGGGCTGCGATACTAGGCCACGCCCGTCCTAACTACCCGTGCGAAATTACTGACTTGTCGAGCACGGGGTACACACGCCCGTGCCCCACGACCGTGTAAACTCACCGACTTGCATACCACAGGCTAAACACGCTCGTGCTACCTACCCGTTCATAGTTACTGATTTGTCGAGCACGGGCGTGTCAGCTATAACACGACCGTGGCTACCTCACCTGAACACACTCAAAAATTCAAAATCCCAAAACACAGGCTACATCTCTATTTAAACCTCATTCTCCCTTTTTCTAGTTCTCTTTCATTTTCCATTATTTATTATTTTAATTTTATTTTCATTTTATCATTTTTCTTCTTGTTCTTTATGATATTTAGATCTAGCTTAGGATACAATAAAATCAGACCGGCTGCTTCGAGGATTCAATTTTAAAATGTTCAAGACGCTTCCCCATGTTCACCTCCAATCCCATCCGGATTCTTTTCATTGACTTCATCCAAAATTCAGGAAGTTTCATTTCTCTCCCCATCTTATGATTTTATGATTATTTGATATTATCTATCTTTGTACATTGAGGACAATGTACATCTTAAGTGTGGGGGGTTTACTATAGTATTATTTGAAAATCCCTGAATTATGCCTTGTTTGAAAAGCAAGTTTCTCATATTATGATTTGAATGAAATTTCCTTTGATTTATGATTTTTATTGATATGTTTTAGAGTAAATCATTGATAAATGTACATTGATGATTAAATTTGAAGAATACTAGAGAATCAAGCATGATAAAGTCTATTTTTCAAAAATTTTAAAATTTTTTAGGTTGTCTACCTGAATCGGAATGATATCTTGAAATTTGAAATTTACGAGGTTGACATCAAATACCCATAATTTTTGTGAGATTTTGAGCCTTATAGAGCATATATTCTTTTTCTTGCTCACTTTATTGATTATGAGTGTGTCAACATTGATTTGTTATTCTAGAACTTGCATTGATTGTACTTGTCGAGACCACACCTATGATTTGATATACCGAGATGATAAAGGCACCTAGGTTCTAACCCACTTACTCCACTAAAAAAAGCCTACCTTCATAATTAACCCTTAGTGAACCCCGTTTAAGCCTAATATCACCGTTCTTTTTAACTACCTTTTTTGTCGAGATTTGATTTTGAGCAGTTACCTAACTATGTTCTCTATTTCAGTTGTTAAAGTTCGTTATTATTATTGATTTGTAAAAAAAAAAAGAAAAGAAAGAAAGAAAGAGAAGCTCGTATTATTAGTTTTCAATTGATGTAATTATTTAGGATTAGTTCATTTTTCTAGTTAGGAAATTTTTTAGGTCTGTCTCGATTCTAACCTTCTGATTCAGCCTTTATCCATACCCTTAACCTAAGCCCCGTTACAACCCTGCTAAAGACCTTTTTGATTTGTGTATCATCTCATTTTACAGTGGTGGAGATTTGATTTTCATGCAAGCCTATGGGATTAGCTCTTCATGTTTGACTTCTGAGTGCTTAATTCTGAACCTTAAACACTTTGAGTGATTTGAGTGAATCTTTAGTGAGGATGTCAATTCTTGTCGATTTCGAATCAGAGGTAATTATTTAGGTAAAGGGAAACACCTAACGTTTTCAAGCTACAAATGCATGACTTTGATTGTTTGAATCTTTAGGACCCTTTAAATTAAATTATCCATGTATGAATTATTTTTGAATTATGATAAAGCATGATTGATGAATATTATGAATCGAGAGAAGTTTGTTTTAATTGTGACTTGAGAATTTTGCTTGAGGACAAGCAAAAGCTTAAGTGTGGGGGTATTTGATAAACCGTAATTATAACATATTTTAATCCCACATTTAGCTTGTTTTTAGATGACTTATCCCCAATTTATGTAAAAATGTGCTCTTAATCCTTTCTTTTTCATGTTTTATACTCAAGAAAGCACCCAAGGATGAAAAGAACAAGAAACGGGCTTAAAACGGACCAAATTGGGCCAAGAGAGAAATCAACACGGCCTGGCCCAAAGCTAACACGGTCGTGCCTCATTAAAAGTTCGAGCAAGGCCTGGACAGGATCCACACGGGCGTGTGCCATGGCCATGTCCCTATCGCTAGAAAGAGAAATTTCATTCGGGAAAGGATACTTGGAGGCAAAGAAACACATTCCAAGGCCTATTCAAATACCCTAGTAGGAATTCTACTTAAATTAGGAAACTTAGGGGCCAAGTAAGGCATCACAAAGTCTATATAAACACCCAAGGGGGCAACTTGAGAGGGGAGTTCGGCAAAAGCTGAAACCGGAGCGAAAGCTAGGCCAAGGAGCCAAGTCGAGAAGGTCAAAGTTAGGGAGTAACGCGAGGATAGCCAGTTGATTCATCCCAAGAAGCCAGAATTATACTCAAGACGACAGAATTCTCCTTCAATTCCTTCAGGGGGTTTTAGGGTTTTCTTATGTTTTGTTTTATCTTTTCTCTTGCGATGTTTTGTTTATTCATTATGAACTAAACCCCTAAGATACCTGAAGGGGATGAAACCTAGATGGATTTTATTATTTTATTTTTAAGTTATATGATAAATTACTTAGTTTGTTCTTAATTATGTTGCTTAATCCAAATCTAATGTGCTTAGGTGGAGGAGGAATAGACCTTGCCTAAGAGAAGATCTAGCATAATTAAGCGGAGTTGATCAGGCGCCTAGAGATAGGGTTACGAGATTTTGCCGAATTAGGGTGAAACCTAATATGGGAGTCCATTGATCGATTTACTGCTATCCTAGGGGGTTATTATAAGTGAACGAGAGTTCCACTAATTAACCTAGGGTTAGACGTTATTCGCCTCGAGAGAGGGTTTAATATAGGTTAGGGAGTCTCACGGATCAAGCTAAGTAAAAGAAATCATATAATCTGAGGTTAGATAATAAGTGAAGTCTAGATGGATTCTTCCCGAAGGTATCATCGAAATCAACTGAGTTTTCCTTCAATGTTATTTTCCAATTCATCTTCTTGTCTTTGTATCCTTAGTTTAGTTGTCGTCAATTTAGTTTAAAAGTAATCTTCACTCTAACTTTAAGGCTAAATAATAAAAAGAAAGTGAGTATTAATACTTTTAGTTCATTTGGGTTCGATAACCGGTCTTGCCTAAGCTATACTACTGTTCGATAGGTACACTTGTCTTAATATCGTTGTCAGAGTTAGTCTCCAGGTTTGATCATTCTTTTATAAATATTTAAAACTCTGATTTTACAGCGATCACTAGGATCCTTCCGTTTCTTCGACATGGATAAGGTGTAGATCAAGAGCTTGGAGAATGAAAATGAAAAGGGAGGGGAATGGGGAGTAGGTGAGAAGGGGAGAGGGGGAGCGGGGTGTTTTAAATGGAAATCTCAAATCTGGTACATTCCCACGCCCGTGTGTCATGGGCGTGTTAAGTCACACGGTCGTATCACACGGCCGTGTTGTGCTTTGTTCGTTTCTTCCACACCTGTGTGCAGGTCGACACGCCCGTGTTGATAAAATAGTGTCGACCACGGCTGTATCGCACGGCCGTGGTGTTTAGTCGGAGCCCGTGGCTTGAAGATATTTTTCGTCCTATTTCGTACTATCTCTACCACATCGGTACAGAAATCTGTGGTGTCCACACGGCCGTGTGCAAGGCCATGTGGTATGAAAATCTGCACTTTGGTTAGTTTGTAGTTAGGTGCTAAGAAGAAAAAAATAAAAGTAACAAAAAATGCAAAAATTAATGGGGTTAGTGCTCGGGTTGCCTCCCGAGAAGCCCTTGTTTAAAGTCTTAAGCTAGACTTACCTCTCATTCGCATAGTCATGGTGGTTTGAGGAGTTGAAAATCTTTTCTCATGCTATCAGTTCTATTATCAGTATACAGTTCGAGTCGAGTAGCGTTTATTTTAAAAGTGCTGAATATAGGATTACTTACCTCGACTATTCTGTATGGAAAGACATTGAGTACCTTAAAAGGGATTTCTTCTTCTGTATTAAGGTCGGGAGGAGATATTCGAGGGTCTGTCTTATCTAACAATACTTGATCTTCGATCTTAAATTTGTTTGTCCCACGGAATGGTGTTGATTCTACTTTGTGTATTCCTAATTTCTCTTTGAAATGTGTCTTCCACTCGTCTAGTTCATCAATCTGAAGCCTTTGTTCCTCGTGAATTATTTCTTTGTTGGCATGAGGTCTAGGATCTGGCTCAATTTTGTTGTTCCGTGGTGCTTCCTGAAAAGAAGGTTTAACCGAATGGTTATTAATAGAATTTATGTTCTCACCTTGATTACTCGATGTCCTCGACAAGTCAAGAGCCTGAAGACTGATTGATTCGTTACCTACACGAAGTATGAGTTCTCCTGTACTAACATCAATTTTAGCTCTAGCAGTTGCTAAAAAGGGTCTTCCTAAAATTAAGGGGATACTATTGTCATCATCCATGTCTAAAACGACAAAGTCTACCGGGAATATGAATTTGTCAATTTTGACTAGTACATCTTCAATTATACCACTAGGAATTCGAATAGTTTTATCAGCTAATTGAATGCTCATCCTAGTTTGTTTGGGTTTCCCTAGACGCAGTTGTTTAAATATTTTATAAGGCATTACATTTATGCTTGCCCCTAAATCAGCTAAAGCATTATCAACAGATGAACAACCAATTAAGCATGAAATTCTAAAACTCCCTGGATCTTTTAATTTTCGTTGTACTTTATTTTGCAACATTGCTGAGCACACTGCGTTTAGTTCCACATGCGATTCTTCGTCTAACTTCCGTTTGTTTGTTAAAAGCTCTTTTAAAAATTTTCTGGAATCTGGCATCTGCGAAAGAGCTTCAAGAAACGGTAAGTTCATATGTAATTTCTTTAAAAGTTTAAGAAATTTACCGAATTGTTCATCTGTGTTGTCTTTCTTCATCGCATTGGGGTATGGCACACGAGGTTGGTACTCTTTAATTACCGGTTTTAGTTTGTCATGGCTTACCTCAACCTTACCTTCCTCTACCACATTTTCTTGCCTTAATTTGGGCTCATCTAACCCTTCACTAACATGAGTTGTTATAGCTTGAAGTTGCTCCTTTGGGTTAGTTTTAGTGTTGTTTGGTAGGCTTCCTTATGGTCGTTCTGATATGATCTTGGCAAGTTGTCCTAACTGGTTCTCGATCCCTTGAATTGATGCTTGTTGATTTTTAAGTGTTGTCTCGGTGTTTTGAAAGCGAGTTTCTGACACTGCGATGAATTTTGTCAACATCTCCTCAAGGTTCAGCTTCTTTTCCTGTGGGTAGGGCTGTTGTTGGAAGTTTGGAGGGAGTTGTTGTCACTGATTTCCTTGACCACCCCATGAAAAATTGGGGTGGTTCCTCCAACCTGGATTATAAGTATTATTTTAATGGTTATTTTGAGGTCTAAAATTGTTGCCCATATAGTGAGCTTGCTCGTTTTCAATGTTCGGGTTGTAAGGCGGATATTCTGTGTTACTCATCCCTCCTCCATTCATATCGCATTGCATAACTGGATGTACCTGCGAAGAACCATATAAACCATCAATCTTTTTAGTTAAAAGTTCTACCTGGTTTGATAGCATCGTTACTGCGTCGATGTTGAAAACACTGGCGGCTTTTGTTGCCCTTGTCCTTGTGACTTGCCACTGATAGTTATTAAGTGACATCTCTTCAATGAATTCGTAGGCATCTTCAGATGTTTTGTTATTCAAGGTTCCGCCGGCGGCTGAATCAATCAATTGCCTAGTTGAGGGGTTTACACCGTTGTAAAAGGTTTGGACTTGTAACCACAAGGGTAAACCGTGGTGAGGGCACCTTTTCAATAGATCCTTGTATCTCTCCCATGCATCGTAAAGTGTCTCTAAATCCATTTGCACAAAAGAAGAGATATCATTCCTCAACTTGGCCGTTTTAGCCGGCGAAAAATATTTTAACAAAAATTTTTTGGTCATTTGTTCCCATGTAGTGATTGATCCTCGTGGAAGAGAATTCAACCACTGTTTAGCTTTATTCCTCAAAGAAAAGGGAAATAACCGAAGATGGATGGCATCATCAGAAACGTCATTTATTTTGAAAGTATCGCAAAATTCTAGGAAATTCGCCAAGTGATTATTTGGATCTTCATCCTGCAAACCATCAAACTGAATAAATTGATGTATCATTTGAATCGTGTTAGGTTTCAGTCAAAATTATTTGCAGCAATAGCAGGTCTAACAATACTTGACTCAGTTCCTATTAAATTAGGTTTAGCATAATCATACATAGTTAGAGGAGCATGATTTTCGGCCACCTCTGGAGGTAACGGATTATTCTCAGCCATCTCTTCAGTAGTATTAATTTCGTCTTCTTGCTCTTCTTGTATGTATTGTAGGCTTCTCCTTATTTCTCTTTAGTTTCTGCGAACTGTGCTTTCAATGTCACTATCGTAAAGTAGAGGTCCTGACGGGTTTCTTCTAGTCATAAACTAGAATGCCTGCCAGAAGCAAAGAAGAAATTTTAGAAAAGTAAAAATAAAATTTAATTGCAAAAATAAAATATGGCTAAAGTAATAAAAATTGAGCGTTCTTAATATTTCAATTCCCCGGCAACGGCGCCAAAAACCTGATTGTGTCTGAAAGTCTTAAAATTTTATATAATGAATGATCGAGCCTAGAAACTAACTATCACCACGATTGAGGCAAGCGCACCTATCGAACAATAGTATATTTTAGTGGCAAGACCGGAATGTCAAATCCAAGGGAACTAAAAGTACTAATACTAACTTTCTTTTAATTATTTAGCCTAAAAATTAAGGGAATTGTTGTTTAATCTAAAATTAACTAACTACTAAGCTAAGAATGCTAAGACACAGAGAATGAATTGGGGAAAATACTTTTGGGAAAGACCAATTGATTAGGACAATACCCGAGGAAGAATCCACCTAGACTTCACTTGTTATTTAACTCTGAACTAGACGATATATTCACTTGACTTGATTCGTAGGATTCCCTAATTTATATTAATACCTCTCTCGAGGCTACTAACGTCTAACCCTAGATTGATTAATTGAAATCTCTTTCTAATTAAAACCCCTAGAATTTCATTAACTCGCCTAATCCGGCAGATTTTCATCATCCTATTTCTAGGGTTGCGATCAACTCTGCTTAACTATGCTAGATCTACTCTTAAATAGGGACTTTTGCTCCACTGCCTAAGCACATCAATTCTTGAATCAATATCTTGAAATATCAAAGCAAGAATTAAGAACACATAATTAAGAACAAATCAAGTATTTATCATATAGTTCAGAAAATAATAACAAGATCCGTCTTAGGTTTCATCCCTCTAAGGTATTTGAGTGGTTTAGTTCATAATCATAAAAGAATACATCTCAGAAGAAAATATAAAACAAAACATAAGAAAAACCCTAAAACCCCCTGAAAGAAATTGAAGGAAAGATCTTTCGTCTTGAGTATGACTCCGGTTTCTTGAGATGAATCAACTGGCTTTCTTCGAGTAAATCCCACAATTCTGACCTCTCTGGCTTGGCTCTTAAGCCTACCTGGACGCCCCCTTGAAGGTTGGCCTCTAGGGTGTTTATATAGGCTTTTGGAATGTCTTTCTTTGCCTCTAAGTACCCTATTCCGAATAGAATTAAAACAGGTCATGGTAGGGACACGCCCATGTGGCACGCCCGTGTGAATCGAATCCAGGCCCTAGTCGGGTCTGCTAAAGAGGCACGACCGTGTGGCTTGGGCCCACGCCGTGTGTATTTCGTGCTTTGGCCCATTTTCTTTGTTTTTGGCCCGTTTCTCATTCTTTTCACCTTCCGATGCTCTCCTAAGTATAAAACATAAAATTAAAGGATTAGCAGCACTAAATTTCACAATTCAGGGAATAAACCATCCAAAAGTATGCTAAATGTGGGATTAAAATATGTATATATTTCGGTTTATCAATGTTTATCTCAACTTTTATCTTACTTGTTTTCAACCTTAGTACTATTTGATTTGCAGCTGCTTTCTCCCTAAACCTCTTTAACAATGGTCTGGTTTTAAGTATTGCCACTTTCATATGTTTCACAAAACTGTTAACATAAAATAATGTATTAAAATGCTATAATAGAAAACTAAAAAACTTAGTGGGTAGATGAAAACATTTGCACAACAATACCAGTCCTATTATGGCATCAATTGGTTAGAATCTGCAGCTATAAGCATCATGAGACTAGCCAATTGTGGATATGTATGATAGATTTCATATGCAAAGTTCTCCCACTCCACTACACCTTATCTTTATATGTACGAAAGGTGCGACTTTTGAAAGTTAGTACTTTTTAACATCCTAGTTTCTGTAAGCAAAAGTATTTTCCATCAACGCTATAAAAGAAATACTTAAATAATTGAAGCCTAGATACCAGAAACATCCAAAAAATTTTCTGGCATGTTTCAAGAAATTGCTTGACAACTAAATTGAATCTGTTCTACCCAATTCCCATAGAAAAGTATTACCTAAAAGCGCCTATCGCTGCCTTGCTTGGCAATGCCACCAGCTAAGTCTCCTTCAACTATGAAAATCTCTGCATAATGTAACCATAAAGATAATTTTTAGACACTCACAAGTAGTAGATGGAATGCATTATCATTTATTTTGAAGCATGTAGAATCCACAAAAATGAAAAATAAAGTCCTAGTTAACTTAATCCCTCAACCAGCATAATTTCATTCTTTGAGAATTGAACTTTCTTGAAAAGATATGCTACATGGCTTGGTTCAGATATTTGCTATTTTAATTATAATACTAAAACCAAAAGGACACCAAATACTTTGGTTCTTAATATGGAATTCCAGAACCTAAAACATCCTATGCAATTGCACATTGATACCCCTCCCAAAGTTCAAGCAACATAACATCATCCAACAGCAGGCAAAAATATTTAGAGAGAAACTACTCTTTGCTCAGTATTCAGAAAGAATATATAGAAAGGTGCAAAAACCATTCATAGGGAAAAAGTTCATAGAAGTATGTACAACAAAACTATATCTCATGTAAGGATGTTGAGAAGGAGAAAATAATAAAGACAGAAAAACCTTCAGCAAAGAGAATTTGAAAAATACTACGCTTAAAAAATGATAACATGTATTTCTTTTACTTAATTAAGCAATTGCAGCAAATAATAATAATAAATCATTAAAATACAACACTGGGAATTAAAACTAGATGAAACAACAAAAATTGATCTTTACTCAATTGGAAATTGCTATAAAGAACACAAACAGAACTTAGTAACAAGATACCAAAAAGGTTGAATCAATAATGAGGCCAATTATGCCAAGTGAGAAATGAAACTACAACAAGAACCCAATTAATATGAGAAAATTCCCATAAAAACCCTCATTATGATCCAAATGCACCTACCATATAAGTAAAAAAAAATCAAATTGGAACAACATTTACCAGATTCTTCTGGATTTGTGGATGACCAATCAGCCAGTTTTCCAAGAAGAGATGATGATTTTAACACACTCTTTTGCCGAACTAATTCCCTTGCCCTCTTTGCTGCAAGAGCTACCTGTTTGCAAAACAACAACATGAGTTCATCATTGTTATGTAGTTAGTGCCAGTAGACATATAAAGCCTTTAGATATATAACAAATGAAGATATATAAAATTACTATGTTGGTTGGCATTAAAACATATTTTGGTTTCTAATATCTTTAGCATTATCATTGATTGATGTTTCACAACAAGGTTTCAAAATGTATGACTATTCAATGAACAATAAGAAAAAAGAACTTACTATTTTCCCAATGAATCAAATTTTGTACACTCCTTTCTTTATTGTCTCCCCTGCAAAGACAAAATTACAAAATTACTCGCTTGGTCGGCATTAAAACGTTTTCTAGAAAACAAGCAGGTCCATGCAAAAACAAAATCACAAAATCGCAGAAGCTTACAGTTTGGTTGCGGCAAAGGACAGCGACGCAGTAGAGGGGACACTCGACGGCTATGCAGATGCTCGGGTCGAAGGTGCTGCAGCAGATGGGTGTCGATTTTGGTTTGGAGAAAATTTAAGGTTTTGGAAAAATTTAAGAGATTAGGAGAAATATTTTAGGGGTAAAAAATCGGGGTTTTGGGTATATGGCTGGGATAGGATTAGAGGAGAGTAAAACGACGTAGTTTCATTTACTCAAAAATGACGATTTGCAGCGTTTCTAATATAGCGCCGCTAAAGGTCGATCTTTTGTGGAATTTTTAACATAGCACCGCTAATGCGACTAAAAAGGCCACTCAAAACGGCACCGTTTTGGTTTACTGAAATGAATTTTTGCGGCGTTTTTTTATGAAAATGTAAAAAAACGCCGCTATTTCTTATCTTTTGCAGCGTTTGTATCATAAACGCCGCTAATGTCTTTGATACAACTATTATTTATAGTTTAGTTATTTCTTAAATTCCTTTAAATGACGTTTGTATTGTTTCAAACAATATATTTAATTTTTAAAATTTTATAATTTAAAATTACCAATAGGTGGATTTTGTGGAAATAATGAATTTCTCTCTCCTTTTTACTTTATTATGCTTTAGATATTAATTTAATAATATATATATATATATATTACAATGTACAAAAGTAATTTAGAAAATAATCGTATACCCTAAACCTAAACCTTAAAATAAAACGATTTCTTGTCGTTTTTTGTAATATCCCTAAACCCTAAACTCCAACTCATAACCTTAAACCATTAACCCCAAACTTTAAACCCTAAAACTATAAACCCTATACAACAAACCCTAAACTTTAAACCATATACCCTAAAATACTAGTTAAATACAAAACCCTAAACTGTAAACCATTAACTCCAAGTCTTAAATCCTAAACCATAAATAACATATTTATTACGTCATTTTTATCAAAAAACTATAGGATTTAGGGAATAAATAAAGGGTTTTGTGAACAATTTCAAGGAAATCTAATTTGGGAAAAAACTAAAAGATTTTCGGGGCTAACAAAACGACGTCGTTTAATTCAAATTGGTATTGCAATTTTGCGGCGTTTATGAAAATGCCACTAAAACTTAATTCACTGTAGTGAAACGACGTCGTCCAGGGCAAATTGGCATTGCAAATTTGCGGTGTTTATGAAAAACGCCACTAAAAACTAATTCCCTGTAAAGAAACGACATCGTCCAGGCAAATAATTTTGCGGCGTTTATAGAAAACGCCACTAAAAAATTTATGCTCTGTAGTGAAACGACGCCATTTAAGTCTCTTTGGTATTGCAACTTTTCAGCGTTTATGGAAAACGCCACTATAGTATTACTTTTGCGGCGTTTTCTTCCAAAAAGTCACTAAAATTTTAATTCCATGTATTCAAACATTGTCGTTTAGGGCAAATTGATATCGCAATTTTGCGGCGTTTATGAAAAACGCCACTAAAAATTTATTCATCTGTAGAGAAACGACGCCGCTTAATGCAAATGTTTATTGCAATTTTGCGGCGTTTTCTCAAAAATGCTACTAAAAGTTTAATTCCCTCTTGTGAACGTCGACGTTTAATGCAAATGTGTATGCAATTTTTTGGCATTTTCTTAAAAACGCCACTAAAAATTTAATGCTCTGTAATGAAATGACGCTGTTTAAGTTAAATAGGTATTGCAAATTTGCAACGCTTACAACAAACGCCACTAACGTAACACATTTTAAGGCAAAACGCCACTAAAATTTTTTTTCCATGTAGTTGAACGGTGCCGTTTTGAAAAAATTTAGTGCATTTTAGCGGCGTTTTTGCTAACGCCGCTATAGCTCGAACCTATTGCAGCATTTTCCTTTTAGCGCCACTAATGTATAAATTTAGCGGCGTTTTTTGTCCAAGTGCCACTAAAAATGCAGGTAAAAACTTAATTTCCTGTAGTGAATAAATCAACTTCAAAAAAAATACAAACAAAATAAAATAATACAGTACAACAAATAAACATATTATCATAATAAACAAATAAAAGACCTAAGACTTTAAAGTCTCACAAAATTAAACCTATTACTCTGACTCTCTATAGAGTTGCCAAATTGTTACAACGTGCCGAATGAGAGTTTGACGTGCTAGATTTAGGTCATTCTAAACATGAGAGGATTAACCACCTATTGAATCTATTCCATGTAAAACCTAAGTTTGAACTAAGAAATCCTAAAGCAACAAATTAAATCTACTTTATCAGTCTAAGTTCGGGAGTTCAATTACACCTACGCAAGAATTAGCACCCTTTAAGATTCCTATCTAAAGATAATACCCTTTTTTAATCATGTAACACTTAATTCTAATATCTAAATGCTTTTTTTAAAAAATAACTTGATATTTTTTGACTTAATGACTTTATTTTAGCTTGAGACATTCAATCTATCAACTTGACGATTCAATTACTTAAAACTTTTTTAAAGTAGCTTTAAATCAATACCAAATATCATAAGCAACTTTCATCAATTTAAGTAATAATGAAATTAATCATGCAATAACACTCGCCAAAGTAAACATTACAAAATATTGAAAATAGAAGAGTAATATATCAAGATACATTTATATGAAAAAGAAAACAAATTAAGGAGCCCAAAAGAGCTCACCTTTGGTCACCAATTCAGCGTCAAAATCAGACCCAGGTTCCTAAATGCATGTTCGATCCAAGTCTTGAAATAATTCTGGGCTATACATCAAGCTTGGGCAACCAGCCATGACCCATGAACTTAGCCATTAAGATTTTCTACTTACGAAAAATTTACTTCATTAATGAACTTACTTATTAAGTAATTTTCGATCAATAGAATCACACTTGAATCTAAACCAAATAGCACGAATTATAATTTGAGTCAATATCTAACAACCAAACCACCATTAAAAAGATTATCTCCTCAAATTAAATTTTGAAAAATTGTACTAGTTAACCATTATAGATGCAAATTTAATAGTTAAGCACGTTATTGACTTTGTTTTGTTGGGACAAAATCGAACCCGACAAAATACATGGAAGCACAATTAGTATTCTTTCACTCTTGAAAAATTAAATCGATAATTAAGGCAAACTCAATAACAATTGATGCAAATAACTCACAATATCACAAGTAAAAGTAATAAATCGAGACACGTAATTTTTATGTGAAAGTTCTCTTTAAAACAAAGGGTAAAACCACGGAACTTTGAAAGTCCACCAAAAATTCCACTGTAATCAAAATCTTGCTACAAGATCACAACCAAGCCAATAAAGAGTATACAACAAAACAAGGTTATCACAAATAATCTCAAGCAAACTTTAAGAGAAAAGTTGGAAGTATCACTAAAAAGGGACTGACTTTGAAAGTCGAAAATCAAAAGCTACAATACACCCCACCCCAAAGCGAAAATCAAACCACACACATTAGAGATTTTCGAGTTTACTAGCTACCTTAAAAAAATTAGCTCCAATGAACACCAAATGGACCTCCAATTGAAGAAAATATAAATTTTTTTTTTAATTGTTCCCTCCTACTTTTCTCTTTTTTTTTTTCTTTGACTTGCAGCGCACACACACACTCTCTTTTTTTTAACAACCTCACAAACTATATATATGTAGGGCACATATAGAAGTGGGCTCTCAATAGTGAGACCACCCACGACCTAACAAATCTTCCCCTCCCATTATGTGGGAATGTTCGTCATACTAGCAATCGAGCAACAAGTTTTTAAACTTCCCTCTTGGTAAAGCCTTGGTCAATATATCCACACTAGAGGTGTTCATGGGTTGGGTCGGGCCGAGTTTGAGCCGAGTTCAACTAAAATTTTAGGCCCATTGGCTAGGTCTAGGGCCGACCCAAAAAATGGGTCTAAAATTTTGCCCAAGCTTGACCTGGCCCATGAACACCTCAAAATAAATTTTGCCCAAAAAATTGGCCTAAAACCCGGGCCTGACCTGGCCTGCCCGTATTAATTTATAATTAACACACCATCAAATAGATTCTCCATAAATTACTAAACTCTTTTCTAGTCAAAGTGATTCCGATGTTTTAATTCTTCAAGTTTGTGAGAAATAATTTGCTCTTAATCTTTCTTTATTCTTAGTAATTTGCATATTTTATATTTTAATTACAAATATTTAGGTTTGTTGAATATTATTAATGTATCTGATAACTTAGAATATTACCTTGTTAGTTAAAATTTTTAAATTTGTAATTGTTTAATTATTCTAATACTTGTGATGAATAGTATGATTGAGTATAAGCTACGTATTCAATTCAAGTGATGCGGATATCTGATCTTAGTCTAAATAAGCCATGTTTGTGTGTTTGTTTGTAAGAATTGTGTCTCTTTCATTTTTAGGCTAAATTACATCCTAGGCGTTCATTGTAGGGTTACTTATGGATAAGAGATATAATTAATGGTGTTCATCTTGGTTATCAAGAAAGTAAGAAATTTGTTGGTAACTATAATCAATTTACCATAAAATATTAAAAATTATCTTTGCATCGATTATCAAACTTGTGAATCAAAATTCAAATTTTACCTTTAACTAAATTCTCATTACATTTTTTTTTTTAAATTTCTTTTGCAATCTTTATGTTATATTGTTTAAATTTATTTTAAATTCAAAACCCTATTTTACTTTTTATTTTCTTGTTTGTATTAAAGTGATAAAATTATCACTAGTTTTTGTGGATACGATTAGAGGGAATCTTTATTAGGAGCTTTTGAAAATTTTAATTATACTTTTAAAATTTTTTTAAAAATTTTAATTAATCCCAAAATTTTGGAAATTTATTATTAAACTTTTGAAAATTTTTAAAATTTTCAATTAGATTCTTCAAATTCTCTTTTATAAATTTTCATAAAACTTCTAAAAATTTTTAAAGTAATTTTACTAAAATTTTCAAAATTTTAATTAACCCCAAAAAACTTAATCCCAAAATGCACTAGATACAACTCTATTCACTGTTTGAGGTAAACTAGACAAAAGCAAGCTAGAGGTAAACTAGTCAGAAAGAAAACTAACTATTGCAGCATACTATCGGTGCCTACAACCTCTTCTGCAATTGCAGCTTCATCAGACTCAGGAGGTCGATCAAAAATGTGAAGTCCAATTGGCCACAACTTGGCCTCCTTAGCAATCATATTCTCCACCATACCATTTTCGCGAGCTATATGATTAATCCGAACATGCCATGGACGACTCAACAACCCTTTAATACTAGTAATAAGACACGAAGCAACATCCTGTGACGAAATAGACTCAATGGCATCAGTGTTGTCACATTCAATTAACTTTTATCCCTAAAAAGAAGTTGTTGACAGGCGAGTCCATCTATAATCTATAACTATAAACTAAATACATGGATAACTGCAGAAGAATCAAGAATGGTGATAGAATATTGACACCTGTTTTTTTTTCCTTCTTCTTTTTATTAGTTCTTGACATGAAATGACAAAAAGAAAAAATGAGATGAGAGAAGAGAAGTAAAGCAAGAGGATGAAATGAAAAGAAAGAAAATAATGGAGGGAAAAGGAAATAGCAAAAATTAAATAAAACATATAAAACTAAATACGTGGGTAATAGCTAGATGAATGGCCTTAGAGTATTGACACTTGTTCTTTTTCTTTTTATTGGATTTTGAGGTGAGATGAGGGAAATGACAAAAAAGAAAAAAGAAAAGAGAAAAAGAACAGAGGATTGAGATTAGAGAAGTGAAGCAAGAGGACGGAATGGAAAGAAAGAACATAAAGGAGGGAAAAGGAAAAAGCAAAAAATTAAAGAGTTTTATGTCTTGATTTTTGTGTTAATATTTTTTTACGTTTAAAATATTATTTTTGAAAATATATTACTGTAAACAAAACTGTTAGCACAAACATGAAACAAAATTAAGTGTAAATAAATAAAATAATCATTGTGTCATAAAAAAATCACAGTGATGTCACCTCTCAAGGTTAACACAATACTTCCAAATTCATACAGTTGAATGAGGAAGATGGAACTCAAATGGATTGCTCTTCTCTTAAGAGTCGAAAAATAAAATGGAAAAAATTCGGGTAAATAACACTAGGTTCAATTTCTAGGAAAGATTGAAACAATCACAGACAGTCCCGCTCAAAACTCAATCTCCTAAACAGAATATCGCACTAAAATAATTTAGTAAAACACTAGAATTTTAGAGAGCAAGAAGGATAGAAAAAAGAGAGAACTGAAAAATGAGTATAATAATCTATTATTTATATTATTTTCAGAAGTGGTAAATTGGTAAAATACCAGGGTTAGTTTTCAAAAATAGTAGGGGATTTTTTCTCAACAGAAAATATTCTGCAAGAGCCAAATGATTTTCCTCAACTGAAAAATATTCTACAATAGCAAATATTTTGAAAAAAAAGTTCTGATTTTACATTACTATATTAAATATTAATATAATTTTAAATATTTTTTTAAATAATTAAGGTAAGAGAATTGAATTACTTTGGAAATGAACCAAACTCTGATACTTACAACATAATTCTTTTATCATTGGACAAGAAATTGTTAGCATTTTAAATAAACTTTTAAGTGTTAATAATTTATGTATATTTTTGCATATTCATTTATTCATATCGTGTTTATATTAATTATTAATTCTATTATGTGTTCATATTATATATTGTTTTTTAATATTGTATTACTTTCAAGTGTTTTGTTTGCATTATTTGAAAGGGATCACACCTATCATATAATGTCATTTCATGTTAATTTTTAAGTTTATATTGTAATTAATCACTCTTTATGTTATATAATTTATTATTGTGATCTTATTTATATATAGAAGAATTTGTGAGTAGGTGTCGTGTTGGTATTTCATTTTACTTCATAATAATTTTGGATAAATGTTTAAATTAGGGCTCAACGTGTTAGAAATTGTTCTTAGTTAAATCTTTTAAAATGGTCAAATAAAGGCTTAATTTTTACAAAAGTGCTCAAATAATAACTTAAGCCCTTATATAATCATTTTGAAAGATTTGGTCATTATGTTAACAACCCCTTAAAAGTTAAATCCCAATTTAAACATTTAACCTAATTTCTTATACTGATTCAATTTAAAGAAATATTTACAAATTCATGTTCATGATATATATACGCGGTTTTTAAGATATATAAATTTAACAACTTTATAATTGCTTTATACAAATATTTGCAAGTTCATAAATTTGTATGATATTTTAATTATTTTTGTATCGTATTATGTTTGATTCAATTGAACGGTAATTTTTATTATCTTGATTTATTTTATATTTTATATAAATTATGATAATTATATATTATTGTTTTTAAATTTATTTACTTAAAATATTAAATAACTATTATTTGATATAAGTAAAATTAAATTTTCTTTTATAAATTAACTATTTAAATCCACGTGGTATAAAATGTAGTCGGAATGAAATTTCATCTACAACGTTAATGAATGCCACTATCTTTTCTTTTCTTCTCAAGATTAAACTCATTAACCACAACGTCATTCGTAAGAATCCCATCATATTAGCATGTCAAGTGAATGTCTTAATAGGGTCAAGTACAACAAGTCGGTTGAATCGAGTAAAAAAAATTTCGAGCTAATTGAGTTAACGAGTCTTATTTTTATCATTCTAATTTTGATTCGGAAAAATTCAAATTAAACATATCAAATTAAAATCTTGTTATAGTATAACTAATTTAATGTAAGAGCACATAAATATGAAATAATATATATTTGAAAAAAAATTCAAAGCAAAATAAGAAAAGAAAAATACTTTAGTATAATAAACTTGAATCATTAATTAACTTATTTATGTCTCAAAATTATTATTTTAAAATTTTTAACTTTATATATTCTTTAATTTTTTTTAAATATATAAATTTTGAATATTTTTAAATTTATTTTGAATTTTTGAAAATTACTTTGAACTTTTTTTAATTTTTTTGGAGAGATCAAATTGTTAATTTTTAAAATTGATTGGGATCAAAGAGATATTTACACCAATATATTGTTTAAATTATTCGAGTTATCTAAATTGTAAATTTAACTCGACTTGAACTAAAAAATTTAATTATTTATTCAAATTAACTTAAAAAAATTAAATAACTTATATAACTCAATTCGATTAACTTAAAATTTAAAATTTTTAATTTTTTCAAAAAGTGGTCCATCGTTATAAAAGCAGTCGAAACTTTAAGCTTTTGGCTCCGTTGGAGGCGAAGATTTACCGACGTATTTCGTATTGTATTTATGATAATTTCAAATGCGAAAGTTATGAGAGTCAAATGCTATAATAAGATATATAGTGGCCAAACCAATGAGATGAGGCAGATATTATTATATAATAATGGAAAATTGAAAACCATTAGTCCCCGTCCGTACAAAAGCAACTCAAGCAGCCAGTTTTTACAAATAATTTGACGCTATTTTAGTTAAGGTGGATAAAATATCTGATTTGATTTAAAAATTTTGGTAAAAAAATTAAATTTTGAATTAAATGGTTCGAATTATTCGAATCAATTCGAATAAAAAATCAAAATTTTCGGTTTAACTCGAATATAATTTACACAATTCGAGTTATTCGAAAATCTAAATAAGAAAAGATAAAATTATGTCATTTTGATAAATGTTTACTCATCAACCTTATTTATATAGTTAAATAATATTTTACTTCGTCTACTAGTTAAAAAAATTAGTCCATGTAAACGCAATATTTAATATAAATAATAGGATCCGTTAACTTGACTAACTCGAAATTTTTTAACTCGACTCAATCAAATGCTCACCTCTACTTATTGGGTATCTTTTTTCTTTTTAAATTTTTGTATTTGGAGAGAGCCTTATCTTATACCAACGTTATACATGAGTAGCTTAAAAATCAAGTGATGAATCAGAGCAACGTGGACAAGTTTGGTCCATTATCATACCTAATCGCCCATTACTAAAGTTGCTTTAAAACAATCATGCATTATTTTAAAGAAGATTTTGTGATTGATAATTCAGCAATTAGCCATGAGCTACATTCTTCTTTTGTCTTATACGTAGACAAACCAATGGAGGTTGCACTGTGAATAAACTTTAAGCAAGAACCATAATCAAAGAAAGAAACGGGAAAACTCTAAAAGGTAATTGTTCGTCATTAGCTCATAGTTTCATCGTTCATGTGGCTATATATGTAGTATCATAGGAGGAATCGATTGAACAATGTGGGGGTAGAAGCAAGGACTGTCCATCACCATCTCTATTCAAGAGCTGCTTGCCAATTGTTTCACAGAAAGTATAAGATGCTCCTAAAAGCATGACCTTGAAGAAGTAATAATAGAAACTTACCTAAAAAAAAAAGCGTTTCCATTAGGCTTTTCTCTGCAACTTGTTTAGTAAAGAAAAGTTATCTGGGGGAATTGCACATATGTATGTATAGTGATAGAATTGGTAATGATTAACTTTTGCCGCGATGCTTCTAGCTAAACAAGACAAATTTTGCTTTTGTTAACCATTATCTCAACATTGCCATATCAGAGTGGGGCAGTGAGATTGTGCACTCAGATAATAATTGAGGATATCAGTGTGTGAAGACGGGTTGAGGCATAAATTCCCTCCCACTTTGTTCGGTAATAGTATCATGGAAATAGAAAAAAGATTTATGAAACTTGATTTCATGTTATTTTTATTATTTTTAAATAGAATGCTCCTATTTAAAAAGGATAAGGATGATGTGAAATCACAATTTCATATTATCTTTTCTCCATGAAAATATTTGTATTAAGATTTAGATTATATTTTGTTATCTTTTTAAAAATATTTAGTAAATTAATCTTTATACATTAAATTTAATAATAAACTGGTTCTTTCAGTTAAAAAATAATTTTTTTGTAATGTTAAAAACTAGAGTGGTTGATAGAATAACCAGACAATTATATGTAACGTGTCATGTGTATCTCATGCTAATTTTTAACATTAGAAATTGATGGAATTTTTAATAAAAAGACTAATTTGTCCCGTTTTTAATAGAGGAGGTAAAATGAAATCAATTTTATATATAACAAGACAAATTGTAGTAAAAGTACCATAGAGACCCTTATACTAAGAATCGGATTACATTTTGTTCTCTCTATTTAAAAATCTATTCAAAAAATGTGCAAATTAGTTTTTGTACGTTTCTATTAAAATTTTTTTATCTATTTCTACAATTAAAAACCCGTCAAAATAAGGAAAACGTGACATATCACGTATTATTATGTAATTATTTCGTCAACCATATCAATTTTTATTAGTATAAAATAGAAATTGCTTTTTGAAATTTTAACTTTCATTTGTATTTAGTTAAACTGCAAGCAGGAGTAATGTATCTAGTATGTGAATATTCTGGTGACCATAGGTAATAGCATAGGCTCAAAGAGACTGGTTTCATCGTCACCAGGGGCCCTCTGTTCTCATCATGAACTTCGCACTAACGGATTGTTTCCAAAGGTGAAAATGGAAACCACCGTCCAATTAGTTCAGATCTAAAACCACCAATCAGGACAGTTCCAACAAATCCACACTTCTTTTCAATCTTTTTTTATTGATTTGAGCCAACTTATTTTCACCTAAAAGGCAGGGCGCCGGGTCATGGAATCATAACATGGGCAGTGTCAACACTAGGATTATTTAATACCAATTTTATGCGTAAGACTATTAACATGTTGGTTCAGTGGCGTCAGGTGCATGACGGTTAACTTCTTTCCCGTATTTAAATAATATGTTGCTTCGGGTAAATTTTAATTATTATTTTTTAAAAGTTCACGCTTTTCTATAAATGTATATCTCCAATCACTATAATCAAATTCTTGTTAAAATTGTAAAATAAAATTTAATATAAAATTTAATAAATTAAGATTTATTATTTTAAATTATTAAGAATAAAATTAAGTAGGGAAGCATACTTAAATTAACTAATTTTTTAAAATCTTCGGATCTTATGATTTTAGCATTCCAAATTAACAATTTGGACTAATCTTTTTCGATAGTAAATAATAACATGTAATTACTGTTATTATATATACGGTGCTCATATTTTCCAACCATTATTATTACATATACATATGTGTTAGAATATGAAAAAAAAAATCCAAACTAAGCCTATTAAAACTCATAAATGATATACTACATGGTGAAATTTTGAAATTCACACAAATAATTACATGTATTACAGTAATTAAAATCCAAAGTCTCCACCTTTTCAAAAAGTTAAAATTCTATTGACAAGATCCTTCCTAGGTGTCTAACTCATCATTTTCATTTTTTAGCCGCCATAATAGTGGTTCAATTGCAATTTTGATCTTTCTATTATATTCATATTTGAGATTTAATCTTTATATTTTAATTTGACATAATTTAGTTTACTATTTTTACAATAATTTTAGTTAGTCCAAATAATTAATATGTTTAGCCATCCCGATTAAAATGGTAAAGTGAATTTTTCTTAAAAATATTTTTTTAACAGAAAAAAACACTATTTAAACATAATAAGTTGGAATGGATTTTTTTTTATTTTAAATTTGGCCTCAACGTTTTAACCAAAATAATTAAAGATTTTAACTATTTGACTAACCAATTATATTATAATATATAAATATTAAATTATATCAAATTAAAATATAAATACTAAATTCTAAATTTAAAACATAACGGAGGGTTCATAATGAGAATTTAACCTAAAACAATTTATACTCAAAACAATCTTTCTTATTTGATTTCATAAAAAGTTTTATAACTTTTCTTAAAAGATTGTTTTTAATTAAATTGGTCAAGTAATTATCAATTTACCTGAAGCGAAGCAGTTCAATTTTTGACACGTGGGTACACCCACCATAAATGCTCTCTCTCTCTTCTCCTTTTTATTACATTTTAGAAAAATATTAAATTTTAATTTTTATCTCTATTATGCTTAAATGCGAGGTTTAATATCTATATTTTAATTTTTAATGTAATTTAATTTTTATATTTTTATCATATTATTAATTAGTTCAAATAGAAAATATTATTAACTTTTTAATTAAAATAATACCTAGTAATATTAATTTGAATGTTTTAAAGAGTTTTAAAAATTGACACATGACTTCTCATTTTTTTGAACCTTAGATTATCGTGAATTGAGATTTAATATATATACTTTAATTTTTTTACATATTTGATCGTTCTACTTTTATAATGCCCTTAGTTAATTTAAATAGTTAATATTGTTAACTATTTCAATCAAAATGTAGACATAAATTTTCTTAGGAAAACTATTCCAACAAAAAAATATTTTATCATGACAAATTCAAAAAGGTGATTTTAAGAAAAAAACACTCATAATTAGTATTTTCGACGTTATTTTTATTGTTACATGACTATCAAGTGAATTTTAAAAAAAAATTAAAATGTCACACTAGAGATTTCAATAGAATAATTTTAATGATAGTAACAATTGAATTTGAATTTTTAAATCTGAACAATAAAAATTTTAAATTTTTGAAAATAAAAATAAGGAAACTAAATTCCAAATGTACAAAATGTATAAACATTTAGAGCATGTTTTAACCTTCAAAATTTTACTATGTAAGGTAATTTGACACAAATAAATAATCAACCCAACACGAAACATAGTTTGAAACATACTACAGTATAATTCAAATGTTAATTGGGAGAATATATTATAACAAATAGGTAGAAATTTTAGTAATTATGTATCAAATGACATGTAAAAAAGTGATGAGTTGGCATTAAATGATTGAAACGGGATATATGCTAATATAGTATCCTAATTTCATATAATCCTTTCTTATGATAATTTTTTATTTGTATGTCAGTTATAAATAAGCGGAAAAAAGAGTATAATTATCTATAAAAATGAGAAAAACCCGAGAAAAGTATGGACTCTATTCTCAAAAAAGAAAAAGAATAGAGTCCAAAAGGTCGAGGATACTTCTTTAAGCATATAAATCAATAGCGATCTTATCTTCATTTCAAGGAAATTGAATTGATTGGCTAATTGAAGATACACCAAGTGCCTATATATTCAACCATTACTTTCTAGGAAGAGGATCGAATTGCATAAACACAAATTAGTTCATTTATAGGAACACTTCTTTTGATTGTAACCATTGAAAGGGTAATTGAGAGAGAGTTCATATTAAATCTGTCAGAGTAAAGTTGGAACAATTGAATTATTGAATTAATTGTTTTTGAGTAAGGCCTACAAATATAGATTTATATGCGTAAATATTTATTAATATTATTTTTTTTATTAAGGAGGTTAAAAGTTATTATATAGTAATCAATTTAGGAAAAGATAAATTAATAATATTCTCATGTAGCACATTCAAAGCAAAATTAGGAGATTGGGAATTGGAATCAAGAGTAAAAACCAATAATCATTTCCTCTGCAACCTTTGCTAAGCAATCAATCATCTTATTATATTCTCGATGCACATGCCTAATACCAATATCCCAATCTCGATGCAATAGGTTTCTGATGGCGTGAATGACATATAAGTTCGACTGTTATATCATCAAATACCTTTAATATGATGCAGTGCTTCTAAACAATTTGTTTCTAACAATACATCACGACAACCATACTCCCAAAAACATTATTATTTGTGTTATTGTTTATTCTTGTTACAATTACTTGTTATAAGAACAATTTCAAGAACCTTGCGATCGGACCACTTCACTTTATATTAAAGCTAGGTACCCATGGTAAAAGAAAATTTGCGACCGGAACGCTTCATATTGTATTAAAGCTAGCCAATCAAATTTGGTAAAAGAAAATTTTAAGGTGGAGAGAAAAAGGTACTTCTCTTTCTTGCTTATTAATGCAAAGCTAATATTGTGTGTACAAATGGTGGAGTGGTCTTCTTTTCATAGCCAATTGTAAGGCAACTTGGTGCTAAGTGTCGCCTTCGCGTTGGTTGGCATGAGAGGTGCCTTCGAGGTGAAGTGATTATTATGTAGGCCGTCTTGTAGGGAATAAAATTTTATATTATCCTCCAATTGAGCTTTTGTTTTGTGCTAGTGAGCTTTATCAATGATATAGGTTGATCAACTTCAACTCTGTTGCATACTTTGAGATTATCTATGTTTCCTCGTGGTTAACTTTATGTTTATCCTCAACAGGGTCAACTAAAACCTCTAATAGGGCAAACTGACACATTAAATCAAACAATTGTCGTGTCATTTATTTTAATACGATACAAGTTAACTGGAGTTAAGGATTGGACTAAGATTTACAAATTAGGGGTGACGAAAACTCAATTCGATTTGAAAAAATTAAAAAAATTAAAATTTTGAGTTAATCGGATTGAGTTATTCAAATCAACTCAAATAAGTAATTCGAGTTCAAGTCGAGTTGAATTTTATAATTCGGATAATTTGAATACAGACTGGTAATAAATACCCCTTTGGTCCCTGCCAATTTTGAAAACGAGCAAATTAGTCTCTCTCAATAAAAATTCAAAATAATTTTTAAAATTCAAAATATTTATAAAAATTTCAAATTTTATATATTTTTAAAAATATATAAAAATTAAAAAAAAATTCTAAATAATATATGTAAAAATTAGAAACTTAATTTTTTTCTAAAATAACAATTTTGGGACCTAAATAAGTTAATTAATGATTCAAGTTTATCATACTAGAGTATCTTATTTTATTATTATTATTATTATTTTGCTTTGGAATTTTTTTAAATATATATAATTTCAAATTTATGTGCTCTAATATGGAATTTGTTATATTGTGATAAGATTTTAATTTGAAATGTTTAATTTTTTTTTAATTTAACTCGAACAATTTCACTCTATTCAACTTGACTCGATTTTTATTTCACTTGACTTGATTTGAAAATTTTTCAAATTGAGTTAGAATGATAAAATAGGACTTGTCAACTCAATTAACTTGGAATTTTTTCACTCGATTTAACTTAATTCAATCAAAGGCGCGCTCACCCCTAATACAAACCTGTGAATGACAAGGTCTAAAATTAACTAAAATTAAAGTGAAAAGACTAATTCCAAAAGTTGAGTAAAGTATAAAGACTAATTATATAATTGAATTGAAGTGCAATATACACCTAAATCCCTTCATAAACGTCTAAAAGTAGAAAATTTAGGGAGGATGAACGATAAGGTTTTTAACAACAAATCTCCATGAAAATACAGCATGCTTAACCATTTGGAAAGTTTCCAATTTGTCATGTGGGATTCCACCAAACCAACCTTATTTTCATGTTGGAATCCAAACCCGAAAGCACCAACCTTGCATTCACTCCCTATGCATTTCTATACTCATTATTATTATTATTATTATTATATATTGAAAGACCATCTTTTAGCTTCTTTTTCTTTGGGAAATTTATATTCCACCTTTAATAATACAGCAGAAATTTTGCAAATGTCTAATTCAATCATCCCACTTATATTTTAACAAATTTTTTTGTCCACAAGATTGTGATATGCCATTAAAAAAAAATTAGGGTGTACTTAAATTTAAAATTTTTTGAAGGGTCTTACAATTTTGAAAAGGGTTAGATTATAACATTTTTACTTTCAGATGGGTTAGAATTAGATTATAATTTTCTTGGGAGGTCAAAAGATAAATTTATTATTGTATTAAAATTTTCATTTTTGAGTGGAGTTCAAGGCATCTGCCACCTCTCTTGTGCCGCCGACGGTAGTAGGTATTAGAAATGAATATTTTAAATAAAATGAAGAATTCTTGCTCTGATTTTTTATAGCAATAAAGTACAAAATCTAATTCATACATCTGAACTGTCACACAAGCAAAGTTTACGGACTGACCTTATATAATAGGGATGGAGTGACAACCTATAGGTCCAAATCTGTGCTAGATTCGGGGAGAAAAAGTGTTCTTTTAAATGCAAACATCGGTAGTTAAATGACTAAGATAAAAGAATCTTAAAACACTATTATTCCATAAAATGAATCTGAGCTTTCAAACCAGCAACATGGTAGTTTAAGAATCCAATGATATTTAGAAATGTACATCATATTATTTGAGTCCACGTTTGATCGAATTGAGTGAAAAAAATTTGAATTCACAAATTCTATTTTATCATTTTAGCTCTATTTGAAATTTTTTTAAATTGAGTTAAGTCGAATGTAGTGAAACTGTTCAAGTTAAATTAAAAAAAGTTACACATGTCAAATAAAAAATATTGTTACAGTATAACTAATTCCATGTTAAAGCACATAAATTTGAAATCATATATTTTTAAAAAAAAATTCAAAGCAAAATAATAATAAAAATAAGATATAATAAATTTGAATCATTGATTAGGTTCCGAAAAATATTATTTTAGAAAATTTTTAAAATTTTAACTTATATATATATATATATTTTTTAATTTTTTTATAAATATCTTGAATTTTTTGAAAATTATTTTGAATTTTTTTAATTTTTGTTGAGAGAGGCCATTTTACTTATTTTCAAAGTTGACAGGGATCAAAATGATATTTATACCAATTTATTATTTGAATTGTGAAATTCAACTTCACTCAAAACTTATATGGGATCATTCAAATTAAATTGATTAACTCAATTCAATTAACTTAAAATTCAAAATATTTTTTTAATTTTTTAAAATCAAATTAAATTTTATTCAAATATCACCCCAAACTAAACCATATAAACACGAAATACAAAACAAGGAAAGCACTGCATTTGCATCATCCCCACTTAACAATAAAATGATTGGTGGTCAATGAATCGAATCCCTTCTGGCCAAACCAAATAAATCAATAAATAAAAAAAGGCAAAAGCATAAGAGAGATCCACCCAAACAGACCTCCTTTATTATTATTTTATTTTATTTTCCTGTGATTCTATGAACAAAGCAAAGTGGGTTCTGGAAGGAGTGGTTGTTTTGGGTTTCATGGATAAGGGGAATCTAAACTAGAGTGAGAGTTAGGGTTAAGAGTTAGTGCCTTATTGGACTTTTACACATTTATTGGAAAATAAAGCATTTCTTTTGCTTTATTTATAGTGTAATGGAGTGGAGTTCATATTATTACAAGTTTTCAAATTTTATTGGATTTCATTTTTCAAATTTTAACAATTTATTTATACAAATTGTTTAAAATTTTACCTATGATCCTTCCTCAATATTTCAATAAGAAGATAAATACGTTCTAGTGTGCTCAAACCTACGTTCTTCTGCATAGACAACAATATCAACACTAACTAAACTATGACTCAATCAACCTAAATTATAAGAATTATTTGAACTCATTCAACTAAGTTTATGCATATGCTTATATTTTAACTCGATTTGGATCACAATTGATATTAAAAAATTCTCAAGTCTAAACTAAAATTTGGTTTAATTCCATGATCTAATTCATTAATCATGTTGGTAATAAAATATTTACAAATTTTATATTAATATTCATATTTTTAATTAAATTTAAATTTAAATATATTTTTATTATTTAAATCAAATTTTGATGAAATCGATTTGAGGTAAAAAATTCATTACCCAAGGCTACCAATGAAAAGATCTATGCTTATTCATCATGTGAAAAGTAAGTTTTGAGTCTTGTACCCCAATTTCAAACTCAATTATTTATACTCTGAGTTAAATTAAAAATTATCATATAAGTTAAAAGATAAAAATATATGTTAAAAATTAAAATTCAAATAAATTCACAAGCTATTCAAGTCAAACATTAGAATAATTAAAATTCAAATTATAATCAAATAATTTATAAGCACATGAATCTATAATCTATACTATATATAAAGTAGTTGGTTGAGTTGGTATCACGAGTTACTCTTACCTTAAAAGATAATTAATATTATTATAAGGGTTTTTTTCATACTTTTATATAATTTTCAAATAAAATAACTTAAAAAATTATTTAGAAATCGAACACAAAACCAACAAATTCATATAAAAAACCTTTACCACTCCACTAATAATAATTTGTTAATATATTTTTATAAACATATTTTTTAATATAAAATATTTCCGTTCACCCACATCATGGTGTAAAAAAATCTATTATTATTTAAGTATTTCATTGAGTTGGTGTCACCCTTATCCAGATCATCAACTCAATTATGAAATTATAGAAATATTTTTTTAATTATAATTAATATTATTATGATGACACTTTTATCTTTTTATACTTTTATATTATTTTTAAATAAAAAAATTACAAATTACAAATTCAATAATCGAACACATGTTCAATAGTATTAAAATATAAGTTTGTTACCTATAATCATTATTAAATAAATTTTTAAAAAAATATCTTTAACCTAAAATATTTTCTTTCATATAAATTTAACATCATGGGTGTGATAAAGTCTATTATTTAAATATTTCACTGAGTTGGTATCACCCTTAACCAGATGACCAACTCAATTATGAAATTATAGAATTATTTTTAATATATATATATATTAATATTATTATGATGACATTTTTATCTTTCTATATTTTTATATTATCTTTAAATAAAAAAATAAAATTACAAATCCAATAATCGAACACATTTGAGAATATTAAAATATATATTCGTTATCATTCTACCTATATTCATTATTAAATAAATTATATTTTCTTTTGCATTTCGTGTGACAAAACTTAGATTTAATAACGCAAATATAATAATATCCATTTTGTGATTTTATCGTGAATATTAACCGTACTGAACAAAAATATCAGATTGATAATTTTTTTAATAAAAAATTACGAGTATAATATAATCGAAATACAAATACATTTTTATGTAAGCAAAAAGAAAAATCAAACTAGTATAATAATTTAGACTAGAACCGAATAACCAAACTAAAATCCATAAATACTACCAGCACATTGTCTCACACATATAATTACTCAAGACCAATAACCTCCGTGGCAAGTCTTTGACCACGCCTTTGCATTTTCTTGTCTATAAGAAGGCCGTATCTCATTCAGAAGTGTGTCAACCTAAGAGCGAGTAAGAGAGAGAGAGAGAGAGAGAGAGAGAGAGAGAGAGAGAGAGAGAGAGAGAGAGAGATTATGGGAGGCCAAACGCCATGCGCAGCTTTGAGGAATATGTTGAACAAAGTGAAACCATACCTGTCAATGGTGTCTCTGCAGTTTGGATATGCAGGGATGTACATAATCTCCATGGTTTCTTTGAAGCATGGCATGAGCAATTTCATCCTTGCTACTTATCGTCATGTTGCTGCCACCATTGTCATTGCACCCTTTGCTTTTCTTCTTGAAAGGTTACCGCTTCTTCTCCATCTCATTTTCTTAGATCACACATTGTGTTCACAATCTAGTATATATTATCCTCTTTGAGCACTCACCGCCCCCTAAAGGCTTTATGATCGGAAAAACTCCTATACGTAGAGGTCCTTGGCTGGTTTAAGTGTTGAGGGACAATTGAGTTTCCTGCCAATATCACTAGATTGTGAGCATGGCGCAGTATCATGTTGTCCAGTAAAATGAGAATACCCTCTCACTCATCTCACACGACATTCATAATATTAATTTCTTAAACCCTTAACCTTAGTTATCACTGCTTTACATCCTTCTTTCTGCAGGAAAATAAGGCCAAAGATGACCCTCCCTATCTTCCTCAGGATTGTCATTCTCGGTTTCCTCGAGTAATGCTCTAAAACTCTCTTCTTTCTTTGTATCTCCATATGTATCTAAACTGCTTCTACATATGTAAATACCTGCATACATACATGTATACATACATATGGTTTCTGATCATGAAACTTATTGATCTCCGATTTGAAAAGGCTGTACACATTCATGCAAAGATGATGATTTTTCTTCATTTAGCATATATGTATATATCATACAATGGAAAAGAAAATGGAATATTGTCAACTGCAAACCAAGAATGCAAAGGTGTAATCGATGTTGTTGATTTGATGAAACAGGCCAGTGCTTGACCAGAATTTATACTTTTTGGGAATGAAGTACACATCAGCAACATATGCGTCGGCTTTCCTTAACATAGTTCCTGCCGTTACCTTCATAATGGCAATGATTTTTAGGTGAAATATTCAAACCAATATCCACCACCTAAAATAGTTTTCAAAGTTCCATTATCTTTATTCTTTTTCCATTTAGTTTTTTTGTATATCCACACACTTGGTATTGGTACTGTCAATAGGATATTGAAGGCATTTATCGTTGTTTAGGTTAGAGAAAATCAATGTGAAGAAGATACGAAGTGTGGCAAAGATTATTGGAACTGCAATCACAGTCATGGGAGCAATGGTGATGACTTTGTACAAAGGTCCCATTATTGACTTTGTCAAGTCCGGAGGAGCTATACACCATGGAACTACCGCTGAATCTGCAGATAAACACCGGGTTACCGGAACAATAATGCTTCTTGGAAGCGTCTTTTGCTGGTCAAGCTTCTTTATTTTGCAAGTGAGTCAAAACATTCTAAAAAAAATGAAAGTTAATTAAACTTATTTATGAGCTAATATTGGGTTATGATTTCTGGTTCAGTCCTTCACATTGAAGAAGTACCCGGCTGAACTCTCTCTTACAGCTTGGATATGTTTCATGGGAATGTTGGAAGGTGCAGGAGTGTCCCTGGTTATGGTCCGTGACCTGAGTGCCTGGAAAATAGGCTGGGACTCAAGGCTTCTTGCTGCAACTTACTCTGTAAGTGCCCCATAAAAAACCAAGCAGACACATGTATACTTGACCATTTTAACATATATTTGTGATTGATTAGGGAATAGTGTGCTCTGGAATCACGTATTACGTGCAAGGAGTCGTGATCCGGGAACGAGGACCGGTATTTGTAACATCTTTTAGTCCTCTATGTATGATCATCACTGCTGCACTAGGGGCCATTATTTTAGCAGAAAAACTCCACCTTGGAAGGTATTGAGTTTTGATCTTCAACAAACATTGGATGATTATTAGAGATACTTAATGCAGATAGTGACAGAATGCATCGTGAAGTAGCTTTTTTTGTGGCTTTAGTAACCATTAAACAAATTAGATGTCTGATTCATCTAGTGGATTCTGCATTGTTTTCCTTCTTCTGATTGCTCATTTTTGGTTGATTTCAGCATACTTGGAGCCATTATTATAGTCTTAGGGCTTTACACTGTGGTGTGGGGTAAAAGCAAAGATGGGAAAAACACAGAAACTGATGAGAAAAGCAATGGCCTGCAAGAATTGCCAGTTACAAACAATGCTAAAGCAATCAGTGTTGATGTGGGCATTGATGGATCTGACAAAATTGTTAATATTCCAACTTCAAAGAACCCTTTTTAGCACTCCCCAAGGGATAGAAAATACTATGTAAACCATCCAATCTCTCTCCATCTCAAAGAGAAGTAATTTCTAGCTTACTTATCATCTTTTTGCTTGTACTCTAGGTCTTCAAGTTGGTGAAGTAAAAACCATGATGAACCGTTGCATGTTTGCCTATATTTTTGTACAAATATTCCCTTTCCCTACTTCTTTTCTTTGGCTTAAATTCATCAGATGCAATAACGAAAGGGATCTACTGTGAAAACCAAACTATAGGAATCAAACAGCAAAACTTGTTCCAGGATTTGGACTGGCATCTCAAATAATCAAGGGTCAACATTTGTTCAAATGCATTGGAAACACTTAGGCAGAATCAAATTCTGGCACAAAAGCCTAATCTAATGTGTAAGTGCTTTGAAATAGCTGTGGAGTGAAAAAATGTACTACCTAAAATGTACCTATGCTTGAGGACATCAATTCACTCTTTTTAAGGTTTAGAGAAATGAGTTAAAGTTTTTGTCTGAAGGATAATTTTTTTGTAGGTTTCTTTCCGTACGGGAGCACTTTTAGAAAAGTTACTCGCTTTTGAAAAAAAGTGATACCTAATGACTTAGAACTTGGGTTATAACTTTTGATGAGTTCATATGACTACTCGGACCAACAAATGTCACAAAGAAGTCAAATGATAAGTCTTAGGGAAATTGGTGAAGGTTTTCGCGCATCTATGCTCCAAACTTTTTAACCATAGTGGCATGGACAACCCACATAACATACATGGAAAGTTATTTTAGTTGCTCGGATCAATTGTTAGGGTGGATAATTTTTTTTTTTGGAATCAAAGATGGGTTATATATTTCTCTTAAGTGAATAATGTTAAGGTTATTTTTGTTGTTAGACTGCTTGACGTGTAATGTGATGTAAAATTTACTATTCTTAAATAATATTTTTTTGTGAAAAGAAACAAAATAGTCGAATTATATTGTACAGCAAAAACACCACTTGCTTTATCAGAGTAAAGGATTGCTAGCATCAACCTAGGAGGATCATCAAACACCTGCAAGCCCTCTTTCCCGTCCGAGACCATTTTAGCTATACGACCAGCAGCTTGGTTATCCTCTCTTGAGATGTGTCGTAAACACTAGTGTCTGACATATATAAAAAGTAATTGGATACGCCTGATTAAAGCATAGCTCGATACTGTCAATGGAGTGTCTTGGAGAACCTTGACCACCTCCAAGCAATCACTTTGAATCGTCACCCTTTGGCACCTGTGGCCTTGAAGAAGAACCAAACCATCTAGAATACCCTATAATTCGACATCAAATATTGAACACTAACCCAAATAACAGTTGTACCCCAGAATCCAATCTCCATTTCTGTCACATAAAACTCCCCCAGCTGATGTAGTTCTTCAGTCTGTCTTAACGACACCATCAGTGTAACACCCCTTACCCGTATTCAATGCCGAAACAGGGTACGAGGCATTACCGGACTTACAACACAAGCATTCATAAAATTTCGAGTCATAAATTTGTGTCCAAATTAAAACCATTCATATTTGATCATAGAGTCCCTAATACGAGCCCACCAGACCAAAAACATGCATTGGGAGTGATTCGGGACTAAACCGAGAACTTAGGAAATTTTTATAAAACTTAGAAATTTTTTACTAAAAATAGGGCTCACACTCCCGTGTGGTCCAAGAGACACGCCGTGTGACCTTGGGACACACTCGTGCTTCAGACTGTGTTCGATTTAGGGTGCTCTCTAACTTGTGCCTGATAAACCGTAATATATACATATTTTAATCCCACATTTAGCATACTTTTGGATGATTTAAGCCTTGAATTGTGGAATTTGGTGCTCCTAATCCTTTAATTTCATGTTTTATACTTAGGAGAGCATCGGAGGATGAAATGAACGAGAAATGAGCCTAAAACGGAGTAAATGGGCCAAATTACGAAATCGACACGGCCTGAGCCCAAGCCACACGACTGTGCCTCATTAGCAGACCTGAACACGACCTGGCCCCGACTTACACAGGCGTGTGCCACGGGCGTGTCCCTGTCGCGACCTGTTTTAATTTCACTCGGATTAGGATACTTAGCGGCGAAAAAAGACATTCCGAAAGCTTATGTAAACACCCTAAGTATGACCTAAAAAGGGAGCGTCCAGTTAGGCCGAAGAGCCAAGCCAGAGATGCCAGAATTGTGGGATTTACTCGAAGAAAGCCAGTTGATTCATCTCAAAAAGCCGAAATCATACTCAAGACGGGGGATCTTCCCTTCAATTTTCTTCAGGGGGTTTTAGGGTGTTTTTTATGTTTTGTTTTATATTTTTTTCTGAGGTGTATTATTTTATTATTATGAACTAAACCCTCAAATACCTGAGGGGGATGAAACCTAAGACGGATCTTGTTATTATTTTCTAAACTATATGATAAATACTTGATTTGTTCTTAATTATGTGTTCTTAATTCTTGCTTTGATATTTCAGGATATTGATTCAAGTATTGATGTGCTTAGGCAAAGGAGGAATAGACCCTGTCTAAGAATAGATCTAGTATAATTAAGCGGAGTTGATCGCAACCCTAGAGATAGGATGACGAAAATCTGCCGGATTATGGTCAAACCTAATATGGGAGTCTATAGATCGAGTTAATGCAATCCTAGGGGTTTTAATTAGAAAGAGATTTCAATTAATCAACCTAGGGTTAGACGTTAGTAGCCTCGAGAGAGGTATGAATATAAATTAGGGAATCCTACGGATCAAGTCAAGTGAATAAATCTTCTAGTTCAGAGTTAGTTAACAAGTGAAGTCTAGGTGGATTCTTCCTCGGGTATTGTCTTAATCAAGTCAAGTGAATAAATCGTCTGGTTCAAAGTTAATGCGACACGGCCGTGTGACACAACACGCCCACGGTACATGGGCGTGGGAATGTACCAGCATTGAAATATCTATTTAAAAACACCCATTTCCCCTTCTTACCTACTCCCCATTCCCCTTCTTCTTCCATATCCTTTGCACCCCCTCTCCACTTTCATTCTCATTTTTCTTCATTCTCCCTAACTCTAGATCTAACCATATCCATGTCAAAGAAACGGAAGGATCTTAGCACAGTCTCCCTTTGTGAGACCGATTTACATAAGTTCATGCCGGCCGCTTCATTAACTCGACAGGACAATGACTTTTGAGTCCATTTAACTTTTCTTTGTATTTTCCCTTCTCCTTTATTTTCCGTTTCTTTATTTTTCTTTTACATAGTTTAATCTATTTTATTTCGTTTTCTTTTATTTAGGTTCTAAAGGCTGCTTGGGAATCACACACCACGACCTTAGAAATCACACCCACCTCGCTAACCATCTAACGATAAGGACTTTACAGTCCATTAATCTTTTCTTTTAATTTTATTTTACTTTCTATTTTCTTTCTTTTTATCCTTCTTTTCTTTAAATATATATTTAGTATATTTTGAATTATTCTTATTATTTCCTGGCTAATTCTTCACGAGCTTCCCAATTTCTTCATCTAGCGCAGAGATTGTCGGCGGCCACCACACCACGACACTCCCAACTCAAGGAAGCCATCCAAATTCAGGAAGTTTTACCTCTCCCTATCTCTTAAATTTCATATATATCTTTGTACATTGAGGGCAATGTACATCTTAAGTGTAGGGGGTGAATATTTATTTCGAGAAAGTTCCTAACTTTCTGCATTATTCTCAAATCCCTGAATGATATCTTGTCTTTAAGTAATTTTCTCATATTACTATTAGAATGAAATTTCCTGTGATCCATGATTTTTATTGATATGTTTTGGATTAAGTCATTGATAATTGTGCAGTGATGATTTAAATTTTAGGAAACTAGACAATCAAGCATGATGAGTCTATTTTCAAAAATTAAAATTTTGTTAGGTTGTCTACCTGAATCTAATTATTACCTTGAAGTTTGAAATTTACAAAGTTGATATCAAAAGCCCATAATTTTTGTGGGATTTTGAGCCTTTTAGAGCATATATTCTTTTCGTGCTCACTTTTTGATTATGAGTGTGTCAACATTGATTTGTTATTCTAGAACTTGCTTCGATTATACATGTCAAGACCACATCATTGATTTGATATACAGAGATGGTAAAGGCACTTAGGATTTAACCTACTTACTCCACTAAAAAGCCTACTCTCACAATTAACCCTTAGTGGAACCCTTTGATCCTAACAACCCTTTTATTGACTCACCCACTAATATTAACCCAAAACCCATCTTGTATTTGTTATCACCATTTCCCTTGACTCCCTTTTTGTCGAGATTTGGTTTTGAGCAGTTGCCTAACGATGTTCTATATTTCAATTGTTAAAGTTCTTTCTTATTATTGTAATGATTTGTTCTTAAAAAAAAATAAAAGTGTATTCATCATCAGTTTTATAATTAAGTGAGATTATACATCTAAATTCCACATCTTGAAGAAGAAGATCGTATTATTAGTTTCAAGTTTTCAATTAATGTAATTTTTCAGGAATAGTTCATTTTTCTAGTTAGGTAATTGTCAATTCAATCTTGATTCTAACTCTCTAATTCAGCCTTTATCCACACCTTTAACCCAAGCCCCATTACAACCCTTTTTAAAGACCTTTTGATTTGTGTATCATCTCATTTTATAGTGGTGGAGATTTGATTTTCAAGCAAGCCTATGGGATTAACTTTTCATGTTCGACTTTTGAGTGCTTAATTTTGAACCTTAAACACTTTGAGTGATTTGAGTGAATCTTTAGTGAGGATGTCAACTCTTGCTATAAATTAAAGGTAAGGTGATTATTTGGGTAAGGGGAAACACCTATATTTTCATGCTATAAAGACTATGACTTTGATTGTTCGAATCTTTAGGACCCTTTTATTTAAATTATCAATGTATGAATTATCTATGAATTATGAAGAAACATTATTGATGAATATTATCGATCAAGGAATTCATTTTATTTGTGAGTTGAGAATTTTGCTTGAGGACAAGCAAATGCTTAAGTGTGGGGGTATTTGATAAACCATAATATATACACATTTTAATCCCACATTTAGCATACTTTTGGATGATTTAAGCCTTGAATTGTGGAATTTGGTGCTCCTAATCCTTTAATTTCATGTTTTATACTTAGGAGAGCATTGGAGGATGAAAAGAACGAGAAACGGGCCTAAAACGGAGTAAATGGGCCAAATTACAAAATTGACACGGCCTGGGCCCAAGCTACACGACCGTGCCTCATTAGCAGACCTGAACACGGCCTGGCCCCGACTTACACGGGCCACAAGTGTGTCCCTGCCGTGACCTGTTTGAATTTCACTCGGATTAGGATACTTATGGGCGAAGAAAGACATTCCGAAAGCCTATATAAACACCCTAAGTCTGACCTAAAAAGGTGGCGTCCAGTTAGGCCGAAGAGCCAAGCCAGAGAGGCTAGAATTGTGGGATTTACTCGAAGAAAGCAAATTGATTCATCTCAAGAAGCCGAAATCATACTTAAGATGGTGGATCTTCCCTTCAAATTCCTTTGGGGGGTTTAGGGTTTTTCTTCTGTTCTATTTTATATTTTCTTCTGAGATGTATTCTTTTATTATTATGAACTAAACCCTCAAATACCTAAGGGGGATGAAACCTAAGACGGATCTTGTTATTGTTTTCTAAAATATATGATAAATACTTGATTTGTTCTTAATTATGTGTTCTTAATTCTTGCTTTGATATTTTAGGATATTGATTCAAGTATTGATGTGCTTAGGCAGAGGAGGAAAAAACCCTGTCTAAGAGTAGATCTAGCATAATTAAGCGGAGTTGATCGCAACCCTAGAGATAGTATGACGAAAATCTGCCGGATTAGGGTCAAACCTAATATGGAAGTCCATAGATCGAGTTAATGCAATCCTAGGGGTTTTAATTAGAAAGAGATTTCAATTAATCAACCTAGGGTTAGGCATTAGTAGCCTCGAGAGAGGTATTAATATAAATTAGGGAATCCTACGGATCAAGTCAAGTGAATAAATCGTCTGGTTCAGAGTTAGATAACAAGTGAAGTCTAGGTGGATTCTTCCTCGGGTATTGTCTTAATCAATTGGTTTTTCCCACAAGTATTTTCCCAATTCATTCTCTGTGTCTTAGCATCTTTAGCTTAATAGTTAGTTAATTTTAGATTAAACAACAATTCCTTTAATTCTTAGGCTAAATAATAAAAAGGAAGTTAGTATTAGTACTTTTAGTTCCTTTGGGTTCGACAATCCGGTCTTGCCACTTAGCTATACTGCTGTTCGATAGGTGCACTTGCCTCAATCGTTGTCACAGTTAGTTTTTAGGCTTGATCATTCTTTATATAAAATTTTAAGACTCTGACACACGATCAGTGCCACATGGCCGTGCCACACACTCGTGTGCTAGGCCATGTAGCACACCCAGCTGAGACACACGTCCGTGGCTCTGCCCGTGTGCTCAATTTTGGACATTTTGTTTCTCAAAATTAAGGTGCAGGGGACACACGGTCGGAACACATGCCACTGGGTAGACCGTGTGTCACACACGGCCTAGACACATGCCCATGTGTCTACCTGTGTGGACAAAATAAAGGCTGTTTACCAAGCAATTTGCCACCCTTATTCTCACATACACTTACACCAATTCCAAGGCACAAAAAATAACATACTTAGGCAACCAAAACATCCACAATTATGACCAACACATGCCAACACAATATCAACATCTATCATACTCACAACATTTATTAAGCCACAATTGACTGCTTTCAAGATACCAAATTGTACACCACTTTATGATCTCTTCAATAGACCACATTGCCAAACATTTCACATTCATGTCATAAATCACATTTCCATCATTCACCAAGCATACCATGACCATATCACTAAAGACAACTGCACATATATAAATATACTTAGGCTTACAATCATGTTAGCCCAAATAAGCCAGTCTACATGGCCAAATATCAAAACAAGCCTTTGACAATTATAAGTCAACACATTGGCTACAATCATAATGACACATATAACAAAATGTCTAAGTCACTATACATGCCATACTTTCAAAATACTAAGATCATCAATACCCAAAATGAGAGGGTTTGGTAGTGTGATACGAATCTCCGACGATCTTCGATCCCGAGCTAGCTTGGTAACACTATAAGATAAGGGAAAGAAAGGGGGGTAAGCTTAATAGCTTAGTAAGTTCATATGCAAATAATACAAAACATTATTCATACATTTTGTCATATAAATAACTTAACATATATTAACATAATATCATTAAAAACTTCATATGCACAACTTACTCGATCACATTCTTACCAATAGTTCATCATATACTGAGTTCATTTCCTTTGAGTTTTACGTACATACCTGTACCATCTCATAACATATTCATGTACTTTCTCATCTTTGACATACCCGTTGAACCACTTGGAATACTATTGGATACATGGGAAACTTTGCACATAAGTGCCACATATGTAGCCCATGCTACCACAAATCTCATAACACATATAGGCTCGCTCTCGAGCTATCCTCGGGCTTGCTCACACGAGCTGTCAGTCAAGACGTAGCTACTCGGTGCTGCTTACACAAGCTGTCAAGTATCCGCAACATATGATGGTATACTCAACCACCGATAGGATGTACGAGACTAGCACCCGGGACACATAAATCACATAATCATATGGGTTCCTAGTGACATGTCACTTGTATCCTAATCTATTCCTAAGGTTCAATCGGGATTTTCTCGCTTGTCTAAACTTCGTTAATTACATCCATAAAGTCAATCATACAATTCATGCAATATCAAAACATTATAAATAAAATTATAACGTTGCATTATTAACATACGAACTTACCTCGGTATAAAAATAGTAGAAATAGACTTAATCGTCAAACACCTTGTTTTCCCCCCGATCTAGGTCCGAACCCCACTTGTCTTGATCTATAATACTACATTTAACTCATTCTATCATCACATTATTCAATTCAGCCCAAAAGGCACATTATAGAAAAATTACATTTTTGCCCCTAAACTTTTGACATTTTACACTTTAGTCCCTAGGCTAGTAAAATGAATTTCATTCAATTTCTTAAAAACCCAAGCCTAGCCGATCCATTTTCATACTCATAACAGCCTACATTTCTCATTTATTCACATTTTTCTACTCATTTTATAGGCTTTTACAACTAAGTCCCTATTTGTCGTTTTTACTGAAAATCACTTTACAAAAGTTGTTTAAAAAACAACAAAACATGTATTTTCCACCATCAAACAAAATACACACCTAGTAAAATTTTAAACTTTAATCCCTCTTCAAATTAGTCCTTGGAAAGGCTAGATTAGGTTGAACATAAAAATCATGAAAAACGGGGTAAGAACGGACTTACAATTGACCTTGGAAGCTTGGCAAACCCTAGCTTGGAAGCTTGGCAAACCCTAGCTATGGTTTCCCTTGGGATGTCCTGCCATGGGGGGATGAAAATAGAAAGATGAACATATTTTATTTGTTTTGTTTTGTCTTTATTTACCATTTTACCAAAATGCCCTTAATGCCAAACTTTGAAATTTCACCTAACCATGTCAATTTTTGTCCATATTAAGTTATAATGGTCTAATTACCATATAAGGACCTCCAATTTAAGATCTCATAGCAATTGGACACCTTTAACATATAAAACTCAATTTTTTCACTTTTTGCAATTTAGTCCCTTTAACTAAATTGAGTGCTCAAACATCAAAATTTTTAAGTGAAATTTTCACGAAATCATTCCATAAAACTGTAGGCCATAAAAATATAATAAAAAACTACGTCAGATTTGTGGTCCCAAAACCATTGTTTCGACTAGACTCAAAATCAGACTGTTACAATCAATGCTTAAATAGGCCTAATTACTTAACAGAGAATTCCCAAATCTAGTTTCATGTTGTACTAACAAGTCTTCATTGTGAGCTGAGTCACCTGTCGTCAAATGTAGTAGTCAATTCGGGTCAATTCTGCACTTAAGGAGTTTGTTTTCTAAGCAATTTAGTATTTTAATTTACGTTTCCGGTATTTAGGCCTTAGGATTAAATACTAATAAAAAAAAATACATTTTGTAAGTGTTGTGACCCAATAGGCTGACATGGGCCTTTAATGGTACTAATATGTTGAATTGAGTGTGTAAGATAAAGATATAAGACCCAATTGACGTGGAAGCAAGGGATGAGTGAAGCACAAGCTTCCTGAGATGTCAAGGCACAAAACAAACGACTAAGGAAAAACATGTGTGTCGTGTCGTGCATAGACAGGGTGTGGAATGACACAAGTTGACATGCTGCCCAGCTATTTTCGTCTGTGCAATCAACTTACACGATGACTTAGGACATGCCAAAGACTTAGGACATGTCAGGGGTTTGATGTAACTAAGTTGTCCTAGACGCCTTCAAAAACCCTAGTAGTTTAGTAGTAGGATTAAATTATTTTTCTTTCAGCTTTTCATAACTCTTTTATTTTTCCTCTTGAAATCAGTTTTAATTCAAGAGTTTATTTATTTAATTGAAGTATTTCAATTTACTTTTTCTTACATTTGATTTAATTTTTTTAATCCAATCAATCGATTTGCTACTTCGTTCCTCATTCAATATTCAATCCATGATTCAAATATCTTTTCTCTTTCAAATCGATTGTGCTCTTCACGTGATTAATTTAATTGGAGTCTGGCTAAATCCCTTTGGGGAGATTAACGAGTGCATGGGGATTTGATTAACAGAGGATTTAGGGTTTCTCAAGAGGGGTTAGTTTCTATGAATTACGTATGCTTAAACTACTTGGATTGACAATCCTAGGAAGTTATCATAGGCTAGGCGAGGTTGAAAAATAAATGAAACTAAGTACATTTTAATTTATCCTGGTTGAGAAAATAAGGTCGAGAGATAAGGGAGTATCAACTAATCGATTAGTTAATTAGAGGCCTGAAGGTAATAATTGATTAATCGTGTAACACCCCTAACCCATATCCGTCATCGAAATAGGGTTACGACGCATTACTGATCAAATCACAACATACATCATACATTTCTCACACGTAAATCCATTTTCACATAAACATCAAACAAATATAATCACATTGTCCTTTATAAGGCTTTATGAGACTTTAAAACATGCTTGGAAGAGGTTCGGGACTAAACCGATAACATTTGGAAACATTGGAAAACTTATAAAATTTTCAAGCATTCAAGTGTGTGAACAGGCCGTGTGCCTCACATGGCCACCAGACACGCCCGTGTCACAAGCCGTGTGAAAACAAGACATACATACTGACTTGCACCACATGGTCGAGGACACGCCTATGTGCCAAGCCGTGTGAAAGCTAGAGGGGTTACTGACTTGGGTCACACGGCTGGCCACACACCCATGTGCCAGCCCATGTGCCACACACGGCCAGTAGACACGCCCGTGTGTCTAGCCGTGCCAAACCTATAGGGTATACTGACTTAATTCGAAGGGCTGCCCCAGGCGACACACGACGGTGTACCAAAGCCATGTGTCACACACGGTCGAGCCGCACGCCCATGTGCTCGGCCGTGTGGAGTGAAAATAGGCTTGGTTGAAGCCACATTTCTCACCCTCCTCAAGCATACCTAAAACACCATATTTCATGCCGTTTCAATACATTAATAGGCAACCAAACCATGTTATTTCATACACATTTTATACCATTTAGAAACCATCCTCTTAACTACTCAAATGCATAGCCAAAACATACCAAATCAATATGCCAAAATCATCAAACTTACATAACTTATAAAAGCATTTCCTTATCATTTTATCATCTATTTCATGCCTCAAAACATACCATTTCATCATCTCAAAATAAAGCCACAACATATCATCTTTCAAGCATTAGCTCACAAAATGACAACTAGCTACTTGAGCAACCATATAACCATACCAAACATACCAAAACATAAGGCAACTTATACATCATGTATTACTTACCAAACACCTAACTCAAACCAACTTCAATAGCCATACACACCAACATTTACATTATTTCACAAGCCAACACACATGGCTAATATCATATCTCAAAACTTATCATCAACTCACTAGCCTATACATGCCATATACCATATTTATAAAGCATCAAAAGTACCAACAAGTAGTTGATAGTGTAATGACGGTTCCTGATGATCCCTAAGTCGGAGCTAGCTTCAATAATCTATAAAAAGGGGAAAGAACACAAAAAGTAAGCTTTAAAAGCTTAGTAAGCCATATACAAATAAAACTATCTCATGAATCAACATCATTTCCATCAAATAAGCAAATTACGAATAAACATATATAGATACACAAACCTTTCTCAATGAATACTTGTTCAAATTCACATGTAATTTCATCAAATACTTCCCTTTTCAATACTCGTATGATTCTCGTACGTACCTATGTCACTTAATTCAACCTCATATTCTTTCTCGTCTTGAATTAGCCCGTTAAACCATTTAGAATCGTTAAGGATACTCGGAAATCACATAAAGCTCGTACAATGCCATATCCTGGATATGGTCTTACATGTTATCACATATCGATGCCACTGCCCTAGACAGGGTCTTATACGAAATCATATAACGATGCCAATGTCCCAGACATGGTCTTACACGTAATCATAATACAATGCCAATGTACCAGACATGGTCTTACATGTAATCACATCTCGGTAATCCTAATGTCATGACATTTGTATCCTATACTATTCCTAATGTTCGTACGGGACTTTCAGATATCGTAACTTCATCAATTCTTACTCGTATTTGCTCATCCAACATCCATAGCAATTCAATGACAATTAAACATTTATAAATCAATTTAAAGAAATTTATTTGCATATGAACTTACCTCGTATTAGGGAATGACGTATCGGGTCAACTATTCAATAACCTTCGATTTCTCCAGATCTAAATCTGATTTCTTTCTTCCAGGATCTATATGAATTCAAAATTAACTCATTTATTCATTGATTCGTTGAATTCAATCCAAAAACACATATTTAAGAAAATTTTCACTTTGGCCTTAAACTTTCACATTTCTTACAATTTAGTCTTTATTTCAATAAACACAAATTACACCAATTCAATTCAAACCCATTAGTGCCGAATTACTATATTACCCTTAACCATCCATATTTTCTCATTTATTCACACTTTTAACCCCACTTTTTCATCTTTTCACAATTTAATCCCTAATTTATATTTTCTTTAAAAAATCACTTAACAAAACATATTAATCTATCAAAAATTATTTATTTTCCATCATCAACATTCAAAAACATCAAGCTATCATCAATGGCAACTCAAAAATTCATCAACCAATTCAAAAATTAGGATACGGGTTAGCTAGAATACGAAGCAACGATTTCAAAAACTTAAAAATCATCAAAAACCGAGCTCAAAACACATACCTAATAAATCATGCAAGGATGAACTTATGAAGCTTCAGTGGCATGGTCTAATATCATCATAAGGACCTTTCATTTAATAAGCCATAGCAATTAGACACTCTTAACTTATCGCATGCTACTTTTGCATTTTACGCGATTTAGTCCTTTTATCAAATTACGCATTCAAACACTAAAATTATTACACGAAACTTTCACACATATATAATCACATGCTATAAACACCAAAAATAATATTAAAATAATTTTTTGACCCCAAATTTGTGGTTTCAAAACTACTGTTCTGATTTAGCTAAAACCGGGCTGTTACAAATCGGTAGCTAATCCACCCTAAAACCATAATCTGAAGTTAGTTACAAACCTTGAAGTGAGCTAATCTTCTTGATTGGTTTATTGATTTTAAGTTGTTTGTTTATTTTTCTTATTTTATTTATTTATTTATTTATTTTTATCTCATTTATATATTTTACGGTTTATCGTAATATAGTAATTAATTAGTACTATTTAGGCTTATTATTATAAAAGTATTTTCATAATTTATTCCAGCCTCTCTTGCGTACGATCCTCAGAATACTTCCAAACTAATTCATTGTACTAAACTATATTACAATTTGACTCGTGCACTTGTGGATACCACTGTTCTAAATTCTTATATTTCTATGCTATTTTTTACTATAGGCGGTCAAGTTGTTGGCACTGTTGTGATAAACCATAATTTACACATATTTTAACCCCATGCTTGGCTTAATTTTGGATGAATATTCATTATATTTAATGAATTCGATGCTCCTAATCTTTTAAATTTCATGTTTTATACTCAGGAGGGCCTAGGAGTCGAAAAGAACGAGAAACGGGCCAAAAAGGGGCAAATTAGGCCTACTTAGGAAATCACACGGCCTGGACCACTACACACGGGCGGACCACACGGCCATGTGTGGTGAGCAAATTTGACCATGGCCGAAGGAGTCCATCACGGGTGTGTCACACGGGCGTGTCCCTGTTGTCCCTAGGTTTAATTCTATTCGAAAAAGGATACTTGTGGGCCAAGTAAGGCATCTCAGAGCTTATATAAACACCCTAGGGGGCAACCTAAAAGGGGAGTTCGACGGAACGTCGAATAGACGCCAAGTAGAAAGAGAAAATACTCCAAGACAGCCGTCGGGAACAACTTAGGAGAAGGATCTCCATCAAGATTGAGGATCTCCCATCAAGTTCTTTAGAAGGTTTTGGGTTTTCTTATGTTTTGTTGTTTTCCCTATTCTAATATGTTTCCCTTCATTAGTATGAACTAAATCCCTTAAATATCTAAGGGGATGAAACCTATGACAGATCTTATTATTATTTGATTTATGAGATAAATACTTGTGCTTATTCTTAATTGCGAGTTCTTATTCTTATTTGATAATTCAGGTTATTGGTTCAAGTCGAATGTGCTTATTCAGTGGAGCAAAAGTCCCTATTTAAGAGTAGATCAACACAATTAAGCGGAGTTGATTGCAACCCTGGAAATAGGGCGATGAAAAATCTGCCAGATTAGGGTCAAACCTAATTAGGGAATCCATAGATCGAGTTAATGCGACAATAGGGTTTTAATTAGAAAGAGGTATTAATATAATTTAGGGATTTCTATGGATTAAGCCAAGTGAATAAATCGCATGAATCAAAAGTAATAAGTGAAGTCTAGGTGGATTCTTCCTTAGGTATTGCTTATCTCATATAAGTTGTCCAAAAGTATTTTCCCAATTTACTCTCTGTCGCTTTCATAGTTAGTTAAATTAGTCAGTTAATTTTAGATTAAAAATAAATCCCCTTAATTATTAGGCTAGATAATGAAAAGATAGTTAATACTAGTACTCTTGGTCCTTGAGGATACGATATTCCGGACTCACCACAGCTATACTACTGTTCGATAGGTGCGTTTGCCTTTGTCAAAATAATAGTTAGTTTCGAGCTCCATCACGTTGTCAGGGATGTTTTGACAATAAATTTTGAACATAAATTTTTACAAATAATAAGATAAGTAGGAATATTATGACATATAGATACAACATTTAATATTTTTTTAATTTTGTTAATTTTTATTTTCTTTTCAAGTCGTTTATGACCCGAAGCTCCAGCACTCCAATCGAACCGCTCCTAGATCTAGAGCAACTACTTAGACGCAACTGTCTAGCAATGAACATCAATCCACCCACGGTTATAAATTTACCCCAAAAATATCCATTATTTGAGGGTCCACAAGAGTGACAAGCAAATAACTGAGAAGAAGTCCCAATGGATCAAAGGACGTTGCATGAATACACCCTACCTACACTAGACGTGGTGCGAGGAAGCATTGAGGGGCCAATGATTGACGCAAATAATTTTGAAATAAAAACGGCTACGATCCAAATGATCCAAAACACCCTTCAGTTCAAAGGAAACATGGTTGAAGATCCGAATTAGTACTTGAAGCAGTTTCTTCAACTATTGGAAACACAGAAATTTATACACTTTTTTATGCCCTTTTTAACTCAAATTGATGCAGTTTCGATTAAATTCTTGTCGAAAAATAGTTAAATATTATAAAATAATTAAATTGTGCTAAAAATATAAAATGATGAATTTTAATTAATTTTATAGTTAATTTTGATTTATTTTGACTATTTTTGACATATTCACACAAAGGGCGAAAATTGACTCGGCAGACACTGCTGAAAGAATAAACCCGAGAAGTAATTTGAAGTATCAAGGTGAATTTATTTCCAGCCCAAGACGGTCTAATTATGAATATTTATTTATAATTTAATTAATTTTAATTTATTCCCAATTTAATTTGGGCTAAATAAATTAATCTTAATTAATTATGAAAAAGGCCCAGTTGAATCGCATCAGTTGAACCAAACCGGTTGAACCGAACCGAGCAAGGAGTTGGGCAGCCAAACCGTCCATATGCTGGCCCAAAATCAGCTTATTAGCTGATTAATTAAGCTTGCAAAGAAGCCCTTGAAGACTTTTCAAAATTGCATTCAAACCCCTCCAAATTTAGTGGCTTTGTAGATTTGCCCCATGCTATATTTAGCAAAGTTGAAACCATCAACTTTGCCACATAGATGGCCGGCCAAGGGAGGTCTCTTTGGCTGCTACTATTTGCTATTTTTAGCAGCCAAAATCAGCTATAAATACCACCCCTTGCTGATCATTCAAACCATCCCTCAATCATCCCTCAATCATTCATTTCTCATTCACTCTCTCATTCTCTCTTCTCTCCATTTCTCTCCTTTTCTCCACCAAAACCAAGACTTCTTGTGCCGATTCCCCCTCTTGGAAAAGAGGTGTTTTCTCAGCCATTTGGAGCAGCAAGTGGAGTGTTCATAAGCCACCTCGATCGCCAAGGACAACGGAGAACGAAGAACGGAGCAATCAGTCAAGCCACGGAGAAACACCGGATTTGCTTCTTATTCCTTATCTCTTTAAATTTCGTTGTTGTTTTGACAAACATGTTTATGAATATTTATGCTATTGAAATGGTTATTTTAATCAGCTTAGCTTGAATTTAATTCGTGTTGGGTTGATTGCATTTCGTCCTCTTAAATTATTAAAATTGTGTTTATGCTGTTATAGGCCTCGGTAAAATGTTTGATTAAGTAAAATCATGCTTAAGTTATTCTGGCATTATAATTGTTTAGATAACTAAAGAATTAATTATTTAAATGCATTGAAATTGTAATTAATGGACACAATACTTAATCTGTGCATGTTTAATTCTTCTAAGGTAGCTGAAGATTAAATTAGCATTGTATTTGGCAATACATATGCCTTGCATAGCTTGCAAGATTTTTGTGATTAAATTGTTTCAAAGTAAGGATACTTTGTTACTTCACATGATCTTTTATATGCTTATTAGGTTGAATTAATCGGTTGAATCACATAGGAATATGCGAGAGATTGTTTAATTTAATAAGTATGTATGTGCAATAACATGTAAATATGTTCATAAGTTAGCAAATTACCGAGTTGCCGTGATTTATTCGTAACAAGTATAAGCATAAGTTTAATAATTCTAAGGTAAGAAATGTAATTAATCCAACACAATTATATCATCTTGATTAAAATCAGCTTTTGAAATCGTGCATTAGAACTTTGTTTTATTTTATTTTACTTTGTTTTTTTTAGTTTTTAAATATTTCTTAAATCCAAATATTTTTCTTTCACCAAAGTGTTTAAAATTATTTTCATAAATAATTCTTTTACAGTTCCTGTGGGTACGATAACTCGACATTTACTTGTCACTTCATTACTTGTTACGATTGTGTACACTTGCACATTTCCACCATTCCAACTATGCGATACCTTCAAATACAACGGGGTATCAGATAATACCGTGCGTCTTCGGTCATTTTCGTTCTCCTTATGAGACAATGCAACTGATTGGTTGTACTCATTAGAATTGGGTTCCATTACCACATGGAACGATCTAGCGAAAAAAATTATCTATAAAACTTTCTTGAATAGACAAACCATTCAGTTGAGGCGAGAAATCACCAATTTTAAACAATTTGAAGGTGAATCCTTTTACGAGGCTTGCGAGCGTTTTAAGATTATGCTAAGGAAGTGCCCATATCACGGGCATATCAAGTCTAGTCTAGGCGGAGCATCCAACGAATATCTCATGTTTCATACGTAAGAACGAGCCTATAAAATTATTAATGATATAACCATGAATTCGTACATGGCCTAATGAGAGATTCATGTACCAATCCAGGCCACCAATGGTAAAAGCTATGAAAAAAGAGAACGCTGATGATAGATTCTAATGAATCTTGGAGAAGCTTAACCATTTGGAAACGCTTATCAAGCCGACAAGAACAAAGCCACATTATGAGAATCGACCGGAGAAAGCAAGCTACGTAAATAATAGAGTCAAGATCCCTATTCAAAAACCAATAATCCCGGTTGGAGGGATAATTCAAACCTGAAGTGGGGAGGTAACCAAGGAGGAGCAAATCAAGCCCAACCTTGACAAAACCCTCATTATCAACCTCCACCATTACAACAACGAACCATGGGTAACGATAATACTGTATGTTGTCAAAGATTTGATCGACTAGAAGGGGAGATGCAAACTATGAAGATAAATATTCGACAAGTCCAACCTATGTGTGGATTACTCGAATCCCGAATGTATAGCCTCTACGACCAAATGAGCCAATTGATGATGATGTGTCAAAAGCAAAGGGGTTAGTCTTCCTAGCAATACGGAAAACAACCCTCGAAGAGATGGGAAAGAGCACGTAAAAGCAATCACTTTGTGATCGGGCAAGGAATTGAAATCACCAAGCAAGCCCATTCATGAAGAAGAAGTGATTCTTGAAGATGTCGACGAACTCACGAAAGAGGAAGAAACCGAGCACCGTGAACCGATCGAGAAGGCAATAGAATTTGAGCCTAAACCAGTAATCTCAACTTATAGCATAATGAAGATACCTTCGAAATTAAAAGATCTGGGTAGCTTTACGATCTTAATAGAGATAGGGGATCAATATTGTAGCAAAGCCCTTTGTGATTTAGGGGCTAGTATAAAATGAATGCCCCTATCGATCTATCGGAAACTTGGACTTAGGGAATTAAAAAAGACATCCATAATGCTACAATTAGCCGATGGATCTTTAGTGCACCCAGAAGGTGTGATCGAGGATACATTGGTCAAGGTATGAGGATTCATAATTCCAGTCAATTTTGTAGTTCTCAATTGTGATGAAGATTAGTAAATCTCCGTTCTATTGGTAGACCATTTCTTGCCACTTCTAAATCGATTATCGATCTAGAGCGAGTCGAGCTTATTATAAAAATAAATGACGAGGTAGAAATGTTCAAGTGTGGCCGAGACTCCCAAAGTAAGGGATTGCTTAGGGAGGAATGTTATGTTTTATTTAATTTAATCCTTAATGACCATGATCAAAGGCATTTCTCAAGTTATGCATGTGTAGGCACTCATAAAAGGAAAGAACAAAATAAATAGTGAGACTCCAATAGAAGAATGAATGACTGGAAGGCGTGCGACGGTTAAGACCGACAGTTGAAATCGATGGTAACATTCAAGGCCGGTCAAGTCCGGTAGCACGACATAGTTTTTTAACTATCGAACTTATTATTTTTTAAATATTGTACACTAATTTGTTTTTAATTTGTTAGATTAGGAATTAGAGTAGTTATTTTGTGTTAGAATTAGTAGGAAATATGTTTTCAATAGCAATGGAGGAGCTAAACATTAGTAGGAGGCATGTACAGGCAACCAAGGTCCCTCTACAAGTACCAGAGAGACCAAATCGAAGCCATGTCACAACATAACAATCCCATGGCGTGACACAACCCTTGCGAGCCTAATAAAGATGAATTTTATCATCGTGTTGCACCACACCATACCTATGGCATGACATACCTTTACATTCAAAACAAATAGGGGGAAACTATTTTCGTGTTGTGCCATGCACTACCTGTGGAGTGACATGCAATCCATTTTTGGAAAATTTCCGTTCTTGATTAGACGCGATATTTAGAGATTTTCACCAAGTTTAGATGAAAAGTAAAGCCCTAGATGGCTTCTATATATTGCCCCTAACAGCTACTAAACCCTTCAAGCTATAATAGCTACCCAAATCAACATTTGTGACCCTTTTCTTCGGGATTTCGCGAATACTCTATGTTTCCTCTGTTTCAGAACCCCAAAACCATGCATAGTAACCTTTCGGATAGGGAGCCCATGGAAGATAGACACACATACCTTCGGGGAAGGGAACTAAAAAATAACCTTTTTGCAACTCAACGCAAAATTCCGTTACAAGAACAATGTTTCAAATCCATGGATGCATTGAAGAACGAAACGCATGACTTAATCCAATACCATCCATGGGATAAGTTCTGCACAATCCCAACCAAACCGATGTGCCTTCCAATCGTGCACAAATTTTATGCCGCTTTTAATGAGGCGGATACGAATAGACCGATGGAGGTACCATGGATGCGATTTTCAATTTGAGGGAAGGAAATGGCTATCTTGCCTCCTGAAATAGAAAGGTAATATGATATGTCACTATATTTCTTTGATTTCATACAATGAACTAACCTAATGTATTTCCCGAGAAAGAATATGATGACATAATCAAACTCCAAATGGACGGGAAGGGTGAGTAGAAATGCCACTTAGGAATGGGCTATCCCATAACATTCTCTTAGACGAAGCTAACTCCAACAACACTGATGTGGTTGAAATTCATCAGTACTCAAATTTGCCTAGTGATGGACAAGTCCAATATCGATACATTCTAGGAAACTTTGTTGTATGCAATTTTAACAAAAAGGAATGAATTTGTGTAGGAATGTGGATATATTGAAGCATGCTCCAATGTGAATAGAAGAACGATGTGGAATTACTATTCCCGCACTTAGTAACATCCATATGCCGACAAGTGAAGGTGCCTATTAGATGATCGGGCCCTGTCTTACAACCAAGCAAGTTTCCAACCTTAAAACCGAGTGTGGAGTACCTTATAGGGAATTGGAAATGAAATAGAGCAATAAAGACCAAACCAAATCAAGGCGAGAATGTGTTACCCAATTCAAAATGGATTATTTGATGGATGTGATAAACCATAATTTATACATATTTTAACCCCATGCTTGGCTTAATTTTTGGATGAGTTTCCATTGGATTTGATGAATTCGATACTCCTAATCTCTTAATTTCATGTTTTATACTCAGGAGAGCTTTGGGAGTCGAAAAGAACGACAAACAGGCCAAAAAGGGACAAAATTGGGCCTACACGGCCTGGACCACTGCACACGGGCGGACCGGACGGCCGTGTGTGGCAAGCCGGATCGAACACGGCCTGGGCTATCGACCACAGGCGTGTCACATGGGCGTGTCCCTGCCGAAACTAGGATGAATTCTATTCGGAATAGGATACTTGTGGGCCAAGAAAGGCATCTCGAAGCCTATATAAACACCCTAGGAGGCAACCTAAAAGGGGAGTTCGACAGGACGTCGAACAGACGCCGAGTAGAAGGAGAAAATACTCCAAGACAGCCGCCGGGAACAGATTAGGAGAAGGATCTCCATCAAGACTGAAGATCTCCCATCAAGTTCTTTAGAAGTTTTCTGGTTTTCTTATGTTTTGTTATTTTTCCTCTTTTATGATGTTTCCCTCTTTTAGTATGAACTAAATCCCTCAAATACCTGAGGGGATGAAACCTAATACAGATCTTATTATTATTTGATTTATGAGATAAATACTTGTGCTTATTCTTAATTGTGAGTTCTTATTCTTGTTTTGATAATTCAGGTTATTGATTCAAGTCGAATGTGCTTATTCAGTGGAGCAAAAGTCATTGCTTAAGAGTAGATCAACACGATTAAGCGGAGTTGATTGCAACCTTAGAAATAGGGCGATGAAAATCTGCCAGATTAAGGTCAAACCTAATAAGGGAATCCATAGATCGAGTTAATACGGCAATAGAGGTTTTAATTAGAAAGAGATTTCAATTAATCAACCTAGAGTCAGTTGTTAGTAGCCTCGAAAGATGCATTAATATAATTCAGGGATTTCTATGGATTAAGCCAAGTGAATAAATCGCATGAATCAAAAGTAATAAGTGAAGTCTAGGTGGATTCTTCCTTAGGTATTGCCTATCTCATATAAGCTGTCCAAAAGTATTTTCTCCAATTCGCTCTCTATCGCTTTCATAGTTAGTTAAATTAGTTAGTTAATTTTAGATTAAAACCCAAATTCCCTTAATTACTAGGCTAGATAATAAAAAGATAGTTAATACTAGTACTCTTGGTCCTTGAGGATACGATTGATAAACCGTAATTATAACATATTTTAATCCCACATTTAGCTTACTTTTGGATGATTTATCCCTCAATTTAAACGCTTCCCGGCTTAAACTTTATCAGGAAAACAGAACTATAAGCATGAGGGAAGATATTCAAACCTTTAAACCTCCCCAATTTTTAAAATTACGAGGAAAAGTCTAGCTTAAGACTATAAACGAGCGCTTCTCAGGAGGCAACCCGAGCACTAACATTATCTTCTTTTAATTTTATTTTTAGTTTCTTTATTTCCCTTCTTTCTTTTCTTTTAAACTGACCAAAACTGCAGAATTTCAAGGTCACACAGTCTTACACACGGCCGTGTCCGTGACCGTGTGGACCACCGGAATCTCTGTACTGACATAGCAGAGGCCGTGCAACCCAGTCCCAACCACTTTCCAATGTCACAGATTCAACCACTCTCCCAAGGGCTCCGTAAAAGTGGCACGGCTGTGCCCCACGACCGTGTGAAGCTACTGACTTGCCAAGCACGGGAGCAACACTCCCGTGCCTCCCAACCGTGCCTACATACTGACTTCTGAAACACGAGCGTGGTTGGTTGCACCACGAACATGGTAAATCAAACACGACGGGACACACAGCCGTGCGAGGCGACCGTGTAATTCGACACGCCCTTGATACACGAGCGTGGGCACGTACCAGATTTGGGGCCTCTATTTAAACACCACCCCACCCTCTCCCCATTATTCTCCTTCACTCTCCAGCTCTCCTCTTCCTCTTCCTCTCAGATTTCTCTATCTAACAAGTCTCTCAACCCCTTGAGTCACGCAAGAAACCATGCCGAAGAAATGAAAGAAGGCCAACCACAGTCTCCTCAAAGGAAACCTTACACATGAGTTCATGCCGGCAGCTTCGTCTCAACACCAAGCCAAGGGTCTTTGAGACCAATTAGTTTTTATTTTTATTTTCTCTTTTGCTTCAATTTCCTTCTCTTTGACAATCTTATGCTTAGTTTAGTTTAACTTATTTTAGTTTCTTCGTGTCAGGTTCGCCAGGCTGCTAGGGAATCACGCCACTTCCGCCACCGCCAGCACCTCCGCAACCCTAGAAGTCACACCCACCTTGCGAACCATCCATCAATAAGGACTCTCCGGTCCATCCACCTTTCCTTTTATTTTTATTTTCCTTCTTAGTCTCCTTTCATTTTTCTTTCTTGTTTTTAATTATATATTTAGGTTATTTTAAAAGTGTCTAAATAAACGCTGGCTAATCCTCCACGAGCTCCCCAATTTCTTCATCTAGTACAGGTTCGTCATCCAGACCGACCTCTTCGAGGACACCATCCAAAATTCAGGGAGTATTCTTTCCCCTTCTCTTTTGATTTATCCCATAAATGTTATAACTATCTTTGCACATTGAGGGCAATGTACATCTTAAGTGTGGGGGTGAATATTTATCTAAAGAAGGGCCTAACTTTCTGCATTATTCTCAAATCCGGCCAAACTTTTTTCATTATTCTCAAATCCCTGAAGTTAGTCTTGTTTTTAAGTAAAATTTTCATATTACTAATTAGGATGAAATTTTTGATAATTTTTGATTTTTATTGACATGTTTTAGATTAAGTCATTGATAATTGTGCATTGATGATTACTAGAGAATCAAGCATGATAAGTCTATTTTTCAATAATTAAAATTTTTGCTAGGTTGTTAACCTAAATTTGAATATTGCTGTGAAATTTGAAATTTATGAGATTGATGTCAAAACACCCATAATTTTTGTGAGATTTTGAGCCTTATAGAGCATATATTCTTTTTCGTGCTCACTTATTGATTATGAGTGTGTCAACTTTGAACTGTTATTCTAGAACTTGCCTCGTTTATACATGTTGAGACCACATTTATGGTTTGATATACAGAGATGATAAAGGCACCTAGGATTTAACCCACTCACTCCACTAAATAGCCTACCTTAACAACTAACCCCTAGTGAACCCCGTTGATCCTAACAACCCTTTTTATTGGCTTACCAGCTAATATTAACCCAAAACCCCTTTGTATTTGTTATCACCATTCCTTTTGACTACCCTTATATCGAGATTTGATTTGATCAGTTACCTAAATATATTATTTCAATAGTTTAATTTATCCTTTATTATTTGACTTGTTCTAAAAAAAACGACGAAGTATATTCACTATTAGTTTTGTGATTAGGTGAGCTTATACGTCAAATTTCAATTACTGAAGAAGAAGCTTATATCAGAATATTATTAGTAGTATAAGTTTATTATTAGTTCGTGTTTCTAGTTAGGTAATTTGTCAAGTCAATCTCGATACTAACCTTCTAACTCAGCCTTTATCCACACCTTTAACCCAAGCCCCGTTACAACCCTAATAGAGACTTTTTATCTGTTTATCATCTCATTTTACAGTGGTGGAGATTTGATTTTCAGGCAAGCCTATGGGATTAACTTTTCAGGTTCGACGTATGAGTGCTTCTTTTTATGAACCTTAAACACTTTGAGTGATTTGAGTGAATCTATAGTGAGGATGTCAACTCTTGTCAATTTCGAATCAAAGGTAATATTTCAGATAAGGGGAAACACCTACGTTTTCAATTACAAATGAATGACTTATCATTGTTTGAATCTTTAGGGCTCTTTGAATGAAATTATCCATGTATGAATTATCTATGAATTATGATGAGGCATTGTTGATAGGAATTGTGAATTATGGAAAGTTCGTTTTAATTGTATGTTGAGAATTTTGCTTGAGGACAAGCAAAAGCTTAAGTGTGGGGGTATTTGATAAATCGTAATTATAACATATTTTAATCCCACATTTAGCTTACTTTTGGATGATTTATCCCTCAACTTATGTAAAAAGGTGCTCTTAATCCTTTCTTTTCATGTCTTATACCCAGGAAAGCACCCGAGAATGAAAAGAACATAAAACGGGACCAAAACGGAGTAAATGGGCCATATCACGAAATCCACACGGCCTGGCCCAAAGAGCACACGGCTGTGCCTCGTCATACATCTAGAACACGGCCTCACCTCGACTTACATGGCCGTGCCTCAACTTAGAAATCCGAACACGGCCTGAAGACGAGTCACACGGGCGTGTTACATGGCCGTGTCTCTGTCGTGGCTTTAGACAATTTCAGTCGGAAAAGGATACTTAGGGAGAAAGAATCGCATTCCAAGAGCCTATAAATACCCCCTAAGTACCACCTTTGAAAGAGCATCAAAGATAGGCCAAAGAGCCAAGCCGAGAAGGTCAGAGTTGAGGGAATCACTCGAAGATAGCCAGTTGATCCAGCCCAAGAAGCCGGAATCCTACTCAAGACGACAAATTTCTCCTTCAATTCCTTCAAGGAGTTTTAGGGATTTCTTATGTTTTGTTTTATCTTTTCTCTTGAGATGTTTTCTTTATTTGTTATGAACTAAACCCTTTAGATACCTGAAGGGGATGAAACCTAGATGAATCTTGTTATTTGATTTCTGAATTATATGATAATTACTTAGTTTGTTCTTAATTATGTTGCTTAATGCAAATCTGATGTGCTTAGGTGGAGGAGGAATAGACCTTGCTTAAGAGTAGATCTAGCATAATTAAGCGGAGTTGATCGAACGCCTAGAGATAGGGTTACGAGATTTTTCCGGATTAGGGTGAAACCTAATATGGGAGTCCATAGATCGATTTACTACTATTCTAGGGGGTTATTATAAGCAAACGAGAGTTCCACTAATTAACCTAGGGTTAGACGTTATTCGCCTCGAGAGAGGGTTTAATATACGTTAGGGAGTCCTACGGATCAAACTAAGTAAAGAAATCATATGGTTCAGTGATAGGTAACAAGAGAAGTCTAGGTGGATTCTTCCTGAGGGTATCGTCGTAATCAACTGGGTTTTTCGTCAAGTTATTTCCCAATTCGTTGTTTTTGTCTTTGTGTCTTTAGCTTAGTAGTCGTTAAATTTAGTTTAAGTAACTTCACTTTATTTTTAAGGCTAAATAATAAAAAGAAAGTTAGTATTAATACTTTTAGTTCCTTTGGGTTTGACAATCCGATCTTGCCTAAGCTATACTACTGTTCGATAGGTACACTTGCCTTTAATCGTTGTCAGAATTAGTTTCCAGGTTCGATCACATTCATTATAAATTTTTTAAAACTCTGATTTCAGCGATCAACGATATTTCTGACTCACCACAGCTATACTACTGTTCGATAGGTGCGCTTGCCTTTGTCGAAATAATAGTTAGTTTCGAGGTCCATCAAGTTTCTAGTGCCGTTGCCAGGGACTAAGATATTAGGAAAACTAAATTTTTATTACTTTAGTCATTCTTATTTTTATTTGCAATTTATTTTTTTATTTAACTTTGCTAATTTTTCTTTGCTTCTGGCAGGTAATTCTAGTTTATGACTAGAAGGAACCCGTCAGGACCCTTGATTTTTGACAGTGATATAGAAGGTACCATTCATAGAAACCACAGAGAAATAAGGTGAAGCTTACAATACATAGAAGAAGAGCGAGAAGACAAAACCAATATTACCGGAGAGATGGATGAGAATAATCCGCTACCTCCTGTGGTTTCCGCAAACCCGATGAATCAAAATCCTACTCCTCGTACTATGTATGATTATGCTAGACCTAAATTTATAGGAACTGAGTCAAGTATTGTTAGACCTGCTATTGCTGCAAATAATTTTGAACTGAAACCTAACACTATACAGATGATTCAACAGTTTGTTCAGTTTGATGGTTTGCAGGATGAGGATCCAAACAATCACTTAGCAAATTTCCTAGAATTATGCGATACCTTCAAAATCAATGGCGTTACTGATGATGCCATTCGCCTTCGGTTGTTTCCCTTTTCATTAAAGAACAAAGCCAAACAGTGGTTGAACTCGTTACCACGAGGATCAATCACTACATGGGATCAAATGATCGAAAAATTTTTGTTAAAATATTTTTCGCCAGCTAAAACGGCTAAGTTGAGGAATGATATCTCTTCTTTTGTGTAGATAGATCTAGAGACACTTTACGATGCATGGGAGAGATAGAAGGATTTACTAAGGTGCCCTCACCATGGGTTACCCTTGTGGCTACAGGTTCAAACCTTTTACAACGGTGTGAACCCTTCAACTAGGCAGTTGATTGATTCAGCCGCCGGCGGTACCCTAAACAACAAAACACCTGAAGCTGCCTATGAATTCATTGAAGAGATTTCACTGAATAACTATCAGTGGCAAGTTACAAGGACAAGGCCAACAAAAGCCGCCAGTGTTTTCAACCTCGACATAGTAACCATGCTATCAAATCAGGTAGAACTTCTTAGTAAGAAAATTGATGGTTTGTGTGGTTCTTCACAGCTACATTCAATAATGCAGTGTGATACAAATGGAGGAGGAATGAACAACACAGAATATCCGCCCTACAACCCTGGCATAGAAAGCGAACAGATGAACTATATGGGTAATAATTGTAGACCTCAAAATAACCCTTATAGTAACACTTACAATCCAGGTTGGAGGAACCTTCCCAATTTCTCATCAGGTGGCCAAGGAAATCAGAGACAACAACCCCTCCCAGGCTTTCAACAACAACCCTACCCACAAGAGAAAAAGTCGAACCTTGAGGAGATGCTAACAAAATTTATCGCGGTGTCAGAAACCCGTTTCCAAAACATCGAAACAACACTAAAAAACCAGCAAGCATCGATTCAAGGGATCGAGAACCAATTAGGACAACTTGCTAAGCAGTTCTCTGAACGACCACAAGGAAGCTTACCAAGCAACACTGAAACTAACCCAAAGGAGCAACTTCAAGCAATAACTGCTCACGATAGTGAAGGGTTAGATGAACCAAAATTGAGGCAAGGGAATGTGGTCGAGGAAGGGAAGGTTGAGGTAAGCCATGATAAACCAAAACCGGCAATTACAACGTACCAACCTCGTGTGCCATACCCCAATTCGATGAAGAAAGACCACACAGATGAACAATTCGGTAAATTTCTTAAACTTCTAAAGAAATTACATATTAACTTACCATTTCTTGAAGCTCTTTCGCAGATGCCAAATTCAAGAAAATTTTTAAAAGAGCTTTTGACAAACAAACGGAGGTTAGACGATACATCGCATGTGGAGCTAAATGCAGTTTGCTCAACAATTTTACAAAATAAACTACCACGAAAGTTAAAAGATCCATGGAGTTTTACAATTCCATGCTTAATTGGTAGTTTATCTGTTAATAATGCTTTAGTTGATTTAGAGGCAAGCATCAATGTTATGCCTTATAAAATGTTTAAACAGCTAGGTCTAGGGAAACCCAAACAAACTAGGATGAGCATTCAATTAACTCATAAAACTATTAGAATTCCTAGGGGTATAGTTGAAGATGTACTAGTGAAAATTGACAAATTCATATTCCCAATAGACTTTGTTGTTTTAGACATGGATGAGGACAACAATGTTCCTTTAATTCTAAGAAGACCCTTTTTGGCAATTGCTAAAACTAAAATTGATGTTGGTAAAGGTGAACTCATATTTCGTATAGGTGACGAAACGATCACTATTCAGGCTCTTGACACGGCTAGGACATCGAGCAATAAAGGTGAAAACATAAATTCTATTAATAAAAATTCGGCTCAACCTTCTTTTCAGGAAGCACCACGAAATTACACATCTGAGCCATATCCTAGACCTCGTGCCAACAAAGAAATAACTCATGAGGAACGACGGCTTCAGATCGATGAACTAGACGAGTGGAAGACATATTTCAAGGAGAAACTAGGAACACACGAAGCAAAACCGAGGTAACTCCATGACAAACTTAAAGATGGGACAAACCAATTTCAGATCGGGAACCAGGTATTGTTGGATAAGACAGACCCTCGAATTGCCATTTCAGACCTTGATACTAATGAAGAGATCCCTTTCATGGTACTGAATATCTTTCCGTACGGAACAATCTAGGTAAGTAATCCTATATTTTACACTTTTAAGGTAAACACCACTCTACTCAAACTATATAGTGATCATAAAATTGATAGCAGGGGTGAGGAGTTTCAACTCCTCAAACCACCATGAGATATGCGAATGAGAGGTAAGTCTAGTTTAAGACTTTAAACGAGTGCTTCTCGAGAGGCAACTGATAAACCGTAATTATAACATATTTTAATCCCACATTTAGCTTGTTTTTGGATGATTTATTCCTCAATTTATGTAAAAAGGTGCTCTTAATCCTTTCTTTTCATGTCTTATACCCAAAATAGCACCCGAGGATGAAAAGAACATAAAAAGGTCCAAAACGGAGTAAACGGGCCATATCATTAAATTGACACGGCCTGGCCCAAAGTCCACACAGTCGTGCCTTGACGAGCATCTAGAACACGACCTCAACCCCGATCTACACGGTCATGCCTCAACTTAGAAATCCAAACACGGCTTGAAGACGAGTCACACGGGCGTGTGACATGGCCGTGCCCTTGTCGTGGCTTTAGACAATTTTAGTCAGAAAAGGATACTTAGGGAGAAAGAATCGCATTCCAAAAGCCTATAAATAACCCCTAAGTACCACCTTTGAAGAGGCGTCGAGCCAGTCCAAGAAGCCAAGTCGGAAAGGTCAGAGTTGAGGGAATCACTCAAAGTTAGCCAGTTGATCCATCCCAAGAAGCCGAAATTCTACTCAAGACGGTGGATTTCTCCTTCAATTCCTTCATGGAGTTTTAGGGATTTCTTATGTTTTATTTTATCTTTTCTCTTGAGATGTTTTCTTTATTTGTTATGAACTAAACCCCTCAGATACCTGAAGGGGATGAAACCTAGATGAATCTTGTTATCGTTTTCTGAATTATATGATAAATACTTAGTTTGTTCTTAATTATGTGTGCTTAATTCTTGAGTTAATATTTCGCGGGTATTGATTCAAGTTTGATGTGCTTAGGTGGAGGAGGAATAGACCCTGCTTAAGAGTAGATCTAGCATAATTAAGCGGAGTTGATCGCACACCTAGAGATAGGGTGACGAGATTTTGCCGGATTAGGGTGAAACTTAATATGGGAATCCATAGATCGATTTACTGCTAGTCTAGGGGGTTATTATAAGAGAACGAGAGTTCCACTAATTAACCTAGGGTTAGACGTTATTCGCCTCGAAAGAGGGTTTAATATACGTTAGGGAGTCCTACGGATCAAACTAAGTGAATAAATCGTATGGTTCAGTGTTAGATAACAAGTGAAGTCTAGGTGGATTCTTCCTAAGGGTATCGTCGTGATCAACTGAGTTTTTCTTCTTGTTATTTCCCAATTCGTTCTTTTTATCTTTGCGTCTTTAGCTTAGTAGTCGTTAATTTAGATTAAAGCAATTTCACTTTATTTTAGGCTAAATAATAAAAAGAAAGTTAGTATTAGTACTTTTAGTTCCTTTGGGTTCGACAATCCGGTCTTGCCTAAGCTATACTACTGTTCCTTTGAGTTAGTTTCCAGGTTTGATCATTCATTTTATAAACTTTAAAGCTCTAATTTCAGTGATCAAGTTTTTGACGCCGTTGCCGGGGAACTAAAATATTAAGAAAGTTCTATTTTTATTACTTTAGCCATTATTTTTTATTATTCGCAATTTTATTTTTTAGGTTAAATTTAAATTTTTGCTAAATTTTCTTTCTTTCTTTTCCTAGCAGGTACCTCTAGTTAATGACTAGAAGGAACTCGAGAGGACCTTTGGAATACGACAGTGAAATCGAAGCTACCGTTCATAGGACTCATAGAGAAATCAGGCGAGCCCTAAATTACACAGAGGAAGACCAAGAAGATATATCCAATCCTACTGAAGGGATGGACGAGAATAACCCACAACTACATGATGTGGGGGAAAACAATGCTCCACGAACTATGTTTGATTATGCTAAACCGCATTTAACAGGAGCGGAATCAAGTATTGTTAGGCCTGCTATAGCTGCTAACAATTTTGAATTAAAGCCTAACACAATACAAATGATTCAACAATTTGTTCAATTTGATGGTTTGCAGGACGAAGATCCAAACACACATATAGCTAATTTTTTAGAGTTCTGTGATACCTTCAAAATAAATAGCGTTTCTGATTATGTCATATGTCTTCGGTTATTCCCTTTTTCATTAAGGTATAAAGTCGAACAATGGTTAAACTCGTTACCACGAGGATCAATCACTACGTGGGAACAGATGACCGAAAAATTTTTATTGAAATATTTCCCACCGGCCAAAACGGCCAAATTACGGAATAATATCTCTTCTTTGTACAGATGGATTTAGAGACATTATACACGCATGGGAGAGATACAAGGATCTCTTAAGAAGGTGTCCACACCATGGTCTACCCTTGTGGCTACAAGTCCAAACATTCTATAACGGTGTAAACCCCTCAACGAGACAACTAATCGATTCAGCAGCCGGTGGAACTCTAAACAATAGAACTCCTGAAGCAGCCTACGAGTTCATTGAAGAGATGTCACTGAATAATTATCAGTGGCAGGTTACAAGGACGAAACCGACAAAATCAGCCGGAGTTTACAACCTCAGTTCAATAACCATACTATCAACACAGGTAGAGATGATGAATAAAAAGATTGATAGTTTGTGTTCGTCGCAGGCACATCCAGTCATGCAATACGACGCGAGTGGAACTGTGGCGAATCCTGAGTACCCACCCTACCAACCAAATGCAGAGAGCGAACAGATGAATTACATAGGTAAGAATTTCAGATCTAATAATAATCCTTATAGTAAGACTTATAATCCAGGTTGGAGGAACCACCCAAATTTTTCATGGGGAGGTCAAGGAAATCAAGGAAATCAAAGGCAACAACCTCCTCAAAACTTCCAAAATTAGCCTTATCCGCAAGAGAAGAAGCCAAACCTTGAAGAAATGCTGACAAAATTTATGGCAAACACGGAAAACTGTTTCCACGAGATTGAGAGAACAATTAAAGACAACGAGAAACGAGTCGGGGAACTTAATAAGTCAATCAAGGAAGTCACTAATGCAGTCGAGCAACTCGCGAAGCTAATGTCTGAACGACAGCAAGGACGTCTACCAAGCAACACCGAGATTAACACTAAGGAGCAAATTCAAGCCATCACAAATCATGATAGCAAAGGGTTAGACGAACCAAACCAAGAGATAGAAGAAGGTAAAATAGAGGTAATGCAAGAAAAGCCGAAATCGGTAAGCAAAAAGTACCAACCTCGTATACCTTACCCCGAAGTAATGAAAAGAGACGATTCAGAGGAACAGTTCGATAAGTTTCTTAAACTTTTAAAGAAATTACATATTAACTTACCTCTTCTTGAAGCTCTTTTTCAGATGCCAGACTCAAGGAAATTTTTAAGACAGCTCTTGACAAACAAACGCAAAATAGATGAAGAGCACCATGTGGAATTAAATGCAGCATGCTCAGCAATGTTATAGAATAAACTACCGCAAAAGCTAAAAGATCCAGGGAGTTTTACTATTCCATGTTTAATTGGTAGTTTAACTATTGATAATGTGTTAGCTGATTTAGGGGCAAGCATAAATGTCATGCCTTATACATTGTTTAAACGACTAGGTCTAGGGAAGCCCAAACAAACTAGGATGAGCATTCAATTAGCTGATAAAACGGTTAGAATTCTTAGGGGCATTATCGAAGATGTTCTTGTCAAAATCGATAAATTTGTTTTCCCAGTAGATTTTGTTGTCTTCGACATGGATAAGGATAGTTCAATCCCCTTAATTTTAGGAAGACCTTTTCTAGCAACTGCCAAAACTGAAATTGATGTTGCCACAGGCGAACTCATTCTTTGCGTAAGTGACGAATCACTCAGTCTCCAAGCTCTCGGCCAGGACAACAGTCGATGAAGGTAAGAAAGTCACTTCATTTGATAACCAAATTGTTCAACTTTCATCGCAGGAAACACCACAGGAATACAACCCTGAGCCAAATCTTAGACCCCAAACCAACAAAGATGAATTACATAAGGAACAAAGCCTTAGGGTTGACAAATTAAAAGAGCAGAAGACACACGTCAAAGAAGAACTGGAACCACACAAAGCAAAACCTAAGGAACCACCTGAAGAACTCGTAGGAACATCAAATCACTTCAAAATAGGAGACCAGGTGCTGTTGCACAAAGCCGATCCCTGCATCACCACATCAGACGTGAACGTAAGCGAGGAAATTCCTTTAAAGGTACACGATATCTTCCCCCACGGAACAGTCGAGGTAAGCAATCCAACATTCGGAACTTTTAAGGTAAACCCTTCTCGACTTAAACTTTATCAAGAAAATAGAACTATAAGCATGAGGGAAGATATTCAAACCTTTAAACCTCCTTGATTTTTTTTCAATTTCGAGGAAAGTCTAGCTTAAGACTATAAACGAGCGCTTCTCGGGAGGCAACTCGAGCAACTAACACTACTCACTTTTAAAATTTATCGGTTTCTTTTCTTCCCTTCTTTCTTTTCTCTTAAACTAACCAAAAGTGTAGAATTTCAAGGCCACACGGTCTTACACACGACCGTGTCCGTGACCGTGTGGACCACCAGTATCTCCGTACTGACTTATCAAAGGTCGTGCGAATCAGTCCCAACCACTTTTCTACGTCACGGATCCAACCACTACCCCACGGGCTCCATAAAAGTGGCACGCCCGTGCCTCTCGACCATGTGAAGCTACTGACTAGTCGACCACGGGCAGAACACACCCGTGCCTCCCAACCGTGCTAACATACTGACTTCACATACACGGGCGTAGTTAGCAGAAGAACGGTCAGGGAGATTCAACATGCACAGACACACGGCCGTGCGTGGCGGCCGTATAAATCGACACGCCCTCAGACCACGGGCGTGAGAACGTGGCAGATTTGAAATCCTATTTAAACCCCACAGCCCTTCCCCTTCTCCCCATTTAATTTCTTCTTTCTTTTCTTTTCTCCCTTCTCCCTATCAGACTTTTAACTCTTTATACTAAAACTCTAGATCCTTGAGCCATCCTACATCATGTCGAAGAAGCGAAAAAGCCGACCATAGTCTTCTCAAAGAAGAACGATCAACATGAGTTCATGCCGGCAGCTTCGTCTGCACACCAAGCTAAGGGTCTTTGAGACCAATTAGTTTTTATTTTTCTTTTCTCTTTTTCTTCAATTTCCTTCTAATTGGCAATCTTATGCTTAGTTTAGTTTAACTTATTTTAGTTATCTAGTGTCAGGTTCGCCAGGCTACTAAGGAATCACGCTACTTCCGCCACCGCCAGCACCTCCGCAGCCCTAGAAGTCAAACCCACCTCGCGAACCATCCATCAATAAGGACTCTCCAGTCTATCCACATTTTCTTTTATTTTTATTTTCCTTCTTAGTGTCCTTCCCTTTTACTTTCTTGTCTTAAATTATATATTTAGGTTATTTTAAATGTGTCTTAATAATCCCTGGCTAATCCTCTACGAGCTCCCCAATTTCTTCATCTAGCACAGGTTCGTCATCCAGACCGACCTCTTCAAACATACACACCACGACCTCTACCATCCTCCACGGACACCATCCAAAATTCAGGGAGTATTCTTTCCCCTTCTCTTTTGATTTATCCCATAAATGTTATACCTATCTTTGTACATTGAGGGCAATGTACATCTTAAGTGTAGGGGTGAATATTTATCTAAAGAAGGGCCTAACTTTCTGCATTATTCTCAAATCCAGCCAAACTTTTTTCATTATTCTCAAATCCTTGAATTTAGTCTTGTTTTTAAGTAAGTTTTTCATATTACTAATTAGGATGAAATTTCTGATGATTTATGATTTTTATTGACATGTTTTAGATTAAGTCATTAATAATTGTGCATTGATAATTGATTTTAAAGATACTAGAGAATCAAGCATGATAAGTCTATTTTTTTTATAAAATTTTTGCTAGGTTGTTAACCTAAATTTGAATATTGCTTCGAAATTTGAAATTTATGAGATTGATGTCAAAACACCCATAATTTTTGTGAGATTTTAAGCCTTATAGAGCATATATCCTTTTTCGTGCTCACTTTTTGATTATTAGTGTGTCAACTTTGAACTGTTATTCTAGAACTTTCCTCGTTTATACATGTTGAGACCACATTCATGATTTGATATACAAAGATGATAAAGGCACCTAGGTTTTAACCAACTCACTCCACTAAATAGCCTACCTTCACAATTAACCCCTAGTGAACCCCGTTGATCCTAACAACCCTTTTTATTGAATCACCTATTAATAACCCAAAAACCCTTTGTATTTGTTACCACCATCTCTTTTGACTACCCTTTAATTGAGATATGATTTGATTAGTTACCGAATTATATTAGGTTATGGGCTGAATTCATCTTTTATTATTAGTTTGTTCTTCAAAAAAATATCGAAGTATATTCAGTATTAATAGTGAGCTTACACAGCTAAAGTTTATTTTCCAAAAGAAAAGCTCGTATTGTTAAGATTATTATCAATTGATGTAAATATTATTTCAGTATTCTTAGGTAGGTACTTGTCAATTTAATCTCGATTCTAACCTTCTAATTTCAGCCTTTATCCACACCTTAACCCTAGCCCCGTTACAACCTTAACAAAGACCTTTTGATCTATTTATCATCTCATTTTACAGTGGTGGAGATTTGATTTTCAGGAAAGCCTATGGGATTAACTTTTCAGGTTCGACGTATGAGTGATTCTTTTTATGAACCTTAAACACTTTAAGTGATTTGAGTGAATCTATAGTGAGGATGTCAACTCTTGTCAATTTCGAATTAAAGGTAATTATTTAGATAAGGGGAGACACCTACGTTTTCGAATTACAAATGAATGACTTATCATTGTTTGAATCTTTAGCACTCTTTGAATTGAATTATCCATGTATAAATTGTCTATGAATTATGATAAGGCATTGTCAGTAGGAATTGTGAATTATGGAAAGCTTGTTTTAATTGTATGTTGAGAATTTTGCTTGAGGATAAGCAAAAGCTTAAGTGTGGGGGTATTTGATAAACTGTAACTATAACATATTATAATCCCACATTTAGCTTGTTTTTGGATTATTTATTCCTCAATTTATGTAAAAAGGTGCTCTTAATCCTTTCTTTTCATGTCTTATACCCAGGATAGCACCCGAGGATGAAAAGAACATAAAACGGGCCCAAAACGGAGTAAATGGGCCATATCACGAAATCGACACGGCTTGGCCCAAAGTCCACACGGCCGTGCCTTGACGAGCATCTAGAACACGGCCTCAACCCAGATCTACATGGCTGTGCCTCAACTTAGAAATCCAAACACGGCTTGAAGACGAGTCACACGGGCGTGTGACATGGCCGTGCCCCTGTCGTGGCTTTAGACAATTTCAGTCAGAAAAGGATACTTAGAGAGAAAGAATCGCATTCCAAGAGCCTATAAATAACCCCTAAGTACCACCTTTGAAGAGGTGTCGAGCCAGGCCAAGAAGCCAAGCCGGAAAGGTTAGAGTTGAGGGAATCACTCGAAGTTAGCCAGTTGATCCATCCCAAGAAGCCGGAATTCTACTCAAGACGGTGGATTTCTCCTTCAATTCCTTCATGGAGTTTTAGGGATTTCTTATGTTTTGTTTTATGTTTTCTCTTGAGATGTTTTCTTTATTTGTTATGAACTAAACCCCTCAGATACCTGAAGGGGATGAAACCTAGATGAATCTTGTTATCGTTTTCTGAATTATATGATAAATACTTAGTTTGTTCTTAATTATTTGTGCTTAATTCTTGAGTTAATATTTCACGGATATTGATTCAATTTTGATGTGCTTAGGTGGAGGAGGAATAAACCCTGCTTAAGAGTAGATCTAGCATAATTAAGCGGAGTTGATCGCACGCCTAGAGATAGGGTGACGATATTTTGCTGGATTAGGGTGAAACCTAATATGGGAATCCATAGATCGATTTACTGCTATTCTAGGGGGTTATTATAAGAGAACGAGAGTTCCACTAATTAACCTAGGGTTAGACGTCCTCGAGAGAGGGTTTAATATACATTAGGGAGTCCTACGGATCAAACTAAGTGAATAAATCGTATGGTTCAGTGTTAGATAACAAGTGAAGTCTAGGTGGATTCCTCCTAAGGGTATTGTCGTGATCAACTGAGTTTTTCTTCTAGTTATTTCCCAATTCGTTTTTTTTTTCTTTGCGTCTTTAGCTTAATAGTCGTTAATTTAGATTAAAGCAATTTTACTTTATTTTGGGCTAAATAATAAAAAGAAAGTTAGTATTAGTACTTTTAGTTCCTTTGGGTTCGACAATCCGGTCTTGCCTAAGCTATACTACTGTTCCTTTGAGTTAGTTTCCAGGTTTGATCATTCATTTTATAAATTTTAAAGCTCTGATTTCAACGATCAGCAACCCGAGTACTAACCCCATTGATTTCCATATTTTTAATTTTTAGCATCTAACTACACACTAACCACGTTAATAAAATGCAGATTTCCCTACCACACGGCCTTGCACACGGGTGTGGCCGTGGCCGTGTGGATAGCACAAGTAAGTACATCGGCGTGGACAAGAATTTTTTCCAAAACACAGGCTGCGATAAAATGCCATGGTCGTGCGATTCGGCCGTGGTCGACGCTAAGAAAGTGACACGGGTGTGCGACACGCTCGTGTCCCTAGGTCGTGGCCGACACTGAATCACCAACATGGGCATGGAAACCTCTACACAGGCGTGGGAAAAATGAAAGAAGCTGTAACAGCCCAATTTTTGACCCTAATCGGAATGGTGGTTTCGGGACCATGAATCCGAGCCGGAAAAAAATCTCATAATATTATTTTGTTTTCATGTGTAGTAATTTTGAGTGAATATGTGTTGAAATGTGTGAATTTTATTGCTTTGGTGTTTGAATTAAGTGAAAGGATCAAATTGATGAAGTAGTAAAAGTAGCATTCATAAATTTGAAGGCTTTAATTGTAGTATTGTTGAAAGGAAGGGCTTGCATGTCAATTTGCCCTAAAATAAGTATAGTGGACGGCAAGCATGATGAAAAGCACTAATGTTTATTTATTATATTATTAAATTAAGTTAGTGGGGTAATAATTTATTCATGGATGTTAGTAAATTAGAAAAGAAAATTTTTTTATTATTATTTTTCTATCCATCTTCTTCACGAAAACACAAAGAAAAAAAAAAGAGAAGCTTGAGTCTCCATTTTCGGTTCTTGCATGCTACAATAAGGTTAGCACTTGATTTTGATTTTTGAAAGGTTTTGCATTGTTGAGTTCATTTCCATGAGTATTAATGAAACCATGTTAAATTTTTGAGTTTTAAACAAGTCATAGATTCGATCATGATGAATAAACTTTGAATGGTTATGCTTGATGAGTAAATATTACATATGTGTTTGAGATCAATATGTTTTGAGTAGGAAGTTTGAATGAAATGGAGTATGATAGCTTAAATTGTGAAAGTAAATAGTTGAGGGATCTAATTGCTAAATAAATGGTTTATATGTACTTATCTATGAATGAAGAAAATTCGGCTCTTAAGGGACTTGTCCGAATTTCATGAAATTCTTGTGTTTTATGCTTGGGGGTCAATTTACAAGAAAGTTAAATTAAAGGGGTAAATTGCAAAATGGTGAATTATATGCTATGAATTTTTTTTATGTTATAAGGAGATTTATTTAACTTGAGGAGTATTCGGCTTTAGATTTAGGATGTATAAAATTTTTATATTATTTATGTATGTTCGAATGCATGGAAAGAACTAGTATGAAATTGTAAAAGGTTCAAATTGTGAATGATAGATTGGAAGAATGGTATAATTAAATGTTACAAATGGCGATGAATGAAATTTATTTGAATAGGCTCTTTTAAATTTGGTTTTAGATCAAGGAAGGAAAGATTTGGAAACGGAACGGGGGAAAGCTAAACTAGACGAGTAACCGGGAAGCTTATTTGGTCAATTATCGAGGTAAGTTTTAAGCAACTGTATTAAATTGAACTACATTTGATATTTTGTCTAAGATTAAGGGTGACTAATATTTCGAACATTAAGTGCCGAATGTGTATTTACATTTGGTATAAGCTAGCTCAATGTGGGGTTGCTTGGAGATTTGAAATTTAAAGTAATAATTGTATATCTAATTGTTGTGATGCATGTAATTAGGTGGAGTATTAAATTTTGATACGAGTGTATAATTTAAGTGAAGCTAGTTACTTGATATTATGATAACCGAATGTGAAATTTTATTTGAGCATGAGATTGTAATATTATGCTAGTGTGAAAATGCGTACATGTAATGGTATGGATTGGATCATGAATATATAAATAATATATATGTAAAGTATGCATATTGAATGAATATTGAGTTATGAGAAGCATAAGTTGTGCGAAATGGTTTAATGCGCACTATACATGCAAACTTTTATGTAAGGCTCTAAGTGAGCGATACGTTACGGAGACTCTTATGTAACGGCTCTATGTGAGCGATACGTTACTATAAGCATGAAGCAACGGCTCTATGTGAGCGATACGTTACGAGAAATATTAAATAGTAATAATGTGCAGGTGTGAGGTTCGTTTTAAAGACTTCTATTATAAATGCAAATAAAAACACAAAGATGATTGAGTATATTGTTCTATGAATATGCATGAATGACTAAATTTGGGGTTGGTAAGCAAACTAGAGGTAAGTATCATCTCTATAAATTTCAGAGTGATAGAAGTTGATGTGTGAGTTGAATTTTTTTTAAGCATATATTATGTGAATAAATTACTTAGAATGCGATAATGCATTCAACTTTTGAAGGGTTTGGTTATTCGGTCTAATGGTTATACATAGATAGGGTTATTTATTTAATTACTTATTTTGTTTTTATTTGAATAAGTTTATGGAAATGGAAAATAATTGTTTAATTCTTACTAAGCTATGAAAGCTTACTTTGTCTTTGGTTATTTTCTAAACGCGTAGGTTACTTTTGTATGCTCAATTTGTGCTCGGGGATCACTTCGAAAGCTCACCACACTATCACTTATTTTTGGTACCCTTTTGAAGTAGTAAATTATGACTATGATGGCATGTATAGGCTATATCACTCTCTTAAGTCTATTATAATCGATATGTTTATAAATGCCATGTGAAAATGGCTATGTTTCTATGTTGATGATGTTTTAAAAATGTGTTTGATATTAGCTCTACTAATCATGTAGGTTCGGCTTTGTTATAAGCTAATTTGAAAGTTGTTCTTTGGCATTATATATATAATGTGCATGAGTGATATTCGAATGCTTGAAGATATATGAAATGAATCATATAGTAAAATTTTAAAGATTGATTGATGTTATACTTATTACCTATAATTATTGGATAAGTCAGTTAATGATAAATCATGACATATGCGTGTGAATGAGTGGATAAAAGTTTTCGACCACTAGTATGGTTTTGATCTAGGTGTGAATTTAATTAGTAATGTTTTGGTTATGTATACTTCTAAAATGTTTGGTATAATGACGGTGAATTGAATAAGGGAAATGGTATATATATATACTTAGCTATAGTGTGCGAAAATGCTCAATTGAATAGTACTTTAGGTATTTGAATGAAATTCGTGCCAAATGTGGTAAATGATATTAGTTATGGTATATTTATTAGCGCATTAAAATTTTTATGTATAAGTTGACTTGTGGTTTGTTGATTCACGCCTCGTAACCCTTATCCGGCGACGGATACGAGTTAGGGGTGTTACATTGTATTGATATCAGAGCTACGCTTTAGTCGATTCTCGGACAAACGTAGCACGTGTGAGTCTATCTATACATGCCATAAATTTTATAATGTGATAGTGTGATGATTTCTGACAGTGAAATGTGTTTACTTCTTATAGTAATGGATTCCGATCCCGAGCGAGCTATAGCTGGTGACGTCGAGAGTGTGGCGCCCGCTCCCGTACAGGGAACCGTGCCAGAGGAATCTTGGCCAGCTACGAGTAATCCTGATGAGGGGGCTAGAAATGCCTTCTATAGTATGATGAACGATTGGTTCAGCCATTATATACGAACCAATCCGGCTGTTCAGCCACCCAAAATCCGAATGTACCCCCTGTAGTGCCGGCGATTCCTCCAGTTGCCAACCTTGAAAGAATAACTAAACCTTCAGTTGATTGTATTAGGAAGCACAGAGCTCAGGAATTTAGAGCCGAGGATGATGATGATGCTGAGCAAGCTGAATTTTGGCTTCGACAATACCGTCCGTGTTTTCGATGAATTATCTTGCACACCTGATGAATGTTTGAAGTGTGCTATATCTTTGTTACGGGATTCTGCCTAGTACTGGTGGAACACGCTTGTGTCTGTTGTCCCGAAAGAAAGGATTACTTGGGATTTCTTCCAGACAGAATTTCGTAAGAAGTATATAAGTCAGCGCTTTATTGATTCTAAGCTTAAAGAATTTCTCAAGCTCAAATAGGGTCGTATGACCGTATCTGAATACGAGCGAAAGTTTGTGCGACTCAGTCGCTACGCTCGCGAGTGTGTTTCATCAGAAGCTGTTATGTGTAGGAGGTTCGAAGATGGTTTGAATGAAGATATAAAGCTTTTGGCTGGTATTCTTGAAATTAACGAGTTCGTAGTGCTAGTTGAAAGAGCTTGTAAGGCGGAAGAACTGGGGAAAGAAAAATGAAAGGTTGAACTTGAATCTAGAGACTTTCGGAAGAGATCAGTGAGTAAAAATTCACAGACAATAACAAAAAAGATTAAGAATGATGGTAGCAGATCCAAAATCAACACCGGGATTTCTATACGAGAGCGACCACCAGTGAGTTCTCAGGCTACATCGATGGCTAGTGTTGGCAATGATCGATCGAGCAAACCTGAGTGTTAACAGTGCGGCAGATGACATTTTGGAGAGTGTTGGGGAAAATTCATTTCTCACACTTGTTACAAGTGTGGCTCATAGGACCATTTCATTCGGGATTGCCCGGAGACTACTGGAAAGGGTACTGCTCAGAGTGTGAGACCTAGCGGCACTTCAACTAGAGGTAGATCGTCCCGTTATGGGGGAGGTAGGAGTGTTGCACAGAGAGGGACTGCAGGTACAATTGTTCGATCAGATACTCGTGTACCGGCTAGGGCGTACGCCATCCGTGCTAGAGAAGAGGCCTCATCCCCAGATGTTATTATCGGTATTTTCACCCTCTTTGATTCTAATGTAACTGCTTTGATTGACCCCCGGTTCAACTCACTCATATGTGTGCGAGACATTAGTATCCAGTAAGACTCTATCTGTTGAGTCTACTGAGTTTGTGATTCGGGTTTCAAACCCTCTGGGTCAGTGGCTATTAGTTGATAAAGTGTGCAAGAGCTGCCTCTTAATGATTCGAGAGATGTGTTTTTCGGCCGATCTGATGCTATTACCTTTTGATGAGTTTGACATTATTCTCAGTATGGATTGGTTAACTATTCACGATGCAGTAGTCAATTGCAGACGGAAGACTATTGATCTGAGATGCCAGGATAACGAGATAATTCGAATCGAATCAGCGGATTTGAATGGATTACCGGCTGTAATATCTTCAACATTAGCTCGGCAGTATTTGAGACAGGGTTGTGAAGCTTATCTTGCATATGCGATTGACAGCAAGGTAACTGAAAAGAAGATTGAATTAGTACCGGTTGTTTGTGATTACCCAGATGTATTTCCAGAAGAATTACTGGGATTGCCTCCTACTCGTGAGGTAAAATTTGGTATTGAATTAGTACCAGGGACCATTCCGATTTCAATAGCTCCGTACAGAATGGCACCGTCTGAATTAAAAGAATTGAAGTCTTAGTTGCAAGAATTGTCGGATAAAGGTTTCGCACGACCCAGTTTTTCTCCCTGGGGTGCGCCCGTTCTATTTCTGAAAAAGAAGGACGGAACTTTGCGAATGTGTATTGACTATCGACAGCTCAATAAAGTTACCGTAAAGAATAAATACCCGTTGCCACGTATCGACGATTTATTTGATCAACTTAAAGGAGCTTTAGTGTTCTCAAAAATTGATTTGAGGTCGGGATAATATCAGTTGCTAGTTCGGGAATCGGATATACCAAAGACTACTTTTTGGACAAGATATGGTCACTATGAATTCTTGTGATGCCGTTTGGGCTCACTAATGCCCCGGTAGTTTTTATGGACTTGATGAATCAGGTATTCAGGCAGTATCTAGATCGATTTGTGGTTGTTTTTATAGATGATATACTGATCTATTCGCGAGATGAAATTGAACATGCTGAGCATTTGAGATTGGTGTTGCAGGTTTTGCGTGATAAGCAATTGTATGCAAAATTTAGCAAGTGTGAGTTTTGGTTGAGTGAAGTCAGTTTTCTCGGACATGTTATTTCAGTGTCAAGTATTCGGGTTGACCCGGGTAAAGTTTCAGCAATACTTGATTGGAAACCTCCGCGAAATGTTTCTGAGGTTCGTAGCTTTTTGGGGCTAGCCAGATATTACAGACGCTTTGTGAAAGGGTTTTCTATGATTGTATCTCCGATGACAAAGCTACTTCAGAAAGATGTAAAATTTGAGTGGTCAGAAAAGCGTCAGAAGAGTTTTGATCAACTGGAGACCCTGTTAACGGAGGCTCCGATACTCGTTCAGCCAGAATCAGGTAAGGAGTTTGTGGTTTTCAGCGATGCATCTTTAAATGGGTTGGGTTGTGTATTGATGCAAGAAGGTAAAGTCGTAGCCTATGCCTCGAGACAATTGAAACCGCACGAGAGAAATTACCTGACTCACGATCTTGAATTGGCCGCTATAGTCTTTGTTTTGAAGATATGGCATCACTATTTATTCGGTGAGAAATGTCACATCTATTCGGATCGCAAGAGTCTAAAGTATTTAATGACTCAGAGGGACTTGAATTTGAGACAGCGACGATGGTTAGAGTTGTTGAAAGATTATGAGCTCGTGATCGATTATCACAGGGGAAAGGCTAACGTTGTTGCAGATGCTTTAAGTCGGAAGTCATTATTTGCTCTTCGTGCGTTGAACGCACATATGGCTATGTCTGGTGATGGTTCAATAGTAGCCGAATTAAAAGCAAGACCGTTGTTTATCCAACAAGTTAGCGATGCCCAGAAAGTTGACAAAGATCTGTTGGTGAATTAGAGTTTTGAATTGATGAGAATGACTGTCTGAAATTCAAAGGCCGATTATGTGTACCGATGAATGTGGATTTAATTCAGATGATATTGAATGAGGCTCATAATAGTCGATTATCTGTACATTCGGGTAGCACGAAAATGTATAATGATTTGAAACAGTTCTATTGGTGGCTTGGAATGAAACGGGACATATCTGAATTTGTCTCGAAGTGCTTAGTTTGTCAGCAAGTGAAAGCCGAGCATCAAGTTCCATCAGGATTACTTTAGCCGATTATGATACCAGAATGGAAGTGGGATCGTGTTACGATGGATTTTGTATCGGGTTTGCCTTTGACATCAAGCAAGAAAGATTCAATATGGGTTATAGTTGATAGACTGACAAAATCGGCCCATTTCATCCCAGTACGTACGGATTTCTCACTCGATAAATTAGCCGAGTTGAACTTTTCGCAGATTGTACGGTTGCACGGAGTACCTGTGTCTATTGTGTCGGATAGGGATCCGAGATTCACATCGCGGTTTTGGAAGAAACTACATGATGCTTTAGGTACTAAGTTACACTTCAGTACGGCTTTTCATCCTCAGTCGGATGGTCAGTCCGAGTGTGTTATCCAAATACTCGAGGATATGTTGAGATGTTACGTTCTTGAGTTTGAGGGTACGTGGGAACGATACTTGCCTTTGATTGAATTTGCGTATAATAATAGCTTTCAATCTAGTATCAAAATGGCCCCCTACGAAGCTTTGTACGGTAGAAAATGTCGTACGCCTTTGTACTGGACCGAACCTAGTGGAAACAAGATACTCGGGGTTGATTTGATTAAAGAAACTGAGCAGAAGGTGGCGGTACTTCGTGATAGTTTGAAAGCGGCATCGGATCGTCAAAAGTCTTACGCGGATTTGAAACATAAGGATATTGAGTTCCAAATTGGAGATCGAGTGTTTTTGAAAGTTTCACCGTGGAAGAAGATGTTTACATTTGGTCGTAAAAGAAAGTTAAGTCCGAGATTTATTGGGCCGTATGAGGTTATTGAACGTATCGGGCCAGTGGCGAACAGATTGAGGTTACCATCTGAGTTAGACAAGATTCATAATGTTTTCCACGTGTCGATGCTTAGAAGTTACATATCCGACCCTTCTCACGTGATTAGTCCTTTAAAAATCAAGATTCAACCCGATTTAACTTATGAAGAAGAACCGATTCGAATATTAGATCATGAAGTGAAAGAGTTGTGAAATAAGAGAATATCGCTAGTTAAAGTTATGTGGCATAAGCACGGGATAGAGGAAGCACTTGGGAGATAGAGGAATCAATGAAAGAACGCTATCCACACCTATTCGTCGGTAAGATTTTTTGGGGACGAAAATTCCTTAAGGGGGGAGTTGTAACAGCCCAATTTTTGACCCTAATCAGAATGGTGGTTTCGGGACCATGAATCCAAGCCGGAAAAAAATCTCATAATATTATTTTGTTTTCATGTGTAGTAATTTTGAGTGAATATGTGTTGAAATGTGTGAATTTTATTGCTTTGGTGTTTGAATTAAGTGAAAGGATCAAATTGATGAAGTAGTAAAAGTAGCATTCATAAATTTGAAGGGTTTAATTGTAGTATTGTTGAAAGGAAGGGCTTGCATGTCAATTTGCCCTAATATAAGTATAGTGGACGGTAAGCATGATAAAAAGCACTAATGTTTGTTTATTATATTATTAAACAAATTTAGTGGGGTAATAAGTTATTCATGGATGTTAGTAAATTAGAAAAGAAAATTTTATTATTAGTATTTTTCTATCCATCTTTTTCTTCATGAAAACACAAAGAAAAAAAAAAAGAGAAGCTTGAGTCTCCATTTTCGGTTCTTGCATGCTACAATAAGGTTAGCATTTGATTTTGATTTTTGAAAGTTTTTGCATTGTTGAGTTCATTTCCATGAGTATTAATGAAACCATGTTAAATTTTTGAGTTTTAAACAAGTCATAGATTCGGTCATGATGAATAAACTTTGAATGGTTATGCTTGATGAGTAAATATTAAATATGTGTTTGAGATCAATATGTTTTGAGTAGGAAGCTTGAATGAGATGGAGAATGATAGCTTAAATTGTGAAAGTAAATAGTTGAGGGATCTAATTGCTAAATAAATGGTTTATATGTACTTATCTATGAATGAAGAAAATTCGGCTCTTAAGGGACTTGTCCGAATTTCATGAAATTCTTGTGTTTTATGCTTGGGGGTCAATTTACAAGAAAGTTAAATTAAAGGGGTAAATTGCAAAATGGTGAATTATATGCCATGAATTATTTTTTTTATCTTATAAGGAGATTTATTTAACTTGAGGAGTATTCGGCTTTAGATTTAGGATGTATAAAATTTTTATATTATTTATGTATGTTCGAATGCATGGAAAGAACTAGTATGAAATTGTAAAAAGTTCAAATTGTGAATGATAGATTGGAAGAATGGTATAATTAAATGTTACAAATGGCGATAAATGAAATTTATTTGAATAGGCTCTTTTAAATTTGGTTTTAGATCAAGGAAGGAAATATTTGGAAACGGAACGAGGGAAAGCTGAACTAAACGAGTAACCGGGAAGCTTATTTGGTCAATTATCGAGGTAAGTTTTAAGCAACTGTATTAAATTGAACTACATTTGATATTATGTCTAAGATTAAGGGTGACTAATATTTCGAACATTAAGTGCCGAATGTGTATTTACATTTGGTATAAGCTAGCTCAATGTGGGGTTGCTTGGAGATTTAAAATTTAAAGTAATAAGTGTATATCTAATTGTTGTGATGCATGTAATTAGGTGGAGTATTAAATTTTGATATGAGTGTACAATTTAAGTGAAGCTAGTTACTCAATATTATGATAACCGAATGTGAAATTTTATTTGAGCATGAGATTGTAATATTATGCTAGTGTGAAAATGCGTACATGTAATGGTATGGATTGGATCATGAATATATAAATAATATATATGTAAAGTATGCATATTGAATGAATATTGAGTTATGAGAAGCATAAGTTGTGCGAAATGGTTTAATGCGCACTATACATGCAAACTTTTATGTAACGGCTCTAAGTGAGCGATACGTTATGGAGACTCTTATGTAACGGTTCTATGTGAGCGATACGTTACTGTAAGCATGAAGTAACAGCTCTATGTGAGCGATACGTTACGATAAGCATGAAGTAACGGCTCTGTGTGAGTGATACGTTACGATAGATATGAAGTAACGGCTCTATGCGAGCGATACGTTACGAGAAATATTAAATAGTAATAATGTGCAGGTGTGAGGTTCGTTTTAAAGACTTCTATTATAAATGCAAATAAGTATACAAAGATGATTGAGTATATTGTTCTATGAATATGCATGAATGACTAAGTTTGGGGTTGGTAAGCAAACTAGAGGTAAGTATCATCTCTATAAATTTCAGAGTGATAGAAGTTGATGTATGAGTTGAATTTTTGTTAAGCATATATTATGTGAATAAATTATTTAGAATGCGATTATGCATTCAACTTTTGAAGGGTTTGGTTATTCGGTCTAATGGTTATACATAGATAGGGTTATTTATTTAATTACTTATTTTGTTTTTATTTGAATAAGTTTATGGAAATGGAAAATAATTGTTTAATTCTTACTAAGCTACTAAAGCTTACTTTGTTTTTGGTTATTTTCTAAACATGTAGGTTACTTTTGGATGCTCAATTTGTGCTCGGGGATCACTTCAGAAGCTCACCACACTATCACTTATTTTTGGTACCCTTTTGAAGTAGTAAATTATGACTATGATGGCATGTATAGGCTATATCACTCTCTTAAGTCTATTACAATCGATATGTTTATAAATGCCATGTGAAAATGGCTATGTTTCTATGTTGATGATGTTTTAAAAATGTGTTTGATATTAGCTCTACTAATCATGTAGGTTCGGCTTTGTCATAAGCTAATTTGAAAGTTGTTCTTTGGCATTATATATATAATGTGCATGAGTGATATTCGAATGCTTGTAGATATATGAAATGAATCATATAGTAAAATTTTAAAGATTGATTGATGTTATACTTATTACCTATAATTATTGGATATGTCAGTTAATGATAAATCATGACATATGAGTGTGAATGAGTGGATAAAAGTTTTCGACCACTAGTATGGTTTTGATCTAGGTGTGAATTTAATTAGTAATGTTTTGGTTATATATACTTCTAAAATGTTTGGTATAATGACGGTGAATTGAATAAGGGAAATGGTATATATATATATATATACTTAGCTATAGTGTGCGAAAATGCTGAATTGAATAGTACTTTAGTTATTTGAATGAAATTCGTACCAAATGTGGTAAATGATATTAGTTATGGTATATTTATTAGCGCATTAAAATTTTTATGTATAAGTGGACTTGTGGTTTGTTGATTCACGCCTCGTAACCCTCATCCGGCGACGGATACGAGTTAGGGGTGTTACAGAAGCAGTACATGGCCGTGTGACCTAACACGCCCAGAGCACACGGGCGTGGACCACTGATTTCTATTTAAACCCCCTTCTTCTCACTTTCTCCCCAAGTTCTTCTTCTCCCAAACCCTAACCACCACACCCTTTTCTTTTTCTATTACCTTTCTCCTTTCATTTTCCTTTCCCCTCTTTCCTTCATTCTTTCTTTGCACCACCATCCTCATGTCGAAGAAGCGAAAGGACCCTAGCACAGTCTCCCCGTGCGAGACCGATCTACATAAGTTTATGCCGGCCGCTTCATTCACTCGACAGGACAAGGACCTTTGAGTCCAATTATTTTTTCTTTTTCTTTTCTCTTCTTCTTTATTTTCCTTCTCTTTATCTTTCTTGTGCTTAATTTATATTATTATATTTTGATTTCTTTAATTTAGGTTCAAAAGGCTGTTAGGGAATCACCATACCACGACCCCAGTATCCACCTCCACCTTTATCTACGCCCAACTTACCGTTTCTTTTCCTTGAGTTCATCTGAAATTCAGGAAGTTTCACTTCTCTCCCTATCTTATGCTTGTTTATATTGTATATATCTATCTTTGTACATTGAGGACAATGTACGTCTTAAGTGTGAGGAGGTGTCAACAATACTAAATTATGCTTTGTCCTAAGTAGTTTTCTCATATTACTATTAGAATGAAACTTCTACTAATTTATGATTTTCATTGATATGTTTCGGATTAAGTCATAGGTAATTGTGCATTGATGATTTAAACTTTAAGATATTAGAGAATCAAGCATGATAAGTCTATTTTCAGAATTAAAAATTTTTAGGTTGTTTCCCTAATATTAAATATTACTTTGAAATTTGGAATTCACAAGGTTGACATCAAAAACCATAATTTTTGTGAGATTTTGAGCCTTTTAGAGCACATATTTTTCTTGCTCACTTTATTGATTATGAGTGTTTCAATATTGATTTGTTATTCTAGAACTTGCTTCGATTGTACATGTCGAGACCACACTATTTGATTTGATATACTGAGATGATAAAGGCACCTAGGTTTTAACCCACTTAATCCACCAAAAAGCCTACCTCCATAATTAACCCCTAGTGAACCCCTTTGATCCTAATAAACCATTTTTCTTGACTCACCCATTAATATTAACTCAAAACCAAATTTTTACTTCCCCTAATCTTTTAACGTCCCTTTTTGTCGAGATTTGATTTGAGCAGTTGCCTAACTATTTTTTCTCTATTTCCGTTGTTAAGTTCTTACTTGTGCTTAAAAAAAATTTGAAAGTATATTCATCATTAGTTCTAAGTTTTATGAGCTTAAACAGTTAAATTCACTTCTTGAGAAGAAGCTCGTGTTATTAATGTAATTATTCATTATCAGTTCATTTCTTCTAGTTAGGTAATCTGTCAATTCAATCTCGATTCTAAGCTTCTAATTCAGCCTATATCCACACATTTAACCCAAACCCCATTACAACCCTTTAAAGACCTTTTAATTTGTGTATCATCTCATTTTCTAGTGGTGGAGATTTTATTTTCATGCAAGCTTATAGGATTAACTTTTCATGTTTGACTTTTGAGTGCTTAATTTGAACCTTAAACACCTTAAATGGTTTGAGAGAATCTTTAGTGAGGATGTCAATTCTTGTCGGTCTTGAATTAGAAGTAATTATTTAGGTAAGGGGAAACACTTATATTTTCGTGCTATAAAAGATTATGACTTAGATTGTTTGAATCTTTAGGACTCTTTTAGTTAAATTATCAATGTATGAATTATCTATGGATTATGATGAAGCATTATTGATAAGAATTATGAATTAAGGAAGTTAATTTTAATTGTGAGTTAAGGATTTTGCTTGAGGACAGGCAAAGGCTTAAGTGTGGGGATATTTGATAAACCATAATTTACACATATTTTAACCCCATGCTTGGCTTAATTTTTGGATGATTTTCCATTGGATTTGATGAATTTGATACTCCTAATCTCTTAATTTCATGTTTTATACTCAGGAGGGAGTCGAAAAGAACGAGAAACGGGCCAAAAAGGGACAAAATTGGGCCTACACGTCCTGGACCACTGCACACGGGCAGATCACACAGCCGTGTGTGGCAAGCAAGATCGAACACGGGCATGTCACATGGGCATGTTCCTGCAGAAACTAGGATGAATTCTATTCAGAATAGGATACTTGTGGGCCAAGAAAGGCATCTCAAAGACTATATAAACACCCTAGGAGGCAACCTAAAAGGGGAGTTCGACAGGACGTCGAACAAACACCGAGTAGAAGGAGAAAATACTCCAAGATAGCCGTCAGGAACAGCTTAGGAGAAGGATCTCCCATCAAGTTCTTTAGAATTTTTTGGGTTTTCTTATGTTTTGTTGTTTTTCCTCTTTTATGATGTTTCCCTCTTTTAGTATGAACTAAATCCCTCAAATACCTGAGGAGATGAAACCTAAGACAGATCTTATTATTATTTGATTTATGAGATAAATACTTGTGCTTATTCTTAATTGTGAGTTCTTATTCTTGTTTTGATAATTCAGGTAATTGATTCAAGTCGAATGTGCTTATTCAGTGGAGAAAAAGTCCTTGTTTAAGAGGAGATCAACACGATTAAGCGGAGTTGATTGCAACCCTAGAAATAGGGCGACGAAAATCTACCAGATTAGGGTCAAACCTAATAAGGGAATCCATAGATCAAGTTAATGCGACAATAGGGGTTTTAATTAGAAAGAGATTTCAATTAATCAACCAAGAGTCAGTTGTTAGTAGCCTCGAAAGAGGTATTAATATAATTCAGGGATTTCTACGGATTAAGCCAAGTGAATAATTCGCATGAATCAAAAGTAATAAATGAAGTCTAGGTGGATTCTTCCTTAGGTATTGCCTATCTCATATAAGTTGTCCAAAAGTATTTTCCCCAATTCGCTCTCTTTCGCTTTCATAGTTAGTTAAATTAGTTAGTTAATTTTAGATTAAAAACCAAATTCCCTTAATTATTAGGCTAGATAATAAAAAGATAGTTAATACTAGTACTCTTGGTCCTTGAGGATACGATATTCCGGACTCACCACAGCTATACTACTATTCGATAGGTGCGCTTGCCTTTGTCGAAATAATAGTTAGTTTCGAGGTCCATCAGGATGCAAGAAGCCAAATCAATATTTGAAGACTATGCAAGGAAAAACGGGTTACAGTTGCCACAATTCCCAATAGCTAAGTATGAGGTAATGATCGAATCGAGCAAAGTGAAGAAAGAGAGAGAATTAGAGGAAGAAGAAGACCCCGAAAAAGATCCAGAAGTCAAACCAAGTAAAACGGACAAGGTGTTGGGTCTTGATTCCAACTAATTTTAGACAATTCTAATTAAATTTCATTTTTATAGACCTAATATTTTTATTTTACTCGGAATGTTTTAGTTTTAGTTTTTAAGTATTTAAGTATTTAAGACTTTAATATTATATATAGTGTGTTTAGTTTTTCTTAGCAGGAACCCCAATTTTTTTACAGCACAACAATATAGAGTCAAAATCGAGAAGGGGGAGTAGTCCCACCAATTGTATTGCACGAATCAAGAAAATCGAGTAATCTCTCTCATTTACATATTTTATCGCACATTAGGGACAATGTGCCGAATAAAGTGAGGGGGTGACTTAGGAAAAATTTAAAAATTTTCTTTTCAATTATTTTCATTTCTTTTTTTTAATAGTTTTAAATTCTTAATTTTTCTTTGCATGTTTTCTATGTGCTTGAGCTTATAGAAATACAAGTGATTGATCAGGAGTATATATTTGGGTTGTTTGTTTAAATTGTAAATCTAGCTTGAAATTAAATAATTTAGGTTGTTTATATTTAGACTAATTATTTTAGTTTATTAGACTGTAAATAGGAAAATATATTAAATATACCAAATGATAAAGGTAGATACAAATAGGTAATTATATTTGTAGAAGTATTGGATGTTCGAAATAAAAAGAAAATACTCGGTAAAATCCATGGTTATTGAAACAATGTAATATGACTAGTATAACCCTTATAAAAAGTGGCCGAGAAAAATCTCGATTGTGCTGGCACAAATAAATAAATAAAATCATAAGGGACTGTACAACGAAATATTAGTGCATTAGAGTTCAAAGCATGGAAAAAAACCGAGTAGGAAAAAAATATTCGAACCAACTATACCTTGAAAAAATAAATACTATATTCGTATATACACTTTAATAGAGCTATATATTTAATTTTCTTGTTTACTTTGTAATTTATTGAACTAATTTGTTTATGTGTAAATAACTTTGAATTCTTTAAATTTCTAGTTAGGGTTATATAGTTAGGAAAGTCTTCCTAATGTCGGTGCTCTGATCCAATCTTGTGTATCAAGCCGGCTCATGTACATTTTATTTTCTTTGCATGTTTATTTCCTATATTCAGTTTCAGTTATTTTAGGGTTTTGTTTTGTTTTGTTTTGTTTGCTTGAGGACAAGCAAAGACTTAAACGTGGGGGTATTTGACCTGCCATTAAAGGTAGTAGTCAATTCGGGTCAATTCCACACTTAAGGAGTTTCTTTTATAAGCAATTTAGTATTTTAATTTATGTTTTCGATATTTAGCTATTAATAAAATAAGTGTTTTTTAACACATTTTATAAGTGTTGTGACCCAATAGGCCGACATGGGCCTCAGGTAGTACTAATATGCTTAATTGAGTGTATAGAATGAAGATATAAGGACCTAATTGACCTAGAAGAAATGGACGAGTGATGCACAAGCTTCCCTCGACGTCAAGGCAGTAGAAAATGTGTGTCGTGTTGCGCCATAAACTTGGTGTGGTGCGGCATAGGTCGACGTGCTACCCAAGTTTATCAAGGTTATTTTCATTCGCACAATCAAACTTATATAAAGACTTAGGACGTGCTGAAGACTTAATATGGGCTCCCAACACTTCTATAAATAATACAAATTGTTTAGTGCAACCATAAGAGACTTTAACAATCTTGAAGGGACTCAAAGTTACACCTTGGAAAGTGAAAAGATTTATATTCTTCCATATATGCCAGGCAAGCAAACCAAAGAGGCAAGACCAATTTACCTCTCCCACGGTCTGCCTCGAAGGATTCTGAATATTTGAAGCTAACCACTTATGGAGATCATTCGAGAAGAAATTACTACTCTGACATACCAAAATAACATGTAACCATACTTCTCTCGCTGTGGGACAATTTGTAATCATTTGCAAAATATCCTCCGACTAACGTCTGCAAAACAAACAAGAGCTATAATGTCCAATCCTTCGCCTCACTTGGTCCACATTAGTGAGTAATCATTTTTTTAAGGAGAAGCCATATAAAGATGCGAACTTTTTAAGAGCCTTGAAACTTCCAAGAGATTTTCCAAGTCGCATCTCTTGGATTCCAAGATCTATCTCGAAACATTCAATACGCACTTTTAATGGAAAAGGAACTCGTTGAGGTATGAAGCCAGGCAATCCTATTAGGTCCAGCTGAAGGATGAGGAGGGGGAATGCCAACAATTGCCTTACAAAAACACGAAATAAATCGAGATTCCAAGAGCCATCTTCTGTCACCATTTCATTAAGTAAACAATCCGAGACAAGATTAGCATGAGGGGGAATTCATTGGATCAATAACCCTACATTTGGAACCTAAGGGTCCTTCCAACACCGAATATTATTTCCATTTACCACTGACCAGACTAAATTATCCCGGAGTATGGGCTAGACCTTAGAAAGAGCACTTCAAAGAAACGAACATCGAGTTCGTGAAATATTTTCATCTATATCTTCTTTCATACCATACTTCGAGCGTAAGACACGAACCCATAAGGCGTTGGACTTTGAGGCTATATTATAGCCAAGTTTTAACAGAATAGAGGTGTTTTGATCCCTCAACTGCCTAACACGAAGACCACCACAAGAGCGGGGTTGACAAACAGATTCCCAACTGACTAAAGATATCTTCCTTCTACCATTCGAGGAATCCAAAATAAGCTTTCAAACATATACTCTATCTCATCATAGAATCCCTTAGGGATCATCATGGACTACATGCACTATAGTAGCTCTATCAACTAGAGATAATTGCATGGCATCCCAACTTTGTAGCTTGCTGCAGACCTTTTCCCCCCACAAATCGCAAGGTGTTGTTAGTGACCTTTTCACGAAAAAGAGGCACTCCCAGATAAGTCCTAAAATTCTGCACTCTTTGAAATCCAAAAAGACCATTGATCAAATCTCCTACAGCATCATCAACACTACTGGAGAAGAAAATATCAGTCTTCAAAGTATTTACTTGATGGCTATAAAAAGCATAGAAATGCTTTAATATTTCTTTAAGTAAACGAGCATACTGCATGTTTACTTTACAGAAAATGACCAAATCATCTGTGAACAAGAGGTGTGATAGAGTCGGACCCAATCGAAAGTGCTAAATAGGGTACCAGTTACCATTATTAACCACAACATGAATACTATGTCCAAGTCATTCCATGCATAAGAAAAAAAGATACGGTGACAACGTACATCTATGATGGATCTCTCTGGCTGGCCTAAATTTATATGTTGGAACACCATTCCCCAAAACCTACATTGTGGAATTCGAGATGGCAGCCTGGAGAGAGGCATCAGTGAACTCCCAATGCACCCTATCGTAGGCTCTCTCCAACTCAAGTTTAACGGCCATCCATTGCTTATTAGTAAGTTTTTTTTTCATTGAATGAATACTCTATAAGGATATTGTCAGTAATATTCCTTCCAGTAATAAACCCAACCTACTCCTACACAATAATCTTAGGAAAGATATTTTAATAATGGTTAGCAATAATTTTCATAATTAAATTGTATGGAACAAAGCATAGGTTGATAGGGCCAAATCAAGAAAAACTTTCAGGACTCGAGACCTTTAAAATAAGTACTAGCAACATATTATTCAATTCCGGATCAATATTTCCTCCAACAAATATATTTTTAACCCATTAACAAATTGCGCCTCCAACTATTCCCCATTGTTTCTAAAACAAGAAGGCATGAAAACCATCACTACCAAGGGCCTTCAATGGAGCCATGTCAAATAGTGCATTCTTAATTTCCTCATCAGTAACCGCCTTGCTCAGAAACTCAACATGGAAAGAAGCTAAAAGGTAGTCCCCACATAGGTTTTGGGGTATCACCATGCAACTTTTAGAATAAACTAACCGCCTCATATTGAAGGATATCCGTATCACAGATCCAAACACTTTTGTTATTTCGTAGAGCAGTGATTCGGTTAAATTTCCTCTTTTGTAAAGTATGATTGTGAAAATCTTAGTGTTCTTGTCCCCCAAACCAAGCCAGTCACATCTAGCTTTTTGTTTCCATAAAACTTCTTCATGATATAAAACACTTTCCAACTCCCTCCTCATATTCATTTTTGACTGAAACAAGTGATTAGAATAAAAACGTTCCATCGCCCTTTGAATGCCAAAAAGATGATTTAGCAACTGTTAAATCAAATAGTGAATTTGTTAGAGGTAAATTCAAATAGTGAATTTGTTATACATCCAATAAACTACCACTTTTATTTGACAAAATCAAAGAAATGCAAATGTTCAGTCTACCCAGCCAAAAAATGAACTAATCGACCTTGAACAAAGGAAAAAAGGTTTATGATCAAACTTAATCCTCGAAACGTGAGTAACCGTGTTGTTGGGAAAGGCTTTCACCCAAGTATCATTATCGTGAGCTCGATCAAGCTGTTCAAATATCCCACCTCTATGCTGAGTAAAGTAGGGGCCTCTTAAACCCAAATCTTGCAGTTCAATCGAATCAACAAAATCCCTAAATAGAGGACATGTCTTCCCACGACATTGTCTAACTTTATTTTGACTTGGGGAAAAGATAACATTAAAATCACCAATAGAAAGCCAATGGACCACCTCCGAAGAAATAGAGAATTTCAAATTCTCCCATTGAACCTTCTGATTTTGCCTATTCGGACTTCCATAAACAAACGAGACAAAAACAGATTGAAAAGGTATGCTATTGAAAACCTGAATCAAAATAAATTAAAGGTGATTTTAGGTTACCTCAAACTGAACCGAGCCCTTCCAACCAACACAAATGCCTCCAGAAAAAAACCAATAGCTTTTACACGATGAGAATACTGGAACCCCAACTTAGCAATAATTTTATCTACTTTAGAACCACTAACCTTCATCCCTAGTAAGCTAACTATATTTGGCTTGTACTCCATAGTATAATCTTAGAGAATACGAGGAAACTTGGCATTAGCACGACCCTGTCAATTCCAAGAAAAATGGAAAAATTTGTATATATAATTAAATAAAAAAGATTCAACCTTACTGGTTGGATACCACCATATGTTCCAACCGATTCTTAGCAACATTATTCGGATCATCTTTTCCAATTTTTAATTCCAATTAGGAATTTATGAGCTCTACCATAGAGTTCATCGTTAATGTGGTCTAAAACTAACTATGATCACAATAAAGGCAAGCGCACCTATCGTTCAATAGTATAGTTATGGTAAGACTGGTAATATTGTATCCACAAAGACCAAGAGTACTAGTAATTACTATCTTTTTATTATCTAGCCTAAGAATTGGAGTGATTTTGTTTAAACTAAAACTAATTAAAACACGACAAAGAAAGAATTAGGAAAATACTTTTAGACAACTTATATGAGATTGGCAATACTTAAGGAATCACCTAGACTTCACTTATTACTTTTGATTCATACTATTTACTCACTTGACTTAATCCGTAGAAATCCCTAATTTATGTTAATATCTCTTTCAAGACTAAAAACAACTGACTCTAGGTTGATTAATTAAAATCTCTTTCTAATGAAAGCTCCTATTGTCGCATTAACTCGATCTATGGATTCCCTTATTAGATTTGACTCTAATCTGACAGATTTTTGTCGCCCTATTTCTAGGGTTGCAATCAACTTCGTTTAATTGTGTTGATCTTCTCTTAAACAGGGACTTTTGCTCCTCTGAATAAGCACATTCGACTTTGAATTAATAACATGAATTATCAAAAAAAGAATAAGAACTCACAATTAAGAATAAGAACAAGTATTTATCTTGTAAATCAAATAATAATAAGATTCATCTTAGGTTTCATCCCCTTAGGTATTTAAGGGATTTAGTTCATACTAATAGAGGGGAACATCTTAAAATAGGGAAAACAACAAAACATAAGAAAACCCAAAAACTTCTAAAGAACTTGATGGGAGATCTTCAGTCTTGATAGAGATCCTTCTCCTAAGCTGTTCCTGACGGCTGTCTTGGAGTATTTTCTACCTTCTACTCGGCATCTACTCGACGTCCCCTTTTAGGTTGCCCCCTAGGGTGTTTATATAGGCTTTGGGATGCCTTGGCCCACAAGTAACCTATTCCGAATAGAATACGGCAAGGACACACCCGTGTTTGATTCCTTAACCCGTACTTGCTTCTGATCGCCATACACGGCCGTGTGGTCTGCCCGTGTGTGACAGTCCAGGCCGTGTAGGCCCATTTAGTCCCTTTTTGGCCCGTTTCTCAATCTTTTCGACTCTTAAGCTCTCTTGAGTGTAAAACATGAAATTAAAGGATTAGGAGCATTGAATTCATTAAATCTAATGAAAATCCATCCAAAAATAAGCCAAGCATGGGGTAAAAATATGTATAAATTATGGTTTATCAATCGTGTTAGATAATGGCACCAGATTACCCTCAGTTGCCTTGAAACTACTACCACAGCCTCGCAATGGCTTGTTTAACTTCCTTCCTTTTCTGAAATAAGCTAATTCACACCAGAATCTCGCCTTTGAGAGCCAGAGTTGCCACTTTTCAAAACTAATGAGGGGTCATCATCAGCGGAGCACAAGTTATGTGATAATGGATCCAATTTGGAAAGCTTCCAATGTCACACTATTCCTTTGGTTCAGGCCACCCTCCTGCATTGATTGCTTACCTAGGGCCTTCAAGGATCTTCCCGCATCCCTCAAGCCCATACAGTTTTTATTGGTAGGTAAGCAAATTCTAATACTAGTTGAGTCGACCCGTCTCCTTTGATCCATGTTTTTGCCTTGATCAGCTTCCTTCCTTAGTAGTCTAGGGTCCTGACGTTCGATAAGTGCGCTTGCTTTTGTCGTATTTATAGTTAGTTTAGTGACCATCAAGTTTTTAGCACCGTTGTCGGGAACTAAGATATTAGGAACACTCGATTTTTATTAATTTAGCCATTTTTTATTTTATTTTTTTAATTTTGATTTTTACATTCTAATTTTTCTTTTATTTATTCTTTGCAGGATCCTTTAGTTTATGACTAAAAGAAACCTGTCGAGACCATTACTGTTTGACAGTGAAATTGAAAGTATGGCTCGAAGAAACCGTAGAGAAGTAAGGCAAAGTCGAGAGAATATAGTAGACGAACAAGAGGAAATTATTATTACTAAAGAGATGGGTGATAACCAGAATAATCAACTACCTCCTACAATTGTTGTAGATCATGCTCTTGTTCCTCGTATTATGTACGATTATGCCAAGCCCACTCTGACTAGGGCTGAATCGATTATTATGCGAACCACTATTGCTGCAAATAATTTTGAACTAAACCCGAACACTATTCAGATGATTCAACAGTTTGTTCAGTTTGATGGTTTACAAGACGAATATCCAAATACTCATTTGGCTAATCGATCCATGATGACCCAAACAGAATCCTTCTTAGTGAGTGTCAAGGGTAACCCACTAACGAAGTGTATCGTTACACGTTCCCACTTCCAAAGGGGAATCTTAATCTAGCAAACCCGAAGGCAACTGATGCTCAACCTTAACCTGCTGGCATGTCAGACATCTAGCCACAAAATCAGTAACCTCTCGCTTCAATCTTGGTCACCAATATAATTCTCGAAGATCTCGATACATCTTATTTCCTTCAGGATGCATAGTATAAGGGCTACTATGCACATCTCTCAGTATAGACTATCTCAAATCAGTATTATTTGGAACAATGATTCGTCCCCAGAAACAGAGTACCCAATCAATATTCAATCCAAAATCCGTAGTGCTACCACTCTCAATCTCCCGGAACCGAAGACTTAAAAACTCGTCCTCTAACTGCTTACCTTTAATCTGCTCAATCCATGTCGACTTAACCTGAAGCTCGGCTAATAAGCTACCATCATCAAATAAGCTTAGGAGAGCAAACATCGGCCTCAAATCATTCATAGCTCTACGACTCAATGCATCGGCCACTAAATTAGCCTTGCCAGGATGGTACTCAATGGTGCAGTCGTAGTCCTTAAGCAACTCAATCCATCTACGCTGCCTAAGATTCAACCCCTTCTGAGTAAGGAGATACTTGAGGCTTTTGTGACCAGTGTAGATGATACAATTCTCACCGTACAGATAATGCCTCCAGATTTTCTGTGCAAATACTACAGCGACCAACTCCAAATCATGCGTAGGATAGTTCGCCTCATGTGTCTTAAGCTAACGAGACGCATATGCTACCACCTTACCATCCTGCATCAATACACATCCCAAATCGACATGTGATGTATCACTATAAATTGTAAACTCCTTTCTAGATTCAGGTTGTATTAGAATAGGAGCCTTAGTCAGTACAATTTTGAGCTTCTCGAAACTCTCTTGCTGCGCATCAGTCTAGTTAAACAGTACACCCTTACGTAGCAGTTTAGTTAAAGGTGCTGCAATCAACGAGAAACCTTCCACAAACCGCCGATAATAACCCACCAGCCCTAGAAAACTATAGATCTCTGATAAACCTAAAAATAACATATTTTAATCCCATATTTAGTATGCTTTTGGATGATTTAAGCCTCGATTGATATAAAAAGGTGCTCTTAATCCTTTCTTTTCATGTCTTATACCCAGGAAAGCACCCGAGGATGAAAAGAACATAAAACAGGCACAAAACGGAGTAAATGGGCCATACCACGAAATCGACACGGCCTGGACTTAAGCTCACACGGTCATGCCATATTGATCATCTAGAACACGGCCTTACCCCCGAGTCACACGGTCGTGCCTCATTAAAGAAGCTCGAACACGGCTTGAAGACTAGTCACACGGGCATGTGACATGGCCGTGTCCCTGTCGTGGCAAAGAGCAATTTCATTCGGATTTGGATACTTTAGGGCGAAGAAACACATTCCAAGAGCCTATATAAACCCCCTAAGTGTTACCTGAAAGGAGGGCGGTTAGCTAGGCCAAGGAGCCAAGTCAAAAATGTCAGAGTTATGGGAATCACTCGAAGATAGCCAGTTGATCCATCTCTAGATACCGGAATTCTACTCAAGACGACGGATCTCTCCTTCAATTCCTTCAGGGAGTTTCAGGGATTTCTTATGTTTTGTTTTCTCTTTTCTTCTGAGATGTCTTCTTTATTTTTTATGAACTAAATCCTTCAAATACCTGAACGGGATGAAACTTAGATGAATATTGTTATTGTTTTCTGAACTATAAGATAAATACTTGATTTGTTCTTAATTATGTGCACTTAATTCTTGTGTTAATGTTTCCGGGATATTGATTCAAGTCAGATGTTCTTAGGTGGAGGAGCAAAAGTCCCTGCTTAGGAATAGATCTAGCATAATTAAAGCGGAGTCGTTCGCGCGCCTAGAGATAGGGTGACGAGATTTTGCCAGATTAAGGTGAAACCTAATATGGGAATCCATAGATCGATTTACTGCTATTCTAGGGGGTTATTAATGAGAAAGAGATTTCAATTAATTAACCTAGGGTTAGTTATTATTCGCTTCGAGAGAGGGTTTAATATAAATCAGGGAATCCTACGAATCAAGTCAAGTGAATAAATCGTATGGTTCAGGGTTAGATAACAAGTGAAGTCTAGGTGGATTCTTCCTGAGGGTATCGTCTTAAATCAACTGAGTTTTTCCTCAAGTTATTTCCCAATTTATTCTTTTTGTCTTTACGTCTTTAGCTTAGTAGTAGTTAGATTAGACTTAAACAACTTCACTTATTTTAGGCTAGATAATAAAAAGAATGTTAGTATTAGTACTTTTAGTTCCTTTGGGTTCGATAATCCGGTCTTGCCTAAGCTATACTACTGTTCGATAGGTACACTTGTCTTTAATCATTTTCAAAGTTAGTTTGCAGTTTCGATCATTCTCTTTATAAATTTTAAGACTCTGATCACAGCGATCAAGTTTTTGGCGCCATTGCCGGGGAACTAAAATATTAAGAAAGCTCTATTTTATTACTTTAGCCATTATTTTTATTTTTTGCAATTTACTTTTATTTTAGGTTAAAATTTGATTTTGCAAAATTCTCTTTCTTTCTATTCCAGCAGGTACCTTTAGTTTATGACTAGAAGGAACCCGAGAGGACTTTTAGTATCAGACAGTGATATTGAAGCTACCGCTCGAAGAAATCGCAAAGAAATTAGGCGAGCCCTAAATTACACAGAGGAAATCAAGAAGGCAGATCCAATCCTACTGAAGGGATGGACGAGAATAATCCACAACCACATGACGTGGGAGAAAACAGTGCTCCACGTACTATGTTTGATTATGATAAACCGCATTTAACAAGAGCAGAATCGAGTATTGTTAGGCCTGCTATAGCTGCTAATAATTTTGAATTAAAGCCTAACACAATACAAATGATTCAACAATTTGTTCAATTTGATGGTTTACAAGACGAAGACCCAAACACTCATATAGCTAATTTTTTAGAGTTCTGTGATACCTTCAAAATAAATGGCGTTTCTGATGATGCCATACGTCTTCGGTTATTTCCCTTTTCATTAAGAAATAAAGAAAACAGTGGTTAAACTCGTTACCACGAGGGTCAATCACTACATGGGAACAAATGACCGAAAAATTTATATGAAAATATTTCTCACCGGCCAAAATGGCCAAATTACAGAATGATATCTCTTCTTTTGTGCAGATGGATTTAGAGACATTACATGACGCATGGGAGAGATACAAGGATCTCTTGAGAAGGTTTCCGCACCATGGTTTACCCTTATGGTTACAAGTCCAAACCTTCTATAACGGTGTAAACCCCTCAACGAGGCAATTAATCGATTCAACCGTCGGTGGAACCCTGAATAACAGAACTCCTAAAGCAGCCTACGAGTTCATTGAAGAGATGTCAGTAAATAACTATCAGTGGCAAGTTACAAGGACTAAATCGACAAAATCAGCCGGAGTTTACAACCTCGATACAGTGACCATACTATAACACAGTTAGAGATGATGAATAAAAAGCTTGATAATTTGTGTTCTTCGCAGGCACACCCAATCATGCAATGCGACGTAAGTGGAACTGTGGCGAATCCTGAGTACCCACCCTACCAACCAGGCACAGAAAGTGAATAGTAGGTAATAATTTCAGATCCAATAATAATCCTTATAGTAATACTTACAATCCAGGCTGGAGGAACCACCAAAATTTTTCATGGGGAGGTCAAGGAAATTGATCGATGTGTCGAGTTTTAAAATTTATAATGAATGAGATCGAACCTGGAAACTAACTCTGACAACGATTAAAGGCAAGTATACCTATCGAACAGTAGTATAGCTTAGGCAAGACCGAATTGTCGAACCCAAAGGAACTAAAAGTACTAATACTAACTTTCTTTTTATTATTTAGCCTAAAATAAAGTGAAGTTTCTTTAATCTAAATTAAAGACTACTAAGCTAAAGACGCGAAGACAAAAAGAACGAATTGAGAAATAACTTGAAGAAAAACTCAGTTGATCACGACGATATCCTCAGGAAGAATCCACCTAGACTTCACTTGTTATCTAACACTGAACCATACGATTTATTCACTTAATTTGATCCGTAGGACTCCCTAACGTATATTAAACCCTCTCTTGAGGAGAATAACGTCTAACCCTAGGTAAATTAACGAAAATCTCTTTCTCGAATAATAACCCCCTAGAATAGCAGTAAATTGATCTGTGGACTCCCATATTAGGTTTCACCCTAATCCGGTAAAATCTCGTCACCCTATCTCTAGGCGTGCGACCAACTTTGCTTAATTATGTTAGATCTACTCTTAAGTAGGGTCTATTCATCCTCCACCTCAGCACATCAAATTTGGATTAAGCTCACATAATTAAGAACAAACTAAGTATTTATCATATAATTCAGAAATCAATAACAAGATTCATCTAGGTTTCATCCCCTTCAGGTATCTGAAGGGTTTAATTCATAACAAATAAAGAAAACATCTCAAGAGAAAAGATAAAACAAAACATAAGAAATCCCTAAAACTCCCTGAAGGAATTGAAGGAGAAATCCGCCGTTTTGAGTAGAATTCTTGCTTCTTGGGATGGATCAACTGGCTAACTTCGAGTGATTCCCACAACTCTGACCTTTTTGGCTTGGCTCCTTGGCCTAGCTTGACGCCCTCTCAAAGGTGGTATCTAGGGGGTACATATAGGCTCTTGGAATGCGATTCTTTCTCCCTAAGTATCCTTTTCCGACTAAAATTATTCATTGCCACAACAAGGACACGGCCATGTTACACGCCCGTGTGATGAATCTTTGAGCCGTGTTCAGATTTCTTAATTGAGGCACGGCCGTGTAAATCAGGGGTGAGGCCGTGTTCTAGATGCTTGACAAGGCATGGCCGTGTGATCTTTGGGTCAGGCCATGTGGATTTCGTGATATGGCCCATTTACTCCGTTTTGGGCCCGTTTTATGTTCTTTTCATCCTCGGGTGCTTTCCTTGGTATAAGACATGAAAAGAGAGGATTAAGAGCACCTTTTTACATGAATCAAGGGATAAATCATTCGAAAACATGCTAGATGTAGGACTAAAATACGTTACTATTACGGTTTATCAGAAATCAAGGAAATCAAAGACAACAACCTCCTCAAAATTTCCAAAATCAGCCATATCCGCAAGAGAAGAAGCCAAACCTTGAAGAGATGCTGGCAAAATTCATGGCAGCCACAGAAAATCGTCTCCAAGATACTAAGAAACACTTAAAAGTCAACAAACATCGGTTGAAAAGACCAAGAACCGAGTCGAGGAACTTACTAAGTCAGTAGGGAAGTCACTAAAGCAGTCAAACAACTTGTAAAGTTAATGTCCGAACGACAGCAAAGACGTCTACCAAGTAACACGGAGATCAACCCAAAGGAGCAAATTCAAGCCAACACAGCTTATGATAGTAATGGGTTAGATGAACCCAAATCAATACAAGAAAATGAGGTAGAAAAAGGTAAAATTGAGGTAACATGGGAAAAGCCAAAACCGGTAATCAATGAGTACCAACCTCGCATACCTTATCTCGAAGCAATGAAAAGAGATGATACAGAAGAACAGTTCGGTAAGTTTCTTAAACTTTTAAAGAAATTACATATCAACTTACCTCTTCTTGAAGCTCTTTTTTAGATGCCAGACTCGAGAAAATTTTTAAAACAGCTCTTAATGAACAAACGCAAATTAGACAAGGAACCACATGTGGAATTAAATGCAGTATGCTCAGTGATGTTTCAGAATAGACTACCGCGAAAGCAAAAAGATCCAGGGAGTTTTACAATTCCATGTTTAATTGGTAGTTTAACTGTTGATAATGCGTTAGCTGATTTAGGGGCAAGCATAAATGTCATGCCTTACAAAATGTTTAAACAACTAGGTCTAGGGAAACCCAAACAGACTAGGATGAGCATTCAATTAGCTGATAAAACTATTAGAATTCCTAGGGTTATTATCAAAGATGTTCTTGTAAAAATTGATAAATTCGTTTTCCTAATAGATTTTGTTGTTTTAGACATGGATGAGGATAATTCAATCCCCTTAATTTTAGGAAGACCCTTCCTAGCAACTGCCAAGACTAAAATTGATGTTGCCACAGGAGAACTCATACTTTGTGTAGGCGACGAATCAATCAGTCTTCAAGCTCTTGACTCAGCCAGGACAACAATCGATGAAGGTAATAAAGTCAAAACAGTTGATAATCAATTTGTGCAACCTTCATCATAGGAAACACCACAAGAATACAATCCGGAGCCAAGTCATAGACCCCAAGCCAACAAAGAAGAACTACATAAGGGACAAAGTTTGAGGGTCGACAAACTAAAAGAGCAGAAAACACAAATCAAAGAGGAACAGGAACCGCACAAAGTAAAATCTCAGGAGCCCCCAGAAGAGCTCATAGGAACATCAAACCACTTCAAAATAGGAGACCAGGTATTGTTAGACAAAGCAGATCCTCGCATCACCACATCAGACCTGAAAGAAAACGAAGAAATTCCTTTAAAGATCCAAAATATCCTCCCACACGGAACTGTCGAGGTAAGCAATCCAACATTCGACACTTTTAAGGTAAACGCTTCTCGACTTAAACTTTATCAAGAAAATAGAACTGTAAGCATGAGGGAAGCTATTCAAACCTTTAAACCTCCCTGATTTTTTTTCAAATACAAGGAAAGTCTAGCTTAAGACTATAAACGAACGCTTCTCGAGAGGCAACCTGAACACTAACCCAATTTACTTTCGCATTTATTTTCAGTTTCTTTTCTTTTATTCTCTTTAGTTTTAAACTAACTAAAAGTGTAGATTTAAAGACCACACGGCCTTACACACGGCCGTGGCCATGGCCGTTTTGAAGTACAAGATCCCCATACTGACATAGCAGAGGTCGTACGAATCAAATCCCAACTAATTTTCGACGTCACAAACCCAACCACTACCCCACGGGCAACGACAAAATGGCACGACCGTGCCCTATGACCGTGTGAAGCTACTGACTTGCAAACCACGGGCAGAACACGCCCGTGCCTCTCAACCGTGCCAACATACTGACTTATCACCAACGGGCGTGGCTGGCTGAAAAACGGGCATGGAGAAACAACACACCTAGACATACAGCCGTGCAAAGTGGCCTTATGCATCGACACGCCTTCGGTCCACGGGCATGGGAGAATGTCAGAATTGAGCCTCTATTTAAACCTCCCTTCCCCATTCTTTCCACCACTATCTACTTCTTTTCTTCCTCCCCCTCCCTCTTCTCAGATTTCCCCTCCATAACAGGTCTTCATAACTCTTGAGCTACACCAAAACCATGCCGAAGAAGCGGAAGAAGCCAAGCATAATCGCACCAAGGGCGACCCCTATACATAAACTCATGTCGGCCGCTTTATCCAAACAACAAGCCAAGGGTCTTTGAGACCATTTAGTTTTTATTTTTCTTTTCTCTTTTGCTTCAATTTCCTTCTCTTTGACAATCTTATGCTTAATTTAGTTTAACATATTTTAGTTTCTTAGTGTCAGGTTCGTCAGGCTACTTGGGAATCACACTGACCACAACCATAGCGACGCCACTTCCACCACCGCTAGCACCTCCGCAGCCTTAGAGGTCACACCCGCCTCGCGAACCATCCAACAATAAGGACCCTTCGGTCCATCCACCTTTTCTTTTACTTTTATTTTCTTTTTTATTCTCCTTCTATTTATTTTTCTTATTTTTAATTATATATTTGGTTTATTTTAATTGTGTCTTAATAACCCCTGGCTAATTCTTCACAAGCTCCCTAATTTCTTCATCTAGCTCAGGATCGTCATCCAGACCGACTCCTCCAACTTATCTTTCACCTCCAACCAAGGGCTCTCATCCGTAATTCAAGAAGTGTCACTCTCTACCCTCTCTTTTGATATTATATAACTGTCATTATCTATCTTTGCACATTGAGGGCAATGTACATCTTAAGTGTGGGGGTGAATATTTATTTGAAGAAAGTGCCTAACGTTTTGTATTATTCTCAAATCCGGCCTAACTTTCTTCATTATTCTCAAATCCCTGAATTTAGTCTTGTTTTTAATCAATTTTCTCATATTACTAGTTAGGATAAAATTTCTGATGGTTTATGATTTTTATTGATATGTTTTAGATTAATTCATAGTTAATTGTGCATTGATGATTAAATTAAAAGAATATAGAGAATCAAGCTTGATAAGTCTATTTTTCAGAATTAAAATCCTTGCTAGGTTGTTGAGCTGAATCTGAATATTATCTTGAAGTTTGAAATTTATAAGGTTGATGTCAAAACACCCATAATTTTTGTGAGATTTTGATCCTATTAGAGCATATATTCTTTTCCATGCTCACTTTATTGATTATGAGTGTGTCAACTATGAACTGTTATTCTAGAACTTGCCTCGATTATACATGTTGAGACCACACCTATGATTTGATATACAGAGATGATAAAGGCACCTAGGAATTAACCCACTTACTCCACTAAAAAGCCTACCTTCACAAATAACCCCTAGTGAACCCCGTTGATCCTAACAACCCTTTTTATTGACTCACTACTAATAACCCAAAACCCTTTGTATTATCACCATTCCTTTTGACTACCCTTATATCGAGATATGATTTGATTAGTTATTTAATTATATTATTTTAGTAGTTGAATTTATCTTTTATCACTTGATTTGTTCTTAAAAAAAATCGAAGTATATTCAGTATTAGTGGTGAGCTTATACAGTTAAAGTCTATTTTTCGAAAGAAAAGCTCATGTTAGTAGGATTATTACTTTTCAGTTAATGCAAATATTATCTCAGTATTTTCTAGTTAGGTACTTGTCAATTCAATCTCGATTCTAACCTTCTAATTCAGCCTTATTCCACACCTTTAACCCTAGCCCCGTTACAGCCCTAATAAAGACCTTTTGATTTGTGTATCATCTCATTTTACAGTAGTGGAGATTTGATTTTCAGGCAAGCCTATGGGATTGACTTTTCAGGTTCGACTTTTGAATGCTTAATTTTGAACATTAACACCTAGAGTGATTTGAGTGAATCTTTAGTGAGGATGTCAATCCTTGTCAATTTTGAATCAAAGGTAATTATTTAGATAACGGGAGACACCTACGTTTTTGTGCTACAAATGTATGACTTTGACTGTTTGAAACTTTAGGACTCTTCGAGTTAGATCATCCATGTATAAATTATCTATGAATTATGATGAGACATTGTTGATAGGAATTATGAACTATGGAAAGTTTGTTTTAATTGTAAGTTCAGAATTTTGCTTGAGGACAAGCAAAAGCTTAAGTGTGGGGGTATTTGATAAACCGTAAAAATAACATATTTTAATCCCACATTTAGTATGCTTTTGGATGATTTAAGCCTCGATTGATATAAAAGGTGCTCTTAATCCTTTCTTTTCATGTCTTATACCCAGGAAAGCGCCCGAGAATGAAAAGAACATAAAATGGGCCCAAAACGGAGTAAATGGGCCATACCACGAAATCGACACGGCCGTGCCGTATTGATCATCTAGAACATGGCCTTACCCCCGAGCCACACGACCGTGCCTCATTAAAGAAGTCCGAACACGGCTTGAAGACTAGTCACACGGGCGTGTGACATGGTCGTGTCCCTGTCGTGGCAAAGAGCAATTTTATTCGGATTTGGATACTTTGGGGCGAAGAAACACATTCCAAGAGCCTATATAAACCCCCTAAGTGTGACCTGAAAGGAGGGCGGTTAGCTAGGCCAAGGAGCCAAGTTGAAAAGGTCAAAGTTATGGGAATCACTCGAAGATAGCCAGTTGGTCCATCTCTAGAAGCCGGAATTCTACTTAAGACGGCGGATCTCTCCTTCAATTCCTTCAGGGAGTTTTAGGGATTTCTTATGTTTTGATTTATCTTTTCTTCTAAGATGTCTTCTTTATTTGTTATGAACTAAATCCTTCATATACCTAAAGGGGATGAAACTTAGATGAACTTGTTATTGTTTTCTGAACTATAAGATAAATACTTGATTTGTTCTTAATTATGTGCGCTTAATTCTTGGGTTAATGTTTTTGGGATATTAATTCAAGTCAGATGTTCTTAGGTGGAGGAGCAAAAGTCCCTGCTTAGGAATAGATCTAGCATAATTAAAGCAGAGTCATTCGCGTGCCTAGAGATAGGGTGACGAGATTTTGCCGGATTAGGGTGAAACCTAATATGGGAATCCATAGATCAATTTACTGCTATTCTAGAGGGTTATTAATGTGAAAGAGATTTCAATTAATTAACCTAGGGTTAGTTATTATTCGCTTTGAGAGAGGGTTTAATATAAATCAGGGAATCTTACGGATCAAGTCAAATGAATAAATCGTATGGTTCAGGGTTAGATAACAAGTGAAGTCTAGGTGGATTCTTCCTGAGGGTATCATCTTAAATCAACTGAGTTTTTCCTCAAGTTATTTCCCAATTCATTCTTTTTGTCTTTACGTCTTTAGCTTAGTAGTAGTTAGATTAGACTTAAACAACTTCGCTTATTTTAGGCTAGATAATAAAAAGAAGGTTAGTATTGGTACTTTTAGTTCCTTTGGGTTCGATAATCCGATCTTGCCTAAGCTATACTACTGTTCGATAGGTACACTTGCCTTTAATCGTTGTCAGAGTTAGTTTGCAAGTTCGATCATTCTCTTTATAAATTTTAAGACTCTAATCACAGCGATCAATCTCCAATACATTCCTAGGTTGTTTCCACTCTAACACAGCCTCAATCTTTTGAGGATCAACTCGAATCCCCTCAGCCAAAACCACATGACCCAGAAACGTCACCTCTTGCAACCAGAACTCTCACTTGCTAAACTTAGAATAGAGCTGCTTTTCCCTCAAAGTCTATAGGACAACTCGAAGGTGCCCATCATGTTCCTCATCAGTCCTCGAGTAAACCAGTATGTCGTTAATGAAGACTACCACAAACTGATCCAAATAAGGCTAAAATACTCGGTTCATCAAATTTATGAAAGTTGTCGGTGCATTAGTCAGTCCAAATGGCATCACTAGGAACTCGTAATGACCATAACGAGTCCTAAACACCGTCTTATGTATGTCAATCTCCTTAACCCTCAACTGATGATACCCAGATCGGAGGTCAATCTTGGAGAATATCCAAGCTCCTTGAAACTGGTCCAACAGATCATCTATCCTCAGTAATGGGTACTTATTCTTAATGGTCAACTTGTTCAGTTGCCGATGGTCGATACACATCTACATGGATCCATCCTTCTTCTTCGCAAGTAGTACCAGTGCTCCCCACGGAGACATATTAGGGCGGATGAACCCATGATCCAATAACTCCTGAATCTGAGCCTTTAGCTCCATAAGCTTCTTCGGTGCCATTCGGTAGGGTAGCTCCTCAGGTAAGAGCTCAATACCAAATTCCACTTTATGATCCGGATGTAAACCAGGTAGCTCCCCAGGAAAGACGTTTGGAAAATTCTTTACTGTTCCAATGTCCTTAACAGAGGAATCCCCAAAACCTCAAACACTTATGTAAGCCAAGAATGCCTTACATCCCTTACGTACCAACTTTTTTGCCACCAGTGCAGAAATCACATTAGCTAAATAATTTCGGCGCTCTCCAATCATGACTACCTCATCATCCTCTTAAGTCCTCGGTACGACCTTCTTAGTCGCGCAGTCCAAGCTAACACGATGCTTGACCAACCAGTCCATCCCGAGAATTAAATCGAACTCCCCAAAGGGAAGCTCCATCAAATCAGCCAGAAAGATTTCTCCTTGAATCTCTAAAGGAACGTCTCTAAACAGCTTGTTAACCCTTATAGATTGCCCCAACGGACTCACTACAGTAACCTCACTCATAGTGCTCTCAACCAAGATCCTCAAATTTCCAAACACAGTACAGGCTATATAGGAGTGAGTGGATCCTATATCTATTAATGCAGTATATGGTACATCAAAAATAAGAAACGTACCCGTGATGACATCCAGAGCATCTCCATCCTCTCGGCGACGAGCAGCATAAACTAGAGTCGCGGACACTCTCTAATGCAATGTTCCAAAGACCCGCATCTCAACCATGCCCTAGTCCTCTTCCAACACTCGCCCTGATGGCGTCTACCATAATCAGTACATGGCTGCAGTCTAGTAGCAGCAACAGGGGGCTCAGCTCTAACTGGCCCATCAGCTCTGGCCTTTTTCTTAGGCCTATGTACAGAACTCAAGGGCTCCGAATCCCTCTTGTTCCTACCTCTCTCTCTATTGCGGTTTTCGCGCTCAGTGCGCTTAACCTCCTTGGCGATCTTCGCCTTCTCGACCAAGGCAGAAAAACCCCGCTCCCTCTGTGGAGCTATCAAAACACGCAAGTTATCTCTGAGGCCATCCTCAAAGCAAACACATCGCTTGTACTCAAACGTCACCATACCTCGCGCATGGCAGCTCAGTCTCAAAAACTCGGCCCCACACTCAGCCACTGATCGATTTCCCCAAGTAAGGTTTAGGAGCTCCCTCCTACGGGCATCCACGTAGTTCGCCCTCACATATTTCCCCTGGAAGGCAGTCTTAAAGAACTCTCAGGTCAGGCATTCAGGCTGAGTGCCCCCTTTAACAGTAAGCCACCACTAATATGTCTCATCACGTAGCAGCGAGACTGCACCCTTTAATTTCTACTTTGGAGTGCAATCTAGATCATCCATGATCCTCTCCGTGGCCTCAATCCAGTACTCAGCCACATTAGGGGAAACTCCAGTGACATCCCTGAATAAATCAGCCCCATTGGACCGGAGTCGTTCCGTAATCGACACTCGGCCCCTAGATCCAGTGTTAAGCCCAACGACCCTCTCCAAAATCCTAAGCATAGCCTGGGACAGTGCGTCGTCCCTAGCCATGCGGTCTCCAAAATCTCAATCACAGGTGAAACCGACGTTTCACAAGTATCCAAGTTAGGCAGGTTGCCAGAAGATGAGGGCCCAACTCGAGCCCCTCTACGGCCTCTACCACGGCCTCTAGTACCCCGTCTGCGGATACCTCGTGTGCTCATATCTAATCGTATTATCTGTATTTAGAAATTTTATGAATCAGTTATAGTTTAATATTTATTAACAGATGTTTTATGCAGAACATTATCGGTAATTCAGAGTTTGTTCTCGTATATCGCAGTTTTACAACAGTTTTCAGTATACACTAACTAAAGTGTTTTTAGTATAGTAGTAGTTTCAGAATATACTATCAATAACAGTTTCAGTTTAAAATAATTCACAGTTTAGAATACTTACAGGATCGGCGCCGGAGACTCGGTGTACCATTTACTTAATAAATCATTTCAAATCATTTTGTAATCAATTCTTCAAAACCAAATTTTAAAACCCATAATCCACAGTTGAGTTTTGCAACCTACCTCTGATACCACTAAATGTAACAACCCAAACTCAGCCTAGACGCTATGACTGAATCTGGCAATTTTACATGATAGGGTGTTTGGAAAATTATGTTGTTGCAATAAAACCATTTTCGCTTAACTACTTTTCATTATCTCTTATTAGTTCCAAAATTCATTTTACTCACTTGCACCCATAGTTTTAAAACGTAACTCGTTGCGGAAGCTTTCAAAAACAGTTTAAGTAATCGTGAGTTCAGAAAAACTTTGCCTTTATGAAAACCGAGTTTTCCTACGACTAGCGATTATAAATCCATAAAATAAACAAAAACCCAAGTTAAGCAAAAGTCCAAGAAGTCCCCAAATTACATCAAAATAAACCGATAATAATACTTTAGTCATAAATCGTAAATTGTGATTTATAAGAGTCCAATAACTGATAAACCGTAATATATACATATTTTAATCCCACATTTAGCATATTTTTGAATGATTTAAGCCTTGAATTATGGAATTTGGAGCTCTTAATACTTTTTTTTCATGTTTTATACTTAGGAAAGTACCGGAGGATGAAAAGAACGAGAAACGGGCCTAAAACAGAGTAAATGGGCCAACTCACAAAATTAACACGGCCTAGGCCCAAGCCACACGGTCGTGCCACCTTAACAGTCCCGAACACGGCCTGGCCACTATTCACACGGGCGTGTGCCATGGGTGTGTCCCTATCGTGACAAAGAAAGTTTCATTCGGGTTAGGGTACTTAGAGGCAAAGAAATCCATTCCAAAAGCCTATATAAACACCATAGAGGCCAACCTTCAAGGGGAGTCCAGTTAGGCTGAAGAGCCGAACCAGAGAGGCCAGAATTGTGGGATTTACTCGAAGAAAGCCAGTTGATTCATCTCAAGAAGCCAGAGTTATACTCAAAATGGAGAATCTTCTCTTCAATTCCTTCAGGGGTTTTAGGGTTTTTCTTATGTTTTGTTTTATATTTTCTTTTGAGATGTATTCTTTTATCATAATGAACTAAACCCCTTGAATACCTGAGGGGGATGAAACCTAAGACGGATCTTGTTATTATTTTCTGAACTATATGATATATACTTGATTTGTTCTTAATTCTTGCTTTGATATTTCAAGATATTAATTCAAGTATTGATGTGCTTAAGTAGTGGAGCAGAAGTCCCTGTTTAATAGTAGATCTAGCATAATTGAGCGGAGTTGATCGCAACCCTAGAAATAGGATGACGAAAATATGCCGGATTAGGGTCAAACCTAATATGGGAGTCCATAGATTGAGTTAATGCAATTCTAGGGGTTTTAATTAGAAAGAGATTTCAATTAATCAACCTAGGGTTAGATGTTAGTAGCCTCGAAAGAGGTATTAATATAAATTAGGGAATCTTACGAATCAAGTCAAGTGAATAAATCGCCTGGTTTAGAGTTAGATAACAAGTGAAGTCTAGGTGGATTCTTCCTCGGGTATTATCTTAATCAATTGGTTTTTCCCACAAATATTTCCCCAATTCATTCTCTTTGTCTTAGCATCTTTAGCTTAATAGTTAGTTAATTTTAGATTAACTAATAATTCATTTAATTCTTAAGCTAAATAATAAAAAGAAAGTTAGTATTAGTACTTTTGGTTCCTTTGGATTCGACAATCCGGTCTTGCCACTAAGCTATACTACTGTTCGATAGGTGCGCTTGCCTCCATCGTTGTCATAGTTAGTTTCTAGCCTCGATCATTCTCTTTAAAAATTTTTAAGACTCTGACATAGCGATCAAGTTTTTGGCGCTGTTGCCGGGGAACTAAAATATTAAGAACGCTCAATTTTTATTACTTTAGCCATTTTTTTTTTGCAATTTATTTTTATCTTTATTTTGCTTTTAACTTTGCTAATTGTTCTTCTTTTATTTTTTCTTAGCAGGTACCTCTAGTTTATGACTAGAAGGAGCCCGATAGGACCCCTAATTTACGACAGTAATATTGAAGGTACTGTTCGCAGAAATCATAGAGAAATAAGGCGAAGCTTAAATTACATAGAAGAAGAGTAAGAAGTCGAGATTAATACCACTGAAGAGATGGCTGAGAACAATCCGCTACCTCTAGAGGTGGCCAACAATTATGCTCCTCGAGCTATGTATGAGTATGCTAAACCTAATTTAACAGGAACTGAGTCAAGTATTGTTAGACCTGCTATTGCTGCAAATAATTTTGAACTGAAACCTAACCCAATTCAGATGATACAATAATTTGTTCAGTTTGATGGTTTATAGGATGAAGATCCAAACAATCACTTGGCGAATTTCCTAGAATTTTGTGATACTTTCAAAATAAATGGCGTTTCTGATTATGCCATCCGTCTTCGATTATTTCCCTTTTCTTTAAGGAATAAAGCCAAACAGTGGTTGCATTCTCTTCCACGAGGGTCAATTACTACATGGGAACAAATGACCGAAAAAATTTTATTAAAATACTTTCCACCAGCTAAAACGGCCAAATTAAGGAATGATATCTCTTCTTTTGTGCAGATGGATTTAGAAACACTTTACGATGCATGGGAGAGATACAAAGATCTATTGAGAAGGTGTCCACACCATGGATTACCCTTGTGGCTACAGGTCCAAACTTTTTACAACGGAGTAAACCCTTCAACGAGGCAATTGATCAATTCAGCCGCCGGTGGAACATTGAATAACAATACACCTGAGTCTGCCTATGAATTCATTGAAGAGATGTCACTGAATAACTATCAGTGGCAAGTCACAAGGACAAAGCCAACAAAAAAAGCCAGTGTTTTCAACCTCGACGCAGTAACCATGCTATCAAATCAGGTAGATATGTTAAATAAAAAGATTGATGGTTTATGTGGTTCTCTGCAGGTACATCCAATTATGCAGTGCGATACGAATGGAGGAGGGATTAGCAACACAGACTATCTACCTTACAACCCAAGCGCTGAAAATGAGCAAGCTCACTATATGGGTAAAATTTTCAAATAACCCTTATAGTAATTCTTATAATCCAGGTTGGAGGAACCACTCCAATTTTTCATGGGGTGGTCAAGGAAATCAGAGACAACAACCCCCTCCAAACTTCCAACAACAGTCCTACCCACAGGAAAAGAAACCGAACCTTGAGGAGATGCTGTCAAATTTATAGCGGTGTCAGAAACACATTTTCAAAACACCGAAACAACACTTAAAAATCAACAGGCATCGATTCAAGGGATCGAGAACAAATTAGGGCAACTTGCCAAGATTATCTCAGAACGACCACAAGGCAGCTTGCCAAGCAACACTGAGACTAACTCAAAGGAGCAACTTCAAGCTATAACAGCTCAGGATAGTGTAGGGTTAGATGAGCCTAAATTAAGCCAAGAGAATTCGGAAGAGAACGGTAAGGTCGAGGTAAGTCACGAGAAGCCAAAACCGGTAATTAAAGAGTACCAACCTCATATACCTTATCTTGATGCGATGAAGAAGGACAACACAAACGAAAAATTCGATAAATTTCTTAAACTTTTAAAGAAATTACATATTAACATATCGTTTCTTGAAGCTCTTTCGCAGATGCCAAACTCAAGAAAATTCTTAAAAGAGCTGTTAACAAACAAGCGAAAGATAGAAGAGGAATCGCATATGGAACTAAACGTAGTGTGCCCAGCAATGTTGCAAAACAAACTACCACGAAAATTAAAAGATCTAGGGAGTTTTACAATTCCATGCTTAATCGGTAGTTTATCTGTTGATAATGCTTTAGCTGATTTAGGGGCAAGCATAAACGTTATGCCTTATAAAATGTTTAAACAACTAGGTCTAGGGAAACCCAAACAAACTAGGATAAGCACTCAATTAGTTGATAAAACACTTTGAGTGCTTAATTTTGAACCTTAAACACTTTGAGTGATTTGAGTGAATCTTTAGTGAGGATGTCAACTCTTGTGGATTTTGAATTAAGGGTAATTATTTAGATAAAGGGAAAACACCCATGTTTTCGTGCTACAAAAACCATGACTTTGATTGTTTGAATCTTTAAGACCCTTTACTTAAATTATCAATGTATGAATTATCTTTGAATTATGACGAAACACTGTTGATGAATATTATGAATCAAGGAAGTTCATTTTAATTGTGAGTTGAGAATTTTGCTTGAGGACAAGCAAATGCTTAAGTGTGGGAGTATTTGATAAACTGTAATATAAACATAATTTAATCCCACATTTAGCACATTTTTGGATGATTTATGCCTTGAATTATGGAATTTGGTGCTCTTAATCCTTTGTTTCATGTTTTATACTTAGGAAAGCACCGGAGGATGAAAAGAACGAGAAACGGGCCTAAAATAGAGTAAATGGGCCAACTCACGAAATCAACACGACCTAGGCCCAAGCCACACGACCGTGCCACCTTAACAGACCCGAACACGGCCTGGCCACGATTCACACTGACGTGTGCCATGGGCGTGTCCCTGTCGTGATAAAGAAGAGTTTCATTCGAATTAGGGTACTTAGAGGCAAAGAAAGCCATTCCAAAAGCCTATATCAACACCCTAGAGGCCAACCTTCAGGGGGAGTCCAGCTAGGCGTCCAGTTAGGCCGAAGAGCCGAGCCAGAGAGGCGAGAATTGTGGGATTTACTCGAAGAAAGCCAGTTGACTCATCTCAAGAAGCCGAAGTTATACTCAAAACAGAGGATCTTCTCTTCAATTCATTCAGGGGATTTTAGGGTTTTTCTTATATTTTGTTTTATATTTTCTTTTGAGATGTATTCTTTTATCATAATGAACTAAACCCCTTGAATACCTGAGGGGGATGAAACCTAAAACGGATTTTGTTATTGCTTTCTGAACTATATGATAAATACTTGATTTGTTCTTAATTATGTATTCTTAATTCTTGCTTTGATATTTCAGGATATTAATTCAAGTATTGATGTGCTTAAGCAGTGGAGCAAAAGTCCCAGTTTAAGAGTAGATCTAGCATCATTGAGCGGAGTTGATCTCAACCCTAGAAATAGGATGACGACAATCTGCCGGATTAGGGTCAAACCTAATATGGGAGTCCATAGATCGAGTTAATGCAATTCTAGAGGTTTTAATTAGAAAGAGATTTCAATTAATCAACCTAGGGTTAGATGTTAGTAGCCTCGAAAGAGGTATTAATATAAATTAGGGAATCTTACGGATCAAGTCAAGTGAATAAATCGTCTGGTTCAGAGTTAGATAACAAGTGAAGCCTAGGTGGATTCTTCATCGAGTATTGTCTTAATCAATTGGTTTTCCCCACAAGTATTTCTCCAATTCATTCTCTTTGTCTTAGCATCTTTAGCTTAATAGTTAGTTAGTTTTAGATTAATTAATAATTCCTTTAATTCTTAGGCTAAATAATAAAAAGAAAGTTAGTATTAGTACTTTTGGTTCCTTTGGGTTCAACAATCCGGTCTTGCCACTAAGCTATACTACTGTTCGATAGGTGCGCTTGCCTCCATCATTGTCATAGTTAGTTTCTAGGCTCGATCATTCTCTTTATAAATTTTTAAGACTCTGACATAGCGATCAATAATCGTGGTCACCGCCGAGTCCTCCGCCGCACCGATTCATCTGGCTCTGGGGATTACCTGTGCACATTAAACAGAAGGGTGAGTTTACGTAAACTCAGTGTGTAATCCCATAGAAAGCAAACAATAGCAAATCACAGTGCACAGTTAAAGCAGTCTTGGGCCTTAGCCCATCTCACTCCCTTGTTGTGTCACATGGCCTATTACACGAGCGACCACACGCCCGTGTGGCGTCGACAGTGGGATTTTCAGCTTTTGACGAAACCCTATTTCTTGCGTTTCTAGGTACACACATGGTTCCGATTAAAGCAGAAACAACCCCCGAGCCTTCCAGAACCCCAACACCTCGAATCGATTCATTACGAAACAATACAACGAGAGCCTTACTCCACACGAAACGCTGCAGCCGTCAGCGATTTACGTCGCAAAGGAAAAAAATGGAATGAAAGCAAAAAGGGAGTGGAATTTCAAAGGAATTTTGACAACAAGTGGGGAAGAGAAAAGAAAAAAATGGAGGAATAGAAAAGAAGGAAAAACAGCGTCAAAGAATTTTGGAGAAGATATAGAAACCAAATTTTGCAAAAAGATAACGATAATGCTCAGGAAATCTGATAACCTCCAAATCCATTCCCCTAAATTCTCTCTACCAAACTCCCCACTACTCAAATGTCTAACACAATTAGAACTCTCCAACCGACCGAGCAAATAAAAATATTAGTCCTTATGCTCACGCAGGGATTCGAACTCCTGACCCTCTGCCAACTAACACTCTACTTAACCACCAGACCAGCAAGCCAATTCTGTTAAATACTTATCAACAATTACATAAAATCCTATTGACCAAAGATTGGGCTTTATTCATAAAAACACCAAAATTTCCCCAAGTCATGGCTTGAACTTGGGACCCCTCACACACTCCCAGAACACTTAACCACTGAAGCAGATACAGATTTGTGTCACACATCCGCAAAAACAAAAATTTCAATTTTGGGAAGTTACAAAAATTGAGGCAAAAAATTATGGTAAATAATGATAAGGTTGAGGTAAGCCAGAAAGAGAAAAAGCTGGTTGCCAAAAAGTATAAACCTCGAGTTTCGTATCCTAACGCGACGAAGAGATACAACACGAACGAACAATTTGGTAAATTATCAAACTCCTGAAACAATTACATATTAACTTACCATTTTTTTTGAAGCACTTTCGTAGATGCCCAATTATGTCAAATTTGTAAAGGAGTTGTTGGCAAAAAAATAGAAGTTAGATGATTCGTCGACTATGGAACTCAATGTAGTTTGCTCGGCCATTTTACAAAACAAACTACCCACCAAACTGAAAGATCTAAGGAGTTTAACTATTCCTTGTTTAATTGGTAGTTTGAATATTGATAATGCTTTGGCTGATTTAGAGGCTAGTATTAATGTTATGCCCTATAAAATGTTTAAACAACTAGGTCTTGGGAAACCCAAACAAACTAGAATGAATATTCAATTTGAGGATAGAACCATTAGATATCCTAGGGGTGTCATTGAAGATTTGCTTGTTAAAATTGATAAATTCATATTCCCCATTGACTTTGTTGTGTTAGACATGGATGAGGGTAGTGAAGTACTTTTAATTTTTGGTGCCCCTTTTTAGCAACTGCTAGAACAATAATTGATGTTGGTATGGGTGAGTTAGTACTTCGTGTAGGTGATGAGTCGATTACTCTTCAAGCTCGTGATTCTGTTAGAATATCTAGTGATCGAGATAATTTTAAATCTTTTGTTAATGTTAGTGACCACGTGGTTTAACCTTCTTTGTAGGAAACCCCTCAAAAAATACGTAATGGAGCCATGTTCCAGTCAATACGACAGAAATAGAATAATTTACGATGAATGAATGTTACAAATCGATGAACTAGATGAATGGTAGACACATGTCAAGGAGAAACCAAAAAAGCACAATGAAGAGCCAGAGAGACGCCATGATGAGCATATGAATGGAACGAACCAATTTAAGGTTGGGGGTAAGGTACTGCTAGACAAAACAGACCCACGAATCTCTCCTTTAGAGCTTGATGCAAACAGATTAAACCTATTCACGGTATTGAACATTTTCCCCTATAGCACAGTTGAGGTAACTCATTCTGAATTTGGCACATTCAAGGTAAACAATACTCGGCTCAAACCTTATTTTGGTCATAGAACTGTTAACAAGAAAGAGGAGCTTCAGCTCTGTGAACCACTATAACCGTGCGCATACGAGGTAAGTTGAGCTTAGACTTTAAATGCGCGCTTCTTGGGAGGCAACCCGAGTGTTAACTTTTGCTAATTTTTTTAATTCCATTGCGTACTTATTTAAAATCTTAAATTTAAAAAAAAAATTGTGTTTTTGACCCACACGGCCTGGACACACGACTGTCTCCTTGGCCATGTAGATCCTGAGACTTAATTCTTCAAAAATTCAAAGGTTACACGACCTAAATGGTCCACAAGGTTGTGTGGCACACACAGCTTGGACATACGGGCGTGTCCTAGGTCGTGTAAAACCTGGAGCTAATTTTTTCAATTTTAAATCAAGTCAGAAAGTTACATGGGCATGGCACACAACTGTGTCACCCACACGACCTCTCACACGGGTGTGGAGAAGCGAAGGAGATCACAAACAGCCTGAACACATAGCCGTGTGAAGACTATGCTTAATTTTTAATTGCACACGGGCTGAAAACACCCGACACGGCCGTGTGGCTTAAACCCTAAAATTTCTTTCTCAATTTGTCTTTTTCTTCTTCCCCAAACAAGCCACCCCCTTTCCTCCCATCACCCACCTCCTCTCCCTTCCCCCCATAGTTGGCCAACCCCGCCCCCACTCACGCACGACACCTCCTCCCACATGCGACCCCCTTCGTAACTCCGGCCACCGTCTTCCGTCGGTCTTTCCTTTTTGCCCTTTTCTTTATTTTATTTTTATTAATTTCTTTATTATTATTTATTATATTTTTTATTTTTATTTTACTGATATGTTTTATGATTTATTTATTTATTTTTATTATTCTTATGCTTAGATTTTAATTTTATTTTAATTTATTTCTGCCATTTAGTTATATTTCTATTATTTTTAGTATTATTTTTTACTATTATTCTTACTATTACCTTTAATTTTATTGGTATTATTGAGTTTATTTCTTTTCTTTCTCGTTTTCTTTTCCTTTTTATCTTTATTTTTATTTTTGTTTTTAGTTGCTTTATTTTTATTTTCTTAGACTTATTTCATTTATTAGACTTATTTTTATTTTTATTTTTATGGTTGTTTCTAATTGAGTTGTAATCTCTTACTCTTCTTCATTATTTGTGTTTATTTTATTCTTAGTTTGCACAGAATCATGCACTTCACTTTCAATTATGCATAATTTTGCTTTTCACCATTCTAGCGATTTCATCCAATATTTAAGGTAGTTTTAGTTTTCTCCCTATCTTATGATATTCTACTTATACTGTGATTATATCTATTTGTACATTGAGGATAATGTGCATCTTAATTGTAGGGAGGTTATTTATATAATTATTAGAAAGTCCCTAAATTATGTCTTGTATTTAAGTAATTTTCTCATACTTCCATTAGAATGAATTTTTGTTGATGTGTTTTGGATAATTTGTTGATATTTGTGCATTGGTTGATTTAAACTTTAAGACATGAAAGAATCAAACATGATAAGTTATTTTTCAGAAATTAAAAATTTTTAAGTTTTTTCCCTAAATTGAAGTATTATCTTGAAGTTTGAGATTTGCAAGTTTGACATCAAAAACCATGATTTTTAGTGAGATTTTGAGCATTTAGAGCATACATTTTTCTTAGTTTATTATTGGTTATGAGTGTGTCAATCTGATTTGTTATTCTAGAACTTGCTTCGATTATGCATGTCGAGACCACACATTTGATTTGATTTACTGAGATAATAAAGGCACCTAGGTTTTAACCCACTTATCCCATAAAAAGCCTACCTTCGTAATTAACCCTTAGTGAACCCTGTTGAGCCTAACACACCGTTTCTTGATTTACCCATTAATGTTAACCCACAACTCATTTTTTCATTGAGACTTTTAATCGGTTTATTGACTTCTTCTTCTTTTTTGTCGAGATTTGATTTGGTTAGTTGCTTAACTATGCTCTTCTGTTTGATTTTCTGAATTATATCTTATTGTTCTAGATAAAAAAATCGAAAAAAAATATTGATTTTTATTTAGTTCTATGTTGATTGAGCTTGAATAGTTAAATTCATATTTTGAGAAGAAGCTTGTTTTTATTCTTGAAGAGTTCTTGATTTATTCTTGTTTTTAATTTAGCATTTGTTTATTTTTTTCTAGTTTAGTAATTTAACAATTTGATCTCAATTATAACCAACTTTTTTAGCCTTTCTCTACACCCTTAACCTAAGCCCAGTTACAACCTCTTAAAGACCTTTTGATTTGTGTATCATGTCATTTTGTAGTGGTGGAGATTTGATTTTCATGCAAGCCTATGGTAATGACCTTTCTTGTTTGACTATCGAGTGCTTATTCATAAACCTTAAACACTTTAAGTGATTTGAGTGAATCCTTAGTGAGGATGTCGATTCTTGTCAATTTTGAATTAAAGGTAATTACTTAGATAAGGGAAGACACTTATGTTTTCGTATTTAAAAATGCTAGCTTGAATTGTTTGAGACTTTAGTTCTCTTTTAGTTGAATTGTCAATGCATGATTATTTGTGAATTATTTTGAGACATTATTAATGGGAATTACTAGTTGAGAAAGATTAATTTTAATGTGTGTGAGGATTTTGCTTGAGGACAAGTAAACGCTTAAGTGTGGGGATATTTGATAAGCTATAAAAGTAACATATTTTAATCCCATTCTTAATACATTTTTGGATGATTAATTATACAAATTAGTGAATTTGATGCTCCTAATCCTTTAAATTCATGTTTCTATACTTAAGAGAGCATTTGGGAGCAAAACTTGGACAAAAAGAGCTGTTTTCAGGATCCACATGGCCTGAGCATTTCCACACGAGCTGGACACATGCCCCTGTGAGCCACGTGGGCTGGACACACGCCCATGTGCCAGCCCGTGTCGATTTCGCACCCTGCTTCCCAAATAGGCGGAAAAACCTAAATTTTAGGCTTTCTGGGCATTCTAAAGTATATAAATACCCATTAGAAGAAGACATAATGGGGCAAGCAAAGAAGATCGAAGAAAACACTCGAAGAACACCATCAAAATCAACTCGGAAGCAAATCTTCATCGAGATCGAAGATCTCCTTTTAATTTCTTTCGAAGTTTTATTAAGTTTCTTTATGTCTTGTGGTTATTCTGACTTTGAGATGTTTTCATTCAGGATTAAGAACTAATTCCCTAGATACCTAGGGAGGATGAAACCTATGATGAATCAGTTTATTTAATTTCTGTTTTTACGCGATAAATATTTGATTCCTGTTCTCAATTATGTATGCTTATTTCTCGTTTTAATATTTCTGGGATATAAATTCATGTTTAATGTGCTTATTTCAGGTAAGCAAAAGTCCCTATTTAAGAGTAGATCTAGCATAATTGAGTGGAGTTGCATGCAATCCTAGAAATAGGACGACATAAATCTACCGGATTAGAGTCAAATCTAATAGGGGAATCCATAGATCAAGTTAATGTGACAATAGGGGTTTTAATTAGAAAGAGATTTCAATTAATCAACCTAGAGTCAGTTGTTCTTACTCTCGAAAGAGATATTAACATAATTTAGGGATTTCTACGGATCAAGACACAAGTGAATAAATCGTTTAATTCAGATTCATAATAATAGGTGAAGTCTAGGTGGATTCTTTCCTAGGTATTGTCTATCTCATTGGTTAATATTCGATTATTTCCTTGGTTCATTCTCTGTTATGTTCATAGTTAAATTAGTTTAGTAAATTTAGATTAAAACACATCTCTCCAAATTGTCGGCTAAATAATAGAAAAATGGTAATTACTAGTACTTTCAGTTCTCGTCGATACGATATTCCCTACTCACCATAGTTATACTATTGTTCAATAGGTGCGCTTGCATTTATCGTATTTATAGTTAGTTTAGTGACCATCAATGGTTTATTTCTTAAGAACCACAACCTTGGCAAAAAATAACAATTATATAACAAACTTATAATTTCAGATCCATCCTTATATATAACTCAAAACATGTATAAGATCTAAAGAATGTCACTTTCTATGTAATCGAATCATTCAAGAAGAAGATAAATATATTTTGATTATCTATTTATACTTATAGATAGAGCACAACTTGCCTCTGATATCAATTGTTGCAAAAACGAGTTTGGAAAATGCAGCGGAAAATTTTTTTAAGGAAAAAATAGAGTTCTAATTTTTTTTTTCAAAACTAGAACTTGGTTGTGATATCTAAAATAATAAACACTTAATCAAAATTTTACCTTTTTGATTCATCTAAGATGAATGCTTCGATTGAGTAGTCTTCTCCGTTATCCTCAAGCTCACGTCTGCCGAGTGTAGGCTTGCTTTAAATAAGGAAATTCTCCACAAAATTACTAGTGGGGTAATTTCTTAATTTCTCTAAACTTTTGGGTCAAGTTTTAAATAAAAAAATATTTCTAAAAATCTTCTAAAATAATTACTTTTGAGAATTTTCTCTCTACAACTTTCTCTTGAATTCAAGTATGTGAAAATTAATGACCCATGACTCTCGTTATATAGGAGAGTTTAGTGAGTTCGACTATAATTAAACTTAATCACTTCAATATTAAATTAATATATACTTATCAAGATAAATATTAGATTAATTTTAATATTAAATCTATTAAATTAATAGAATATTTATCTACAAGATAAATATTAAATTTATTTTAATATTAAATCTATTAAAATAATATTATTTTTGGAATATTTAATTTGAAATCAAATTATCCAGTAGAGTCCCAATATGAGTGTGGTTCCTCCACAGCTCAACCGCCGAAGGACCACCCACTGACAACCGGAATGTCGCAGTCGTTGTCACTAGCACTGTCGTATCTAGTGGTGCCATCACAGATGCGACACCCTTACAACACTTCAAGTCGGTTCGGTCCAGGCTAGTGATAGCTCGACCAGTCCAGTCTAGCCACTAGTTAGACCGTCAGCCCGATTTCACATACTAGGCCCTGTTCGACCAAATTTTGGGTCTCGATTTCATTTTTGGGTTCTTGGGCCCAATTTTCGATCTCAGGTCCAATTTTCAAGTTCAATTACCCATTGGGTCAATTTTCTAACTTGAAAATTAATTTCTAAAAATATCATACTAATTTAATTTTTACTTGATTAATTTTCCCAAAAATCACTGAGATTTTTCAAAATTAATTTTTTTTTAAAATTCTTTAATCAAATTCTCTAGTTGAACAATTCCCACAACCGTCTAATTTAATTCCATATCAAATAAATCGACTCAATTAATTTTTTTCCAAAGTCATAGAATTTTCTTCTAATTTAAATGTAGTTCGATCGAGCTTTTATTAAACTAGCAGAGGGTCTAATCGGGCATATACAATTAGGCTCGAGAAATTGCATTTATATCCAGAAGCATCGTTCCGATAATTCACAATTTACTTAATCGTGGAGTCAATCCACAATAAGTACCATGAATGAAAACTCCTTATTGTATACTCTTTACGAAAGCAATTCATCCAACTGCTTTGTCTAATGACCTCATCATGTGTGTGTTACCCTCATATGGTATCTTTGAATCATTTGAGTTAAATCCGTTCACTCAATACAATCTTATTTTATCTCATTGTCACCATTGTATCTTCTTAATGATTAATATAATCAATGTCAACAAATGACTGTGATAAATTGTTTTTTTTAGAACAAGCAACTTGTGGTCATATTCCATATTTATCAATCTATACAATGTCAATGATAGGATATTATTAACTCTTTAACCGAGCTATAAATTCCATTGTTTTTAGTAAAGTCATGTCATGCACAACTTAAGTACCCAACATACTGGTTATGGGTTAGATCATTTTTAGAGCATAAGCTTCCACTTATATCAAAGCACATGAGTTACATATGCATGGTCTGTGGCTAACTCAGGATTTAGGTAAATTACACCATGAATATCACAAGTGAATTAGTTCACAAATGAAATCAGAATAAACTCATCTTAGGACCAGTCCAATGTATCATTCTTCTAATGAATACATTTATGTCTCGAACCGTGGAGTCAATTGCTCTGATAGCCAAAACTAGTCATCTCCCCAATTGAAATTGTAGATGACATAATAATCCTTTTAAGTATTTGAATCAAATGCTCACTTTGATTCTTTTACGGGATTACGGACTAGTTTAGATTATCTACTAAAGTAAGTTATTTTTTTCGCAATTTAAATGTTCTTATAATGCCACTTATCATCATTTTGAACTTAGACAATCAATGAGCTAATATTTGCTATCACAATTTCGCTATGCATGCAAAACATGAAAGACAAACACAAAATACATAATAGTGAAATGTGAAATTAACTTTATTTATTTATTCATCGTTCAAATACATAGAAAATAATTATATGTTAATACAATATAGGTACATTTCCCAACACATACAACCAAGCACTATAAGTAAGTGTCTTTTCCATTCCTTGAAATTAGTCTCATTAAGCATGGGTATAGAATTTGTATTAGCAGATATTGTGGCAGCAGAAGATGACCTAGTTGAATATAGAACAAAATAGATAAAAACAAGCTCACATGAATATCCATAACTAAACAATAAATTCAAAACAATGGATAATCTCATCTTAAGATACTGAACACAACATTAATATCAAGTCTTTGGACAGTAATATTAACAGTAAGCGATATTTTCGCTGTAGCAATCAAACATTGACAATAAATTATGTCAAAAAATGAATCAATCTTTAGACTAACTTATTGCTCACATAAAGTACCTTATAATTATCACATATTTATGTTGGATCACCGGTACACCCCATGGCGCAGCCAAAAAAATAAATTTGGTGATCACATCCAGGGATCCATGTGTGAGGAACGAATTGGGGTGAGAAGGTATGAACGATTACCTTTAATCATCTGGAAAACTAAAGATAAATATTGTGAAACTGATTACGCAATTGTATGTCGATTTCAAGCCACTACGAAAAGTTTCGGTCTCTACGAAATCCACCTGGTGTGATAACGAACAGTAAGAACCCTCTCAAACTTTTTTAGAGAGAAAAAACTCATTGATGGCTACTAGGCCTCATACACTATATTCCGGGTATATAAGGATTTTCTTAAAAACTCTATATTTTCTAATTCGGGAATAGTTGATATCTTAATATGAATCAAAATTCATTATAATAATTAACCGAATATAATAATTATAATTACCATAATTATGATAATGTTTGACCGAAAAATTACAATTACAATAATTATAATAATATTCGATCGTAAATTATAATTACAATAATTATAGCAAGGATTTCGGTAAATTATGTTTAGTTAAATTTTATACAAATCAAATTCATATATATATATATATATATATAAATTTAACCTTGTTCTCATTATGTGTGCACTATACTTGTACATATAATTCGTTCGATGTTTAGCTGTCCAATTAAATTAATTCTATAATCAATTTATTTCATGTGACAACCAAAAAACAATACCAACTATGTTTGGATTCCGTTCGTTTCAACCATAGGGTGTGACCCTGTAGGTTCTTGTAACGTTAGCAATAATACTAGAACGATTCTAATATTACAAACAATGAGTGGCATTTAGCAATGCATCATTGTTACCTAAGTTACAATAAATCTTCCTTTGGGATGATTTATTGCTGACATGTAAAACCAAATTATCATCACATGTTTATTACCACAGTTGCACATGTAATTTTGTTAAATATTATCCTTCTTTTGGGCCGATCAATATTAATGTAGCTTAAGTTACATGCACACAACCTTTTATATTATAAAAACAAAATAATTTCAAAAACAGAGGTCACTTGGCAAGTTATTATTTCAATTAAGTTATTTTAACATATATATAAACATACCAATATTCAGATTTAAAATTTTCATAATAGTCAGAGGTCAAAACTAATTTTTTTTATTGCACTACAATTTCCGAAATAACCCAAAATAAGGTTGTCTAAATAGCGCAATAAAAAACCAAAAACCTTAATCTTTAACTGATTTTTTTAAAATCATATATGTCAAAACTAAACAGAAATAATGTAATGATTTAAGACCAAATAATTAACAAGAACATGTATCCATAATTTTGGCATGAACAAAACACCAAAGCAATCCACACATATACATATATTCAAAATCAAATAGAAAAACTTACCATGCATATACCATGTAAATCCAAAAGTATATTTATGATTAAACAGAGATTTACATGAATAATTGAAAAATATTTTCAAGTCAATAAATCTATAAAAAGAAAATCATAATAGTTAGCATGTCCCACAATTCATACAATAAAACCATATCATCATAATTTAACCAAATATTTAGAATCATAATATGCCAAAACCTAATATTATAAAACCTAACTTAAAACCAAATTCTTAAACATATATCATGATCAACATCAATTTGCATCAAAACAATGACCATTAAACCAATTCGACCAAAGTTTATAATTGCACCGTTAAAATCAATCTCAATTCATGTAAAATAAAATCTTATAATATTACTATAACCAAAATATTCGTCTCCATGAACATGTATACATAAAGTAAAATTAAAAAACCAAAGCAATTCTTACGAATTGCACCAAAGTAATTCATACCAAACCAATTCTTCAAATCATATATATATATATATATATATAGAATTCAATCAACATCAATTCTAACATATGTGGAATTTAATCGAAAATTACCAAAATCAATGAGAATTGAGATCACCAAAATTAAAAATTGAAAAACCAAACCCTAAATTTTTAACATAAATTTAAAAGATTTAATATGTGTATGATCGAAAATGCCGAATCCAAATATCAAATCCATAAAATTTGAAAAATGAATAAACCCAAAATGAATAAAGAATCAATTCTTTCTCAATTATTCAACATAACGAGGTTCGGATGCCACTTGTTAGAACCAGAAAATAATATCTTATATAAAACTTAATATACCATAAATCAGGATTTGTCATGTCAAATCATCAAGAATAAATCTAAATGGGGAAGAGTACCTGAATTCATGGATTTCTTGAAATATTCTGATCTTATAGTTTTGATCTTCCAAATTAGCACACAAGTAACTTTGAGAATGTGGCTCTCTATTTTTTAAAATGGGATATTAGAAAAGTTACGTATGTGTAATTGGGGAATCATAACTCTAATATATAACTTTTACACATTAACCCTAATTTCTAATCAACCAGTCATCAATTAGAAATTAATTACTAGAGTATATACACATATTTGGCTCCTACTTTATTTAATAACTAAAGCCCAATAAACTTTAACCAAATTAGACCACTTTTAATTTAGGCTAATCTTTTATGATAGTAATAATAACATGTAATTACAATTATTATATATGTGATGTTCATATCTTTTAACATTTTTTTCAATTCAAACATTTTTTTTTAATATTCTTCTTGTTCATTTTACGATCCATGTTCGAGGTTCCTAATTACTCCTCCCAATATTGAGAGTTAAATGACAAGATTAAGGAATCTTAAAATACTATTATTCCATAAAAAAGAAACTGAGCTTTCAAACTAGCAACATGGTAGTTTAAGAATCCAATTATATTAGAAATGGTGGTGACACTGCTAATAGCACCCAAACCAAAACCATATAAACACGAAATACAAAACAAGACAAGCACTGCATTTGCATCATCCCCACTTAACAATAAAACGATTGACGGTCAATGAATCGAATCCCTTCTGGCCAAACCAAATAAATCAATAAATAAAGGCAAAAGCATAAGAGAGATCCACCCAAACAGACCTCCTTTATTATTATTTTATTTTATTTTCCTGTGATTCTATGAACAAAGCAAAGTGGGTTCTGGAAGGAGTGGTGGTTTCGGGTTTAATGGATAAGGGGAATCTAAACTAGAGTGAGAGTTAGAGTTAAGAGTTAGTGCCTTATTGGACTTTAACAAACTTATCGGAAAATAATGCATTTCTTTTGCTTTATTTGTAGTGTAATGGAGTGGAGTTCATGTTATTAGAAGTTTTCAAATTTTATTGGATTTCATTTTTTTTAAATTTTAAGAATTTGTTTATATAAATTTGTTTATATAAATTGTTTAAAATTTTATCTATGGTCTCTCTCCAAAAATTCAATAAAAAAGATAAAATACGTTTCAGTATGTTCAAACCTACATTCTAATAATGTTAATGCTAACCAAATTATGACTCAATCGACCTAAATTTTAAGAATTATTTGAGCTCATTCAATTAAGTTTATGCATATGTTTATGTTCTAATTTGATTTGGGTCACAGTTGGATATTAAAAAGTTTCCAAGTCTAAATTAAAATTTGGTTTAATTCGATGATATGTTTCATTGTTCATGTTGGTAATAAAATATTTACAAATTTTATATTAATATTCATATTTTTAAATTAAATTAAATTAAAATTAAGATATATCAGTAATATTTAAATGGAATTTTGATGAAATCGGTTTGAGGTAAAAAGTTGATTACCCAAAGTTGCTAATGAAAATATCTAAGCTTATTCACCTCGTGAAAATTAAGTTTTGAGTCTCGTACAAAAGTTTTGTAAGTTTTGAGTCTTGTATCTAATTCCAAACTCAATTACAAAAGTAAGTTTTGAGTCTCATACCCAATTTCAAACTCAATTACTTATTCTCCGACTTGTGTTAAATTAAAAATTATCATACTAGTTAAAAGATAAAAATATATATTAAAAATTTCAAATTCAAATAAAAATCAAATAACTTATAAACACATGTATCTATATAATCTATACTATAAATAGAGTGGCTCGTTGAGTTGATATCACAAGTTACTCTTACCTTAAAAAGCAATTAATATTAGTATAAGAGTATTTTTTTTCATACTTTTATATAACCTTCGAATAAAACAACTTAAAAACATTATTTAAGAATTAAACAAAAGACCAAATTCGTATAAAAAACTTTTACCACTCCATTAATAATCATTTTTTAATATATTTTTATAAATATATATTTTTTAATATAAAACATTTTTGTTCACCCACATCATATGTATGATAAAATCTATTATTATTTAAGTATTTCGTTAAATTAGCATCACCCTTAACCAGATCATTCACTCAATTATGAAATTATGGAAATATCTTTTAATTAATTATAATTAATATTATTACGACAACATTTTTATCTTTTCATACTTTTATATTATCTTTAAAAAATTAAAAATTAAAAATTCAATGATCGAACACATATTCAATAGTATTAAAATATAAGTTTGTTATATTCCAACTATATTCATTATTGAATAAATTTTATTTTCTTTCACCCATATAGTGGGTGTGACAATTTAAATTTAATAACACAAATATGATAATATCTTATTTTGTAATTTTATCATGAATATTAACGGAATTGAAAAAAAACATTATATTAATATTTTTTAATAAAAATCTATAAATAATGTAATCAAAATACAAATACAATAAAAGAAAATCAAACTAGTATAATAATTTAGACTAAAACCTAATAACCAAACTAAAATTCATATATACTACCAGCGCATAATCTTACACATATAATTACTCAAGACCAAAAACCTCCGTGGCAAGCCTTTGACCGTGTCTTTGCATTTTCTTGTCTATAAGAAGGCCGTATCTCATTCGGAAGTGTGTCAACCTAAGAGCGAGTAAATACTCGAGAAGAGAGAGACAAGATTATGGGAGGCCAAACGCCATACACAGCTTTGAGGAATATGTTGAACAAAGTGAAACCATACCTGTCAATGGTGTCTCTGCAGTTTGGATATGCAGGTATGTTCATAATCTCCATGGTTTCTTTGAAGCATGGCATGAGCAATTTCATCCTTGCTACTTATCGTCATCTTGCTGCCACCATTATCATTGCACCCTTTGCTTTTCTTCTTGAAAGGTTCCCCCTTCTTCTCCCTCTCATTTTCTTAGATCACACATTGTGTTTACAATTTAGTATATATTATCCTCTTTGAGCATTCACCGCTCCATAAAGGCTTTATTATCAGAAAAACTCCTATATGTAGAGGTCCTGGTTGGTTTAAGTGTTGAGGAACAAGTGAGTTTCCTACCAATATCACTAGATTGTGAGCATGGCGCCATCTGATGTTGTCCAGTAAAATGAGAATACCCTCACTCATCCCACACCACATTCATAATATTAATTTCTTAAACCCCTAACCTTAGTTATCACTGCTTTACATACTTCTTTCTGCAGGAAAATAAGGCCAAAAATGACCCTCCCTATCTTCCTCATGATTGTCATTCTTGGTTTCCTCGAGTAATTCTCTAAAACTCTCTTCTTTCTTTGTATCTCCGTATGTATCCAAACTGCTTCTACATATGTAAATACCTGCATACACACATATACACATATATATGGCTTCTGATCATGAATCTTATTGATCTCCGATTCGAAAAGGCTTTACACATTCATGCAAAGATGATGATTTTTCTTCGTTTAGCATATATTTATATACGATACAATGGAAAAGAAAATGGTATATTGTCAACTGCAAACCAAGAATGCAAAGGTGTAATCGATGTTGTTGATTTGATGAAACAGGCCAGTGCTTGACCAGAATTTATACTTTTTGGGAATGAAGTACACATCAGCAACATATGCGTCGGCTTTCCTTAACATAATTCCTGCTGTTACCTTCATAATGGCAATGATTTTTAGGTGAAATATTCAAACCAATATCCACCACCTTAAATAGTTTTCAAAGTTCCATTATCTTTGTTCTTTTCCCATTTAGTTTTTTGTATATCCACACACTTGGTATTGGTACTGTCAATAGGATATTGAAGGCATTTATCGTTTTTTAGGTTAGAGAAAATCAATGTCAAGAAGATACGAAGTATGGCAAAGATTATTGGAACTGCAATCACAGTCATGGGAGCAATGGTGATGACTTTGTACAAAGGTCCCATTATTGACTTTGTCAAGTCCGGAGGAGCTATACACCATGGAACTACCACTGAATCTGCAGATAAACACCGGGTTACCGGGACAATAATGCTTCTTGGAATCGTCTTTTGCGGGTCAAGCTTCTTTATTTTGCAAGTGAGTCAAAACATTCTAAAAAAAATGAAAGTTGATTAAACTTATTTATGAGCTAATATTGGGTTATGATTTCTGGTTCAGTCCTTCACATTGAAGAAGTATCCGGCGGAACTCTCTCTTACAGCTTGGATATGTTTCATGGGAATGTTGGAAGGTGCAGGAGTAGAGGTGTTCATGGGCCGGGCCGGGTCGGATTTGGGCCAGGTTTGGGCCAGGCTCAACTAAAAATTTAGGATCATTCATCGGGGTCGGGCCGGGTCGGGTCCAAAAAATGGGCCTAAAACTTTTTCCAAGCCCGGCCCATATAAAAATGCTAAAATCCGGGCCCAGCCCAACCCGCCGTATTAAATTTTTATATTATTTTATATATTTTTTAAATATATATAATACATCAAAAATACTAAAAAAATTAAAATAAATATTTCCCAACAAATTGAAAATAAATTTCAAAAAAATATGTAGACTTAAATAACACTAAGATAAATGTAACTTAACAAGCAAATACCTCTAAAAAAATAATAAAATTAACAAATGCCTTTAAAATAATAACAAAATTAACAATAAAATAAGTTTTATACAATATTCAATCAATAACAACAAAATAGTAGCAACATAATAGTAATATGGTAGCAAAATAGGGAGAAAACAACAAGAAAATAACATTCAAAAATAAATAAAAAAATAGCAGATTTTTTTGTCATTTAGTGAATTCGGGCCGGGCGGACCCGGGCCAAAAATACCTTACCTGAGGCCCGGCCCATTTTTTAAACGGACCTTATTTTTTGTCCAAGCCCATTTTTCGGGCTTATATTTTTGCCCAAACCCTCCCAAATTTCAGTTGGGCCTTCGGGCTGGGCCGGGCTGCCCGGCCCATGAACACCTCTATGCAGGAGTGTCCTTGGTTATGGTCCGTGATCTGAGTGCCTGGAAAATAGGCTGGGACTCAAGGCTTCTTGGTGCAACTTACTCTGTAAGTGTCCCATAAAAAACCAAGCAGACACGCGTATACTTGACCATTTTAACTTAAATTTACGATTGATTAGGGAGTAGTGTGCTCTGGAATCATGTTTTACGTGCAATGAGTCGTGATCTGGAAACGAGGACCGGTATTTGTAACATCTTTTAGTCCTCTATGCATGATCATCATTACTGCACTAGGGGCCATTATTTTAGCAGAAAAACTCCACCTTGGAAGGTATTGAGTTTTGATCTCAACAACCATTGGATGATTATTAGAGATACCTAATGCAGATAGTGACAAAATGCATTGTGAAGTAGCTTTTTTTGTGGCTTTAGTAACCATTAAACAAATTAGATGTCCTATTCATCTAGTGGATCCTGCATTGGTTTTCCTTCTGATCGCTCATTTGTGGTTGATTTCAGCATACATGAAGCCATTATTATAGTCTTAGGGCTTTACACTGTGGTGTGGGGTAAAAGCAAAGATGGGAAAAACACAGAAACTCATGAGAAAAGCAATGGCCTGCAAGAATTGCCACTTACAAACAATGCTAAAGCAATCAGTGTTGATGTGGGCATTGGTGGAGCTGACAAAATAGTTAACATTCCAACTTCAAAAAACCCTTTTTAGCACTCTGTTGGGTTTTTTTTTTATAAAGATGAACGAAGGTTAACAGAAGCTTAAGCAACAATGCTGTATGTTTGCCGGAAAAAATAAACAGAATCGGACTTGGAGAGCAAAAAATGAAACAAAAAGAAAAGAGAGAGTATTTGATGAAATTCAATAATTTCATTAACATTGAAGATGGCATGATGCCAATACATAAATTAGTAATACAAGTGGATTACATAAACAAATTTCACCTAAACAACTACCTACTACCACTAATTACATTGAAACTTGTAAAAATGAAACTTGTACACTTTAACAAAGCTGATTTATCAGCTCAAACACTACCTAATTATATTAAATATGTTACCTACTTAGTTCAAATCTGACTAAGTTACAAAACATTACTTATAGTAACAAAATGAAGCCAAAATTGAACAGTTGCATCAACTTCAACAGCTGCATGCACTTCATCCAGAAATATTACAGCAGCTTGACCTTCCAGCTTGATCTTCAACACTTCATCCGCATGATTTGTGCTGCATGGCCTGCTTCTTAGCTGCTTCATGTGCTACATGCAGGCCAACTTCAACACACTCCCAAGAGATAGAAAATACAATGTAAACCATCCCATCTCTCTCCATCTCATAGACAAGTATTTTTTTAGCTTACTTATCATCTTTTTGCTTGTACTCTATGGCTTTCAAGTTCGTGAAGTAAAAACCATGATGAACCGTTGCAGTTTGCCTATATTTTTGTACAAATATTCACCTTCCCTACTTCTTTTCTTTAGCTTAAATGTTAAATATGTACAAAAACCAATCATGAGATGATTGTTATCACATACTCGTTTTATCTTGTTTGTTAATATAAGGCATTGCCATTATTATTTCAAATTTTTTTTCTATATGTACAAATAAACTGATTAATAATAAAGTCCTAAGAATAATATGATTATTTGATCGCTGAAATTAGAGCTTTAAAATTTATAAAACAAATGATCAAACCTGGAAACTAACTCTGACAACGATTAAAGGCAAGTGTACCTATCGAACAGTAGTATAGCTTAGGCAAGACCGGATTGTCAAACCCAAAGGAACTAAAAGTACTAATACTAACTTTCTTTTTATTATTTAGCCTTAAAAACAAAGTGAAGTTGTTTTAATCTAAATTAACGACTACTAAGCTTAAAGACACAAAACAAAAAGAACGAATCGGAAAATAACTTGAAGAAAAATTCAGTTGATCACAACGATACCCTCAGGAAGAATCCACCTAGACTTCTCTTGTTACCTATCACTGAACCATATGATTTCTTTACTTAGCTTGATCCGTAGGACTCCCTAACCTATATTGAACCCTCTCTCGAGGCGAATAACGTCTAACCCTAGGTTAATTAGTGGAACTCTCGTTCGCTTATAATAACCCCCTAGAATAGCAGTAAATCGATCAATGGACTCCCATATTAGGTTTCACCCTAATCCAGCAAAATCTCTTAACCCTATCTCTAGGCGTTCGATCAACTCCGCTTAATTATGCTAGATCTACTCTTAGGTAGGGTCTATTCCTCCTCCACCTAAGCACATCAGATTTGGATTAAGCAATATAATTAAGAACAAACTAAGTAATTATCATATAATTCAGAAATCAAATAACAAGATTCATCTAGGTTTCATCCCCTTCAGGTATCTGAAGGGTTTAGCTCATGACAAATAAAGAAAACATCTCAAGAGAAAAGATCAAACAAAACATAAGAAATCCCTAAAACCCCCTGAAGGAATTGAAGGATAAATCCGCCGTCTTGAGTATAACTCTGGCTTCTTGGGATGGATCAACTAGCTATCTTCGAGTGATTCCCTCAACTCTGACCTTCTCAGCCTGGCTCTTTGGCCTAGCTTTGATGCCTCCTCAAAGGTGGAACTTAGGGGATATATATAGGCTTTTGGAATGTGTAACTTTGCCCCAAAGTATCCAAATCTGAATGAAATTGTTCATTGCCACGACAGGGACACGGCCATGTCACACGCCCGTGTGACTCGTCTTCAGGCCGTGTTCGGATTTCTAAGTTGAGGCACAGCCGTGTAGATCGGGGGAGAGGCCGTGTTCTAGAGGCTTGACAAGGCACGGCAGTATGGACTTTGGGCTAGGCCGTGTGGATTTCGTGTGGGCCCGTTTTACGTTCTTTTCATCTTCGGGTGCTTTCCTGGGTATGAGACATGAAAAGAATGGATTAAGAGCACCTTTTTATATAAATTGAAGGATAAATCATCCAAAAGCATATTAAATGTGGGTCTAAAATATGTTACAATTACGGTTCATCATTTTCTTAAAAGGTCCTCAGTCAAGTATTATGTGGGTTTGGATAGTGATAATGCATTGATACTAATGTGTAGTTGATTGATGACAAAGTGTTGTTATTGACATAGGGATGTCAAAATTGATACACGAGTTTGTGTTAGATAACAACATAATGGACTGTCCTGCTATAAGATGGTTCTTGGATTATTATGTAATAGTCACAACATTGCTTATAGTGATAATTATGTATATGATCTTCAGACTTGAGATCATCATTATCTTAACACAATGAGCTGTATATTTTGACACAGTCAAACGTTTACCATAATAGGTTATACTATAAAGACTGATGTTGGGTATGTCGCAATCTATGTATAGGGATATGGTTGGTCAAGATAGGATTTGTCCCTCCTACATAATAGGAGCAATATCTTAAGCCTCTTGATGGAGTGAAACTAGAAATGCATTGTCATGCTAGAATAAGTTGATATGAGATATCACACTTATTTTTTTATAGTATACTCAGAATATCAAGAAATATGATATTGGACTATACAACTGTAGCTATTCCATTACTTGTGCCTAATCTAGATATTAAGGATAAAATGATATAATACATGAAAAGATTATCACAGAAAGGTTATGTCGAATCACGAGTTCTTGTAACTTGGGTAGCAATGATGCATTGCTAGATGCCACTCATTGCTTGTAATATTGGAAATGTTCTAGTATTATTACTAACGTTACAAGAACCTACAAGGTCACACCCTATAGTTGAAGCAAAGAGAATCCAAATACATTTGGTATTTGTATTTAGTTGTCACATGAATTAAATTAATTATTAAATTAATTTAATTTGATAGTTAAATATTGGACACATTATATGTACAAACTTGTTGTACATAAATAGAGAATATAGATAAAATTAATATATGAATTTTATTCATACAAAATATTAATTGTATATAGTTTACCGAAATTATTAATATAAATAGTTATAACAATTAATTTCGGTCAAAATATAAAAGACATAATATAAAAGACATGGAAATTAATATTCTTTAGGAAAGCATATAATTTCTTTTTTTGACTTTCCATTTGTTTCTCTAATAATAAGGGAATACTCTCGTTTTATTTCTGATATGTGATATCAAAGAAAATAAAAGGCATAAAATCCCTTAGTCTATTAGAGTTACCAAGAAAAAAATATCAAAAGGTCTTGCAACCATTTTTTATTTTTTTTTTCTCTCTTAAAAGTTCAAGAAAATTTTGTTGTTCATTCTTTGACTGGGTGGATTACGTAGAGGTCAGGACGTTATTGTTGCGGCTTGGCATTGGCATCGTTCAAAGGAATCATATCAACAACATTTTTTGTCGCTCTTCCAGTTTTGAAAAAGGTATATTTTCGACCATTATTTCAACCCGATTCGTTCCTCGTACATGGGTCCATGGTTGATGATCACTGAAATAATTTTTTTTGCTGCACCACGGGGCGTACTGGCGATCCAACATTAAATTCATCAGATTCTGTAACAAAAAGGATTTATGTGAAAACCAAACTATAGGAATCAAACAACTAAGCTTGTTCCAAGATTTGGACTGGGATCTCAAATAATCAAGGGCCGTCATTTATTAAATGCATTGGAAACATTTAGCCAAAATCAAATTCTGGCACAAAAGCCTAATCTTATGTGTAAGTGCTTTGAAATAGTTGTGGAGCGGAAAAAAAGTACTAACTAAAATATACCTATGCTTGGGGCCATCAATTCATTCTTTTTAAGGTTTAGAGAAATGAGTTATAGCTTTTTGTCGAAAGATAAATTTTTTGCAAGTTTCTTTCAAAACGAGAGTATTTTTAGAAAAATTGTCGCTTTTGAAAAAAGTGACACCTAATGACTTAGATCTTGGGTTATAGCTTTTGACGAGTTCATATGGCTACTCAGACCAACAAATGTCACAAAGTAGTCAAATGATAAGTATCGAGGAAATTGGTGAAGGCTTTCGCGCATCTACACTCCAAACTTTTTAACCAGGTGGCATGGGCAACTCACAGAGCACACATGGAAAGTTATATTAGTTGCTCAGATCAATTGTTAGGGTTGATATTTTTTTTTGGAATCAAGTATGGGGTTATATTTTTTTTTTTAATGCATAATGTTAAGCTTATTTTTGTTGTTAGATTGGTTGATGTGTAATGTAATGTAAATTTTACTATTCTTAAATATTTTTTTCAATTATCTTATATACATGTGATATAAATAACGATTTGTGCCTTACTATTTTTTCAAGAATATATACATAAACCGAAAAATTGAAACCAAATAAATAAAAATGAATTGTACAATTAAATGAAACTAAAACCAAAAAACAAAGATGAAGTTGAATCATACCAATTGGTGCATCTTTATTCAAACAAAAAATGTTTGAGTTTATCTTTGAAATTACTAAACCCTAAACCTTAAAGCTAAAACTTTTCTTTAGCTTAAATTGTCTACGCCTTGTACAATTAAATGATACTCTAGTTGTTCCTTTATCAGGTAATTTTCCATTGACCTTAAAGCTAGTGCCTTCTTCTTGAATGTTTTCGTTTTGCTTACATAGTAGGATACTAGGATTAGGCTTTTATTTAATTGCAGTAAATAGTATTGCTATATATATAACCTTTGTAGTTTTTGCATTAATGAGGAGTTCAAGTTGATGAAATAATTGTGAATCTGTATACTTAGCTTTGGAATTGAGTAATATATTTTTATTATGCTTTTGCTTTGTTTATGTATGTTCCCTATTGCAGCTTGTGCTTCTATTGAGTGTTTGTTTTGTTTCTCCCTTCTCAAAGTGGCTCATATACATATATATAAGGCACGGCTCGTTGATATGATGTGCTAGGGGTGACTACGCGCTATGCGTGGTGACACATTATCCCCCTAGGGGTTGCACGTGTCCCAGATACTCCTTAGAGGATATGGGCGAGCAGGGTAAGACCATGTGATCTGTCGTAATTTGTTGTAGCAGATTAAACTAGCTTTCATACTTAAAGAGCTTGAATATGAGCAATTTCATTATGTTTTAGTTAGTTTTTTCTATTTTAGCTTTAATTCAATAAAAAATGCTAATTAAGTCGTTTTATGACCTTAAGAGGTCGAATGAGGCCTAATGGTAGGTTAACATACTTAGTGAGTGTGCAGGACACCATTCAAAGGCATAGGAGCTCGAGGTTGATCGTCATGTTGCAACACGAGAGTCCAATGTCGCAACATAGAGAATAGAGTGCCAAAATTCCAAGACACACCCCTAAAGCTGAACCTGAGGCCAAGCAAAATGCCTTCAATGTTGCTACATAGGCATTAGATGTCATGACACCGTCCCTGGATGAAAAAAGAATTACGAGCTGATGGCGTTTTGGTCTGCACAATTTATTTTTACGTAAAAACGCCAGCTGGCCTAAGGTTGATGACAATGACCAATACTAACTCTATAAATAGACTCTTTAGACACTTGTTTATGGATATCTGTTATAGTTCAAAATTTTCCTTGTAATTTAGTTTTCAGTTTTCAATTTCTTTAGGCTTTAGGTTTATTTCCATTTGTTTTGTTGTGTTCAATGAAAAAACTAATTTGTGCATTCGACCAACTCGTTGTGGATTATGCGCTTTCATCAATCAATATAATCAAGGTTCTCTTAAACCTTTTTCTTGATTTGTTCTTTATGTTTATTCTATTTATCAAGTTTATTGTGTTTATGGATTCCATGAGGAACTAATCATCTTAAAGGGATTAATGAGTGGAGGTGTGATTAACTAATTGCTATGTGGGTTTTCTTAACGGATCAGTTGTTTAGGAGAGGAAAAACTTAAACCCTAGGCTTGACAACCCTAGGATGTCATTTAGGTGGGAATTAACCCAAAATTGGTATGGCTATTTGTAAACCCCTTAACCCCAAATCAGTTTGGACTGTGAGGTCAAGAGATAAGTAGTTTTTGCTAACTAGTTAGTTTAGTAGAAGATCGAGAGATCCTGCTAGGGTAACGACTAGTTGATTGAATAAAAACCCAAAATAGGAATTAGTTATGACCACCGAAGCTAGCTAATCACCTATGCTTAGATTTGATTTAGTTTAAAGATTAGGTTTTCCGTTGTCATTATTTTATGCATGTTATTTCTTTTATTAGATTTATAGATAATTTCTCTATTTTTATGTTCATCATAATATAATTATTTAAAGTACTAATTAGATCTATTCTCATTTAGTTTAATATTAATTTAGTGCTCGCCTCCCTTCGGTACAATTCTCGGAGTACTCACCTACTTTGTTGTAACTATATTACAATCTGACTCGTATACTTGTGGACACCACCTCAATTCCATACATTTAGCTGCAGTATTCACACTCTGGACGTTATTACATCTGAAGGCTATCACCATGCAAGTGGCAAGAACACATAACGGGCAAGCTCTTGAGGAGCTAGCCAGGTTGGTAACGAGCAAGGCCCTGGCTAGATGGACCATACTTGGCAAACTAGGATGATTGGTGAAAACATGTGTCGAGTGAGTAGGGTTTACGTGGCATGCTCTATATTAGTTGTATAACAATTTGTCCCCCATCTTGTCGAATGAGAGCTATAAAGTGACTCTTCTAAGACACACTTGCATAAATGAGCATTGTGATTGAAACTTGTTGTATAGTTTTGGTGCAAATCTTGTCACATACGCTTTGTTACACGGTAGTAGAATAAAGTTTTGTGTAGATTATTGTTCTTATTTTTTGGAAAAATGAACCATTTTCTGAGTCTTTCTTCTTTAAATGATACCTTCTTAACACTAGTTTCCCACTCGTTGTTTGAAATTTACCTAAAAATTTACATGGTATCACCGGTGAGAAGAAGAGTCTCCGTTTATAGGTAACAACCTTCATACTCTCAACTATTATTTTTATTTTTATCTATCATGGTTAGATTTAGAAATGGTTTAGGTGGTCAGAGTGGTGGCCGTACCTAGAAGTGGATATCACGATTCCTCCAACAAGTCCATACACCACTCAATCACACGTTAGGCCTCCCAATGGCTCTATTGGCTAATTTTGGTCACAAAATGGGAGAAAATGAGACATTTTCACTTATTAACTAAAGATTCAAAAGTAACAAAAAAGCTACGTTAAAGATGTTATTTTGCTCGAGGAAAAGCTCTTTAAGTATGTCGGAATAGCCTAATTTTCCACATCAATTTTTGGCAGATAAACTCCCCCACACTTAACTTTTTGCTTGTCTTCAGGAAAACACATAAAATATGCAATAGAAAAGACAATCCTTGGACTAAATTAGGCAATTAAGTTACATAACAGCAAAACATCAAACTCTTACAAGAATTACCTCACATGTAACTTAAGAATGATAGCTAGCTAATTTGCTTATGATGGCGTCACGAACTAACTAAAATACGACAAAGGCAAGTGCACCTATCGAATGGTAGTATAGCTATGGTAAGTCGGGAATATCGTATCCACAAGGACTAAAAGTACTAGTAGTTATTATCTTTTTATTATCTAGCCGAATAAATTGAAGGGATTTATTTTAACCTAATCTTAACTAACCTAATTACTAAGACGAAACAGAGAATAAAGTAGGAAAATATTTGAAGAAAATCGATGAGAGAGACAATACCTAGGAAAGAATCCACCTACACTATATTTGAAGAAAACCAATGAGAGAGACAATACCCAGGAAAGAATCCACCTAGACTTCACTTATTATTCTAACTCAGAATTAAACAATTTATTCACTTATCTTGATCCATAAAAATCCCTAACTTATGTTAATATCTCTTTCGAGAATAAAAACAACTGACTCTAGGTTGATTAATTGAAATCTCTTTCTAATTAAAACCCATATTGTCGCATTAACTCGATCTATGGATTCCCCTATTAGATTTGACTCTAATCCGGTAGATTTATGTCGTCTTATTTCTAGGATTGCATGCAACTCCACTCAATTATGCCAGATCTACTCTTAAACAGGGACTTTTGCTCCACTGAATAAGCACATCAATCATGAATTAATATCCTAAAAACATTAAAACATGAAATAAGAACACATAATTGAGATCAAGAACAAATATTTATCATGTAATTCAAAAAAATCAAATAATAAGATCCGTCTTAAGTTTCATCCTTCCTAGGTATCTAGGGAATTTAGTTCATACTTTGGGAGGAAAACATCTCAAAATTAGGAAAACAACAAAACATAAAGAAACCCAAAAACTTCGAGAGAAATTAAATGGAGATCTTCAATCTTGAAAGAGATCCTACTTCTGAGTTGAATCCGTTGGTGTTCTTCGAGTCTTTTCTTCATTTAGCTCTATGTCCTCCCTTAAGTCTTCTTTTAATATGCATTTATAAACTTTAGAATGCTCAGAAACCCTAAAAATTGGGTTTTTCCGCGTAACAAGGAAGTAGGGTGCGAAATCGACACGGGCTGGTACATGGGCGTGTGACCATCTCGTGTGGCTTACATGGGCGTGTGGCCAGCCCGTGTGGCTCACGTGGGCGTGTGGCCAGCCCGTATGGAATTGCCCAGGCCGTGTGGATCCTGGAAACACTCTTTTTGCCCGATTTTGGCTCGTTTTTCGCTCATTTCGCTCCCTTATGCTCACCTAAGTATAGAAACATGGATTTAAAGGATTAGGAGCATCAAATTCACTAATTCACATAATAAATCATCCAAAAATGCATCAAGAATGGGATTAAAAACATGTTACTTTTATGGCTTATCAGCTTATTCCTAATGCAAACATTATTAGTTCAGTAAGTTAAAGTGTCAATAGATGTAGAGGCAATGTAAATGAACATATGTACAAATGTTATCCATCAAAATAAATTATACGAATCGCTCAAAGATATTTAACAAGAATTGATTATGTTCGTTCGAATCAATGATAACTATTTACAAATTAATGCATTGGTGACTTATTCGGGTCCTAAAGGTCTTCTAGGTTTGTAGAGTTCTGAAACTTGGGATGGTTCAAAGTTCAAACAATGGATACTCAAAATGTGTTCAAGCACTAAAAATGGTTGAGCACATGACATTATTCCCTACTCGTCCCAATGTATTTACGAGCTCACCTCCTTATGTGTCCTTCTCTCACTTACCTTATTTCTCTGAAATGTTAGAAGGTATTACGTGAAATTAGTACGTGAAAAATTTGCAAATCTAAACCGAAAGATTTTCATTTTTTAGCCTACTTTGATTTAGCTTTGGTTTTCTTTATTTGCATTCTTTCGTTCACCCTTTTTTTTAACGTACTAATTCACATAATCCTTTCATTTTCTTTTTTCACACATTAAGCCGCCATAATGTCTCTACCTATTCCTTAATATCTATGGTTCCATGTCCATTACATAGTGCATTTAAAGAACGGGACAGAGAAGGCTTGAGTACTAGACTCGTTTAGCTCAAGGCTTAAGATTAAGGCTTACAAGAAAAAGGGTACTCGAGGCTCATAGATATAAGAACTAGGGTATATAGCAATAGGTAAGCTTTTAGGCTCTAGGCTATACCAAACAATGCCTAAGGTCTTTCCTGAATGAATCACGTAGAACCAATTCTTTTAAGCACACATCTACTTAAACAAACAATTAGCAATTCATATTATTTATCTGCAAGGATCTATATATTTTATTCATCCTACGGTACATTTTATATATTTTCATTTTGGTTATTGCCTCTAGTCTACCATGCATATTAACTAACTGAACTCATTAGTCTACAATTAAGAGTAAGAAATTATCTAATATCATTCAAATTTTACAAGTTTGGCAATTCTATATGCTCATTTGATATCTAACTACTAACTTATTACCTAATTACAGTCTAAGCACCATGCAATAACATAAAACAAATTAAATATATTTTTTGGTTATTTTAAAGTGTTTTTTCATTGCCAAAAATGCCCCTACATAGGCCTTGGGTGATTGGCAGATGACCAGTCGTACAGTGCACATTAAAACAACTAATTTATGAAACAATTTTTAAAGTCTGATTTTACTGCAAGCATACAAGTCAGCTGTAACGTTTATAGTGTTACAATGAAACATCGAAGTATTCCAACAATTGAACCCAAAGGAAGAGGCTATTGAGAAATAACTAGCATACACAATAGAGGTTAAGTGGCTATTAATAAGATTTTATATTACAGCGATTCATAAAAGATAAGTTTGCAATAAAATTAAATATTCTACTCTAATGACTAAATTGTAAGAAATGTAAACTAAAGGGATTATCTAGAAATTGACTAATGGGGGTTGGTTGACTTCGGTGTGGTTCACCAAACCTCAGACGAGGGACATAAATTGCGTAAATTACCAAGTGGCTCCATTTTATCTTCCGGTCTCAATTTTACCGACTTAGACTGATTAGGTTCGATTTATCTTCCGATCTCGCCAGTTAATCTGGGACTAATGAACGAGTGTACGACAAGATTACCTTCCGTTCTCACTTTTTTCTTAATATTCCCCTAGGGGCGTCACTACCTAAGTTCTTAGTTCTATTCAAATTAGTCCAATTTGTTACGATTTAGTCATTTGTCTAAAGATTTTAGTTTATTCACATTTTCATCAACCAACCTCCTTAAGGATTTAGCTACATATGCTCAAAATAAAGAAAATAAACATAACAATGGAAAACAAATAAGCCATAAAAGTAAAACTTAAAAAAACATAAAAGTTAAGATTTTTGCAAGAAAACTTAAACAACATGAAGCCAAAGCTTTAATAAAGAAATATAAAGCAATAAATATAAAAGGAACAAGCTTTAACAGATTTGAAGTGAAATAAATTGAAATGCATTAAACTAAAGCTTAAATAGTCTTGAAAATAAAGTACAAAGGCCAGAAATGTAAATAAACCTTAGCTACAGCGTTAACTAACTTAACTAACATAAAAAACATAAAAAAAAAAGTAAATGTAGGAAAATAAACTCTAATCTAAGGTAGAATAAGAGAAAAATAAAAACCCTAAAAAAGTGCAGAGAAAAACTAAAGAAAACCTAAAGAAAACTAAACCTAAAACTAAGCTAAATGTGTCTCTCTCCTCCTCGACAATTTTTGGGTATTTTGAAGAGTGTTCTAATGACTTTTCGATGTCAAAATTGCACCTACATAGGCCTTGTGTGATTGGTGGATTGGATAGATATAGGTTTCCATTTTTGTCCAAGTTTGTCCCTTTGACGAAGGTGATATCGCAATACCCAGAAGAGGATATTGCGATATCTCGGGTAGTGTTGAACTTGGAGGTCTTCTTTGAGAGGTGGATGTCACGATACCAAGTAGGATCTCATGATACCACTGAAGGGTATCATTGGTCTTCTATACTGTCTGGGAGGTCACGATTCCAAGGGTTGGATATCACAATACCCTTGCCCTCGATGTCGTTTTCACTCTTTTTCGACCTCCAGCACATCCCTATATCACTCAAACACACGTTAGACCTCCCAATGGCACTATCAGCCAATATGGGTAAAAAAATAGACAAAAATAAGATATTTTTACCTATTACCCGAAAAATATAAAAATGCAAAAATAACAAAAACCTAAGTTAAAAACTCTATTTTGCTTGAGAAAAAGCTCCTTAAGTGTGTCAAAAAAGTCTGATTTGCCATATCGATTTGTGGCAAATTAGTAGACCAGGTGGACAAAGACTAGCCTTTTTGTCTAAGTTTATCCCCTAACGAAAGTGATATCGCGATACCCAGAAGTGGATATCGTGATTCCTTGGGCAGTCTCGACACTTGGGGTCTTCTTTGAAAGGTGGATATCGTGATACCCAAAGAGGATATATCGATACCACTAAAGGGAGTCTTCAATTTACAATACTGTTGAAGGTATCGCGATCCCAAGTGTTGGATATCGTGATACCTTTTCCTTCGATGCTATTCTCACTCATTTTTTACCTCCAACAAATCCCTACACCACTCAATCACATGTTAAGCCTCCCAATAGCGTTATTGGTCAATTTGGGTCACAAAATGGGCAAAAATGAGACATTTTGACTTTTTAACTAAAGAATCAGAAGTAACGAAAAACTACATTAAAGACACTATTTTGCTCGAGGAAAAGCTTCTTAAGTATGTCGGAAGAGCCTAATTTTCCATATCAATTTATGGTAGATCAATGCTCATTTGTTACCCCCATAATAAAGGCATTTATATATTCCTCTAATGACTCCTCCTCCATTTGTTTAACTAACATAAGGCCCATCGGAGTGCTCATTATTATATTGTGAACACGAAAACTTCCCAGAAACATATATCCAAGTTGCATGAAACTTCGTATGGAACCTTATGGTAAAGAAAAATATCAATCCTTTGCACTCCCTCTCAAAGTTATGGAAAAGGTTTTACATTTTGCTGCTTCTGTGGCACCTAAAGCATTCATGTAATCAATGTATAGCATCAAATGTGCCCGCGGGTCCTTTTTCCCCTCAAAAACTTCCTTTGGGACCCTAAACTTTGGTGGTAAACCTACAGTCGCAATTTCTTAGGCCAAATGGTTATTGGAAGAGAAAATCCAATCCATATCCTACACGTCTAAATGTAATGCCTGAACATCCCAATGTAAAGCATCCACTTCTTACTGGCAAGGTCTTGTATGCACACCATAACCCTCCTCCTGCAAGGGTACAATGTTATTGTGGTGGTCCGGTTGCATTTTCCCCATCACTCTTTCATTTTGCCTAAACTATTCCTAATGAAAGAGTTGTTGTCACTCATACCTCATATTTTGTTGTAGCATTTAACTGCTCCTGAGGAAAGAGTTGCTTAAACTTTTATCTGGTTCTACAAATTCGTAAGTTGTTGAGAGGTCTCTTGACCAGAAGGGTTGGTGGTTTCTTGATCGAAGGGAAATTTAGGTTGAAAGTTAAGTGGGCATCCTACTGGCTTGAGTTACCCAAATTCTCCGATCAGTTGGCAAACCAACTAGTGAAAAAATCAAACTCTCACAGGTGGTCTTCAGTCTCGTCTCTCAAACTCTTATGTGAAGATGGTTGGGCTGAGAATCTCTCTTTTGAGTGAGCCATGTCAACTTTTGCTCTTTTTTTCTGATGGCCAGAAGTATGTCCACACTCACCACACCAATTGTTGAGTGTTTGTTTTTTTGTTCCCTTTTCAGAGTGGCTCATCTACATATATATATATATATATATATATATATATATAAGGCATGGTCCGTTGATGTAACGTGCTAGGGGTGACTAAGCGCCATGCGTGGTGACACGTTATCCCTCCTAGGGGTTGCATGTGTCCCAGATACTCTTAGAGGATATGGGCGAGCAGGGTAAGACAGTGCAAGTGTCGAGCACACATAACGGGCGAGCTGTTGAGGAGCTGGCCAAGTTGGTAACAAGCAAGGCCCTAGCTAGCTAGACTGTACCTCGCCAACTAGGATAAGTGACGAGCACACGTGTCAGGCAAGCAAGGTTTACGCGGCATGCTTTATATTAGTTGTATAACATCTTCAAATTTTCCTAAATATGCGTGGATTGATTGTTCCTAATGGGAGTTATGTTATTATTGCTAGCTACTATGTCCAGTGCAGCTATGAATTCGGATGCTGACATTCATAAGGTCGAATGGGTTTGACATAAGATTTCAATACATATAAGGGGATTTCTTCCCTCTTCTTATTTCCACCATACAGTTAAAGCTGAACTAGCAACAAGGACTCTTTATTATTTACAGAAACATTTAGTAACGTAATATTTGCAATTTTTGCAACTAAGAGAAAAGGTCATTATAGCTTTCATATGGGCCCTTTTCCAATTTTATTTTACAGCAGACCATCTTCTCCCTTCCCATTTTTCTTCCATTTCTTCTCGCTCCACTAATCTTCATAACAAAATAATTATTAAATCTTTTTAACTAAATTTGCAAAAATGAATTTTATAACAGTTAAATTATTTTCAAGTATCATAAAACTCAAAAACATGTGTCTGCATATGACAAATTACAAAATCTTTTTAGTACTCCAAGTGTTAACAAATGTATCTGAACTTATAGTTTTTAGGCTAAGTCTCGAGATCCAATAATGTAAGTCTAGTCAATGTTCTATTTAAAGAGATTGGATATTGAGACTCGCCATGCAAATCTTGAGACTTGACAGCCATGTCTCACAACTTAAGCTTGCAAGTCTCGAGACTAGTAAAGTCAATAGCCAAAGTTCCATTTTAAGGTGCATATTCTTGAGACTTGTTCATCAAGGATCGAGACTTGCACAAAAAGTCTTGAGATCATCTTATGAGTCTCGAGACTTACTTTTTTCTAATAGTTATTTTTAACTAAATCTTAAGACTTAACCATGTAGAATGCATTTAATGCACAAAAATAAGCTTACAAAGTTTATTGTGCAAAAATCCAAATCTTTCATTATTATACTCATTTTTTTGTACAGATATTAGTAAGTTTATTTGTTATTCTTTCTTTTTAATATTTAATTGTATTTGTGAAAGCTAAAAATTGTAAATTTACTTTTGAGAGGTCTTTTATTCTCTCTCAATTTGTGAGAAATTACTTAAACATTCGAAACTAGAAGATAATGTGTTGTAAAAGTTATGCCTACTTCTTAAGGAAAATCCTTAGTAGGAAAATACTTAGTTTATGATAAGCTAAGCTAGTGGAAGTGCACAATTGAAGTCGAAACAATATAAATTCTTGGTATTTTTGTTTTGAGCCTTCATTTTTTAAATTTTTTAAACACTAATTCACCCTTGTTGGGATAATTTGAATAATTATCAACATCAAGCATGGGATGGTAAATACAATTCATCCATTAAATGGTACAAATGCAACCGTATCTATTCACAACATTTACATTTCACACCCACATGACTTGAATAACCATGCATCACTACAGTTCAGATAGACCATTTTTTTTTTTTTTTTTTGGTCAATAACTTTCTTTCTCTGCTATGGAACAGTTTAATTCATTCATAGTACCCTCATTACAACTTTGCCAGTTGTGTGAATGCCCATTGCAGCAAGTTTCACTATAGTACGGCTCTTATATAACCTGTCCAAGTCACAGAAAAACTGATTAACAAAAGTTTAATTCATTAGATTAGAAACTAAATACGGACATGGTTAAAGCCTAGCACACCGTGTTGAAATTCTCGACTCTAAATCTAGTGGCACCTAAGAAGATCTGTCGGGTACCAATCTTCCATAACCTAAATATATACAACTTTGCAGTAAAAAGAAAAGATTTCTAAGCTATTGATGGTTTGGTAGTAAAGGCAAACTTAGAGATCCCATTTCTATGCTGTAGTATAATAGGTGATAATTTTGTTCAAACAGTACTTCAATAAATTGCGTGAATTTTACTCTCAAGATAACTAATCAAATGTTTCTGCAAGGAGTTTGCATGGTTTATATATAAAAGGCATAGTTGTTTCAACAAATAACAACACTTGCTAAGGTATAAAAAATAGTAAAGATGTGTAGGTGTCAGGAGCCATTTATATCTTTCACCTGCTACAAATCAAAGCAGGTGCCATAAATTATAAGAACTGATTTAATCATCCATGCATAATGTATATTGGACTTTGATCTTCCTAAAAGAGGATCTATAAGCATTGCTACTAGGATCAAGGTTCAACGATGTACACAAAGTTTATACAAGCATATCCTCTCAAAAAACTAAGGACAAGCATGCCATTCTTTTTTATGTTGAGCGCATGGAATGCGATTTACAAGTACACAAAACAAAGAAGGAACAGCAGAACGTACCCAGCCAATGTAAGTCCCCAAGTTGACAACACATAGAACATCTTTCCAGCATGCCAAATGCTCAAAACCTTCTCCAATTTGCTGACACCTTCTAATGCTTTCAGCACAGCTGCTTATAAATCTCATAGTAAGTAAATGCTACATGATTCTCACAATTGGTCAGAAGAATAGGGCAAGAGGCATGCTAATTAGTGACAAACTCAATGGAAATCAAATGCTATCTGCTGAAATTCATCAGCAAGTTTCAAAATGTCAGGCAACATACTCCTAAAACAAAAAACAACTTTTCAAGTGTCAAAACACTAAGGTTACCAAACATGTAAAGTGGAAGACACATCTGGAAATTGAACACATAATTACGGTATGAAGCAAACTTACTTTTCTGCAGTTCTTCTGGGGTCAAAGTCTGCAATATCAGGATCACAAAACAAACATAAGAACACAGTAAATATAGTAAATTACGAATGGAGAAAAGCCAAACAAGTAGCTAAAAACCTGAGCTTTAGGGTTCGACAAAAGGCATTTTGCCATAAAGCTAGCAACACCATCCACAACATGCTCTTCACTAACAACAATGTAATTCTCATCATCAATTCCACGCCACTCTTCAACATTGCTTGGGACCATTTCATCAGTTACCCATACCCACCAACTTGGTTCTTTTCGGTCAACGTTAATCAGAACTTCAGCTGAATGTATATCATCTCCTAATTAAGAAAAAAACAGATTACCTGATCAATCAATGCATACATCCTAATATAAAAGGAGAAATTTACCCCACCAGATGAGGTCATAATTTATAAGTCCAAGTATGAATTCCTAAACATTGACAGGTGCAAATAGTTTATATAAAAATGATGAGAAAAGAAGCATTACTTTGCCATAATTTATTCTATTAAACAATTACAATTAAATGAAGAGATTTAGTATATAAGAACCTGTAGCTTCCTTGAATGGAAACTCAATTTTAATATCGGATTCATTAAGAGATTTGAGTCGGGTCAAAAAGTCTCTAGAATCTACGGTAGATACCAACCGAGCATAGAGCTGCAATTAATTTCAGAAATTAGAACGAAAAAAAAAATTAACACACACACAGAGAAAAAAAAAAACCCTAAAAGATTGAAATTTACATACGTTAGGAGGACAATCGTTTAACAGAACAGGAGATTCAGATAAATTATTGAGAAGTTTGAGGTTCTGTTCCAGTTGATTCCTCAAACGCCGATTTTCGGATTTTAGGGTTTCCAATTCTTTTTGAAGCTCGGAATTGTGAAGATTGTGGGGAGCATCATGGTGATGGTGGAGGTGGTGGCTACATTCCAAGGCGGTCCATGCGACGTCGGCGACTTCGAGGACGGTGTTGGCAACTTCCACAGCTTCATGGCCGCCCATTGATGAAGGTAAAAGATGGAACTTTTCTTCGGGGACTTGAGATATGGGGGGAGAGAGGGGTTGGATGTTGTCGTTTTCACGTTAACGTGTCCTAAATTGCCGTTTCTGCTAAGACCGTCAACCAGTTTCGTTTAAAGCGTTGTTACTTGCTTTGACTCTCTCAGACACAACACCCAATACATTTCACTTTTGCTTCTCATTTTTCATTCTTCTATAATTGAATTTGTTTCCTTTTTTACTTGAAAATAGTAAAATTTTTATTATTTATTAGTTAAAAAGTCTTCTCTCCTTCTAAATTTTGAAATTTAATAAATTAATATTTTAAAAATTAAAATAATTTAATCCTTATAAGTTCTGAAAGTAAGCAATTAAGGATAATTAATCATTGAAATTAATGTATTTTATTAATTATACATAATTTTAATTAATATGATAACAAATTTAGCCCTCGATATTTATATATTTTGTTAATTTAGTCTTAATTCTAAAAATCAATAAATTTAGCATTAATGTTTAATATTATAAGCTAATTTTTTTTAAAACATGACCAAATTGATAGAATGTATAAATTGTGAGATCTAAATTTGTTATTATACTAGTCAAATTTATGTAAAATTGACGGAAAAACATTAACTTTGTGATTAGTTTTCTTTAGTTGTTCGCTTTCAAAATTTATGGGATTAAATTATTCTAATTTTTTTTTTTGAAAAAAACCAATTTGCTCAATATTAAAATTGAGAGGACTCTTTTTACCTATTTATTATTGTGTGTTTTTAAAAGTTTTTTATTATTATTTAAACCTTTCAACATTATATTGAGATGGGAAGAAAGACATGTAGGTCATGATGTAGTAACAATAGAGTATTCTCTTGAAGCTGAGTTTGTTGTAATATGGAAATTAATTTACATGACAATAGAAGCATTCCTTGTTTAAAAGATGTTGGTGTTTATCATGTTAGTTAAATTAAGAATTTTACTTTCGTTTCATCTTTCATGGGATAAAGTAACAATAATACTAAAAGATGTAGCATTACTGATAAATTTTTTAATAGCCAGGTGCGAGAAATTTTGAGTTTAATTAATGCAGGTCCTTGCTGCAACGTTTGGAATAAGTACTCAATATGCTTTTGATTAGAAAGGGTTTTAAGTTAGACTAATTGAAAAGGTGATTCAGGCATCTCCCACAGAATGTCACACCATAAGTATTCAACATAATGCTAGAGCTTGTGTACTTCGATTGATTGAAGGTGTCCTAATGCTAGGAAAGTTTGGCTACTTAGTACATACAATGTTACTCCAGCCTTAATAGAAGTACTCCCCATAGCATTAACATTCATCAGATCAGTGATGGTAGTGGAATAACTGGCTGCAATTCCAGCTAAAGTATCCACAGCCTTCACCACATAGGATAGATAAATGGCAGGCAGTCCATTATCAGTCCCATTATAACAAGATCAGGGCAAAGGAAACGACAAGGTTCTTCCCCACAGCAAGAACAGAAGGATCAGAATGAAGTTAGCCTCCCTAATCTCATCAGCTGACACCAAACCAGCATAAATCGAGTCAGCAATGGATGAAAGCGTGTCCTGTGGGCGATAAACTTTTCTTGTAGAGTTTCGGATAAGCTTTGTTTGTGAGCCACAGAAAAAAAAAAAATCAAGCTGAAAGCCGTGACATATAAAAACCAACATGAAATATACTAAGTAAATAAAAATAAAATAAAATCCTGGAAAAGCAGAAAAAAGAGAATGGCCTCCTCAGTCTGGTGCCTCTACATTTCACCATGTTTGAAAAAGAAAGGTGTACCAGACGAGCACTGCTATTGCTACGTACACTCTTTTGTGTGTACTTTTTTTATTTTTGGTTACCCCATTGACTTCATGATAATATGTTGACCAGGAGGAGGATTACTACATTTTCCCCTAAATAGTAATACCAAGAGAGTGCAGCACCTGCAAATGCAACTGCAAAATCAAGAATTAATGAAGGAAGACGATGGCCATGCAACTTCAACAAGAAGAAGACAATTTATACTTCACGCGCCTCTTATTGCTTTTTCTTTTCCCCAGTTAATTATGTCTACTGCTATTGCAGTCGCAGAGATTGGTAACTCTGTTCATTATATTACTTGTTTCTTTTTTCAATTTTAATTTGTTCTCAGCTTTGATCTTATCTTGTTTCTCTCTCTTTCAGATGTGCCACAAGATTTCCGAGTTTATACTGATGAAGTGAATAAGTTCAAGATTTTTATTCCGCAAGGTCAGTGACTCTTTCCCATATCCATTTCAATGTTTGTAAAATGAAATGATTACTTGTTGCTGTTGTAGATTGGCAAGTGGGAGCTGGTGAACCCAATAATTTCAAGTCCATTACTGCTTTCTATCCAGAAGAAGAAGCCAACTCAAATGGTAATGAATGCTAATCTCGCTCACATGCACTCATTTCCTATATCCATTTCTAGGTTTGCGATTGCATATGCAACAAACTAAAATTGATTGCTTCAGTTAGCGTTGCCATCACGGGGCTTGGTCCCGATTTTACTCGAATGGAATCCTTCGGTAAAGTTGATGCTTTTGCAGACACTCTGGTACGGTTTTTCTTTTCTTCTTGTTTTAGTTATGGAGCTTTTGCTTAACCATGCATTGTTAACTGCTTTTTTCCGTTAGGTTAGTGGACTGGACAGAAGTTGGCAAAGGCCCCCTGGTGTGGCTGCAAAACTCATTGACTGCAAAGCATCTAATGGTATATATATATATATATATATATATATATATTACTATTATTATTGCAAGACCATCCTCTTCCTCCACCATGAAAGCATACTTATTCCATGCCAATGAAGTTTAGTAGGATGATGATAAGAAAAAGAAAATTTATTTTAAAAAAGAGAAATTATAAAAGACCATTTTATGTGAAGAAAAAAAAATAGGGGGTGAAATTTCAGAGATCAAATTTTTAACTACACTTGGTTTCTCTGCTTGATTAATTAACTTGTTTTGTTTATCCGTTTATCAGGCTTCTATTATATTGAGTATACACTGCAAAATCCAGGAGAAAGTAGAAGACATTTGTTTTCAGCTATTGGAATGGCATCCAATGGTTGGTATAACAGACTATATACTGTCACTGGACAGGTGAGCTTGCATCAAATATAACACATACATACATACATACATACGATTCAGTTGCTTCCATACCTTCGCTGATCATTTGTTCCTATATACACATGTATGTACGTGTGTTTATATGTGTCATTTTCCGCATGCAGTTTGTGGAAGAAGAAGCAGAGAAATATGGTTCAAGAATTGAGAAGGTTGGTAGCTTTAATCAAACTATATAGAATGCTACAAGTTTTTGAATCTTCAGTATCTGGTGCATGGTTAACCCAAAACTAACCTCGGTGCAGCAACATGATGATTATTGTTGTTTTTACCATAATTTAATAATATAAAATTGATGATCTCGTGCCTTAAATTCGTCTTTCAGGCAGTATCATCCTTCAGATTTATTTGACGCAACTCTGGCTGGAACCCAAGCCACTCTTTATTTATTTCTACAGAGAGATCCTCTAAAAGTCGGAATATATCAGCCATTTATGTGTCATATTTTGAGAGAGAGAGATTACATGATCAGGCATTGTCACCGTATGAGATTTGATCAATTAGCACTTTTCTTACCGTACGAGATTTGATAAATTTTTGGTCAAACCAAAAGAACTTCTTTTCGGTAAGAAATCACATCAATTCAATCCTAAGAACACGTTATCAAACCAAATACTACCCTAAAGTTTTAATGTTTAATTTGATACTTGAGTTTGACTTGACTTCAATGTTTTTTAACTAAAGTACACATGTCAAAAGTTTGAAACCAAATTACCAAATTAGGAAGAAAAAAAAAAACTCAGATACAAAATTGAGTCTTGAAGTCAAACACCGATACCAAGATACCAAATTTACCTAGTGGAATTTTAAGCTTTGCTTTGATAGAGTAGAAAAAAATTTGAAAAGATGAAAAATTGGAAGGATGAAAAATAAGAACTTTTTTCCATATTTGATAAGAAAAGAGTATACACGTTGGATTTGAAACCAGATATTTAGCACCTACTGTCCAGTTTGTTTTTAATTAAAAGCTTTAAAAGATCAATCCTATGTCTTAAAAACTTCTGTAACCAATATATTTGATATTACATTTTTAAGCAACATCCTCTGGTGAACCAGTAAGACCAGACCCGATAGGTTCAAAAGTAGCTATTCTCTTATGCTGTTCCCCACTAGTATTGTAGCGATAACAAAGACTAGACCTAGCAAAAATTTAATGAACAGAAAAGAAGGCTACTCCCCATTAATTGCACTGAATGAGTAGAAATCAAGTAAATTAACTTACTAGTGCAATTTGAAAGCTCACGGCACATACTGTAATGCAATCATGGCCAAAGTTACATACAATACACAACTGGGACAGGTCAAAAAGTAAGAAACCTTCGAAACAAGGAGGAGCAAACTTACAAGGAGAAGGGTGGGATTAATTTGATAAGCAAAAAAATCATAAGTGCAGTAGGAACAGCAGCAACCGAATTCACCAAAGTCGAAGCATCAGATGTACTTCCGATAGGGGCACCTGCTGGGGCAAGTCCAGGAAGTGACCCAGTAGATGGCACTGTCTTAGGCACAGTTGTTGTGGAACCACCATCTGACTGGGGTGCAGGTGCTGGGGCGAAAGCCGAATCCCGTGTTACATGAGTAGGTGGGGCTAGAAGGGGAGGAAATTGCTGCGGTCCTGCATTATTTAATGGGAATTTAAAATCAGTCAAGCATCATTCAATGACCATCTGGAAATATTTGTGAAATCAAAACATGAAACTGCTCATGTTCAGCTCCTCAAGGTTTGAAGTCATGTGTTGTCATAGAAGCTGAAACTTTCATTTCTTTTAAAAAAGCACCAGCAATGAAGGTAACAAACTTATGAATAAATAAATCATTATTTGTATTTGTAGATGCTAGACAAAAAAAATCTGATAATCAACACCAGATAAGAACTTCACATTACATTAGATTGGGGGGAAGTTCAAATCTGTGAGTCACCCTAAAACTAAACAATTTCTTGTCTTGGTGCGTTTTGGAATCACAAGATTTTACAAAGTCATACCTGGACATCGGGGTTGAAGAGATGATGACAACCTGCAGAACACAGACAAGGTTTAACACAGATGATTTCTCAAACCGTCAATAAAAGCAAGTAAAAGCTGTAGTATACCAAGTGATAATGGTTCCATTAGCATAACCACCATAAGCACAAGAAGTAACATTGCATCCAGCACTACTTTGTTGCACTGTGACATTCCCCAGCTTAAGATTGCTGCTTTTACATTGCATGCTTGAACAAGAAACAGCCAACGAAGACGGCATACAGTACAGACTGTATGATACAATCAGTACTGTTAGATTTAGGGAAAAAGAATAATCACAAGCAGTAAAGTCAATCATACAACTAATAAGCTAAGAAAAAGCTCGATTACTTGCGACTCCCGGGCCCACAACTGCACTGGACACAGTGGCTGGCAGTAATAGCATAGCTCCCATTAGGAACAATCAATCCATAATCTGAGGCATATCTAGGAAAATTTGAAGCACAAGCTGCAAGAACCCAAATAAACAACACTTAACTTCCATTGCCCTTAGGAAACAGACATAAATAAAGCAAAAGCATAAAAATATACTACTCAATTCCACCAACTTGAACTCATCAATGCAAAAACTATAAAACTACAAAAAGGTTATATATAGCAATACCATTTGCAGCAATTATATAAAAGCCTAATCCTAGTATCCTAGGCTACTATGTACGCAAGATAAAAACATAGAGGAAGAAGGCACTAGCTTAAAATGATTAGAGCATTGCAGAATTCACCAAAACAAGGCAATGGAAAAGTACCTGATAAAGGAACAGCTAGAATATCACCGGCCTTAATAGAAGTACTCCCCATAGCATTAACATTCATCAAATCAGTGATGGTAGTGGAATAACTGGCTGCAATTCCAGCTAAAGTATCCACAGCCTTCACCACATAGGATAGATAAATGGCGGGCAGTCCATTATCAGTCCCATTAAAACAAGTACAGGGCAAAGGAACGACAAGGTTCTCCCCCACATCAAGAACAGAAGGATCAGAAATGGAGTTAGCCTCCTTAATCTGATCAGCTGACACCAAACCAGCATAAATCGAGTCAGCAATGGATGAAAGTGTGTCCTGTGGGCGAGTTTTGTACTTAGTGGAAACGGATTTTTGAATTCCATCAACGCAGGAACAGAGGATAGGTATCTTGAGGAAGAGGTTGGAAGGAAGGATGTGGTTTTCGACGTCAGGGTAAGAGATATCGATGGCGTTAGATGTTAGGATGGAAATGGGGTCAACCTGGAAGAGGGAAGCAACCTCCGCCACTTTCAAATCAGTGTAGAGAGTGTATCCTAACAAGGCGTTGCAGGAATCGGAGTTTGAACAGGGTTCGATGGTTGATTTTGAAGTTACCAAAGCTACATTGGAGAAAATCAAGAAGCATAGGGCAACATAGGAGGAGAAAAAAGTGGGATTTCGGTTAGGCATTGTAAGGTTGCTGGATTCGAGGGGCTTCTTTGCTTGTTCCTCTTCGGTTAAGAGCAAGTGGTGGAAGAATGTAAAAGACCCGAGTGAGCTTTGCTTTGCTACTCAAAATCACAAGATGGGGTTCTTTCCTTCAGTATGAAACGAGAATTTCGAACAAATAAAAGAAGTTATTGATCCAATCTAAGGATGGAATGGGGTGGAGTTGAAGGTTGCTAGGGTTTGTTCAGCTGGGTTTTAAGTTTCACCCTCCACTCTCAACAAAAACAGCACCTCTCCTTGAACTTGAGAAAAAGAAAGAGTTACAGTCAACAATGTAGCAACTTGAAGGTAAGTTTCAGTGTTTTGGTTTGGGTTTGGGTTTCTTTGGCGTAAAATGGCTGACAGCAAAGACGAAGTAGAGAGAGAGTGTGTGCGCGTGGAGATGAAGGGGACAAATTTGGAATGAAGTGAACACACCACAACACAAGTCAGATTCTCGATCTTGGAATCTTGAAACTTTATTACCTTTTTTACCGTTAAAGACTATTTTGTCCCTATCCTTTTTTTAATTTTAAAATTACTTTACAATGATATTTTACTTTTTAGGGTAAACTATAAAAATGTCATTAAATTATTGCTTTTGTTCTATTTTGGTCATTGAACTATTAATTTTTTCAATTTAGTCACTAAATTTTTCTAAATCAAATATTTTGGTCACTCAAAGCAAATTTAGACTTTTTTTATTGGTCTAAATAATAAAAAATTTAGCCCTCCAATATTAACACATTATATCAATTTGATCCTAAATATAAAATATTCAACAATTTTAGCCCTTAATGTTTACAAAATTTGTCATTTTAGTTTGAATTCTAAGAAATAATAAATTTAGCCCTCAAGATTTACAAAATTTGTCAATTTAGTTTTAATTCTAAAATATTCAATAAATTAATTTTTGGGTCCTTTACAAAAATTAATAATTTAAGCTTCTTAACCCAGAAATATTAGCTTTAGGTTTCAAAATTTTATGATATTATCCTACTCCTATATAAAAGTTTTAACATCGCCTTTCAGATAGACTATT